>CAJFCP010000075.1:244157-354516 GCA_904066005.1 Synergus itoensis | reverse complement strand
ATATCACTTTCCAAAGTTGTTAAGATAAAAAATAATTGCTTTGTGTATAAACTTGAATTAATTTTGGGCATATCTATTTTATTTAATACGACTGTAACTCAGATTGTTGTACTATGTCCAAAAATATATTTATTTTTTCTTCATTTTTTAGATATCCAGAGTCGCCCCAAGAGACAAAATGCAAAAGTTTTTCAGAATTTGTACAGAAAGCAGAATTTGATATATTATTTGGAGATACCGCATGAGCAGTGAAAGAGTTTTATTTTCTTTGGAATCGTTGTTTTTAAAAAAAAACTTTCTGTACATGCAGGTAATTCTTTTGTTGAAAGTTTTTCATTCAAGAAGGAATAGCTGATATTCGCTGGTGGACTCTCTCAAAATATATTTTTTTTGACTCCAATACATCAAATTTGGTGAGTGGAAATATAAATTTGATAATTAAAAAAGATTAGAAGTAAAATTTTGTAATTAAAAAGTTAGGTTAGGGTAGAAAAATTTTGTTGAATTCTATATCACTTTCCAAAGTTGTTAAGATAAAAAATAATTGCTTTGTGTATAAACTTGAATTAATTTTGGGCATATCTATTTTATTTAATACGACTGTAACTCAGATTGTTGTACTATGTCCAAAAATATATTTATTTTTTCTTCATTTTTTAGATATCCAGAGTCGCCCCAAGAGACAAAATGCAAAAGTTTTTCAGAATTTGTACAGAAAGCAGAATTTGATATATTATTTGGAGATACCGCATGAGCAGTGAAAGAGTTCTGATTTTCTTTGGAATCGTTATTTAAAAAAAAAAATTTTCTATACATATAGGTAATTCTTTTATTATTTTTACACGTTTATATTTTCAATTTTAATTGTCTTGCAAATTTAAAAAAATTGTGAACGTTACATCAAAAAATTCAGGCTTCCAGTCAATTTCAAAATTAATTCTTACAGATTTGATAAAACTAATTCTTAAATGGAGAAAATGGAATTTTTCCCAATTTGTGAGTGGAAGTGGGCAATTGTACAATCAAGTCTCTTCGGTGAAATTGATTTTGGCTGAACACTAGAAAAGTCATTATGTAACCCACGAGAGCAGGTAAAATATTTTTAATTACAGATAAGACAATGAACTCTATTTTAAAGATCCTTTAGAATTCCAATATTAGGCATTTATTGTAATAATAAATTTAAATGTTTGCAGGCATATTTTGATAAGATTAAAAAAAAATTTATAAGATGATTGAGACAGAAAAACATGTCTTTATTGAATCTCCAGTTACTTTTTTTATTAATCTTATAAATACTTTTTAAATCTTCAGATTTAAAGGACAGGAGGATCATGAAAAAAAGTGGCCCCTGCAATGTCTTTGGTCTTCGGAGAAGTCTATAGAAGAGAAGGGATCTCCAGAGACCGGCCTGAAGACATCATGCTGCCATCGTTACGACGTGGGACTGTTGCAAATGTAAGTCAATTTTTGAATCCCTCCAGTTTCCGGTCATGGTAGGGATAAAAGTTCCGAACTACCACGGGAACTGGTTGTAATTAAATTAAAAAATGGCACAGTGACAAGTGGATATATACTATTTTTATAGTCTTTTCTTGGTTCGCGAGATTTTTAAACTTTCTTTTTTATTTTAAAGATTGAAAAGAATTGCAAAGTCCCAAAAAATTTGCGAAAAAGAAGATATTTTATTCGTTTTGAAAACCAAGAAAGGTGCGGAATAGTTGCGTATCGAAGGAAGTCAAGCATGTCTTTTTTATAATTGTAGTTCATTTTTCCTTCGATGCGCGAATAATCCGAAGATTTATTTTGTATTCTATATTTTCTATCATTAGTAATTGTTATTTTATTTAGCATATTTTCGAATTTTATTTTAATTTGTGATCTTTTCTTTTACTCAAATTTAAATTGAACTTGAGAGAACTCTTTTAATTGAAAATCACGTTAATTATAATCTTGATTCACATTTTTAAATTAAAGTTCAAAGAGCCTTGGAGTTTTAAATTGAAAGAGGAAAAATGATAGAATTTCAGCATTATATATAATCAGGATGTCTAGCAACCTTGAAAACCTGGAATTCTCCTTGAATTTTTCACGAGAACATTAAACAAAGAATTATTTCAAATCAAAATAATTCAAATAATTTCAAATCGAAGAGTTTAAAAAATTATAAATTTTAATAGAGAAATTTTCAAATATAAACCCATGGTAAATTATTTAAAATTCAAATAATTTTAATGATTATAAATTGGAGGCTGACGCAGTGTATGAGTCTGAACAATCTGTGGTTAAAATTCGGTTATTGTCTAATTTAGCATTTGAATTGTCTATTCAATCTATTATTCCTTATTCCCCGGATTATTAGTAAAATAATACGGGGACGGAGTATTTCCAGTTCATTTGAAGAATGAAATGGGAATTTAGATTTGAGTTTCTGTAACTATATTTAACAACAGAGAACTGAAAATGAAAGTTCAATTTTAATCACGTTTTGTTTGATAAGCTGCTGCAACAGTACTCTAATTAATTATTAGCTTTATTTATATTTAAAATACTAAAACAAATTATTACAATTTTTCGTTAACTAAGTTTATTTTGGAATATTTCAAACCTGGATCTTTGTTATAGAGAATCGCTAGACATCCTGCAATATATAACAGCTTAGAGTAGGATATTAATGATTTAACCTATGGAAATGTTTGCGTACACCGTTTTAGTTTTTTTTTTATCAAGTAAGGCACAAATTGTGTGAGTGTGTATTTGTGTTTTTGTGTCTTACTTAAAAAATGCAAATAAATTTCTCCTTTTTTTCTAGTATTTCAATAATTCAAATAATAACCATCTATTTAACAAAATGTGAAGTGAAAATTCAGTATAAGTATAAGTTTATCATCTGTTTAAAACGGTGTATGATTTCAGGGTTGGAGCTGGTATGTGTGTGCCCTAATGTGGCCCTTAAGCTCAGGTGCCGGATACGTCCCGGGACGTAATCCCTAGGTTTAGGTTCTTTTGCACCGGGGCGGTGTAAATGAGAACCGTGGAGTATGTGTGTTGGTGTGATTGTTTTTTTTGATTTTTTAAATATAGCTAGGAATAGGCAGGTAATTTTTTCTGGTATGAATCCATAGTTTTAAGTAGGTAGAATTAGGATTGAATATCTTTGCATATAAAGATACTTATTCCTAGATTTTTGGTACAACCGGTTGGCCAATTGTCGTTTTTGATTTCGCGAAAAGTGCTCGAGTTGACTGCGATAGAACTCTAGCACAAAACGAATTCGTCGGTGGCAATCGCCATAAAAAAATAGGCTATATGCCGAAGAGCCCCAAAGATGAAGAGGGGAACTTCTATCAAGAGCCATTTATTTTTGAATGAATGGTTCTTGATGGCTTTTTATCCACGTCACTGTGCTAATTTTCCATTTGTTTATAATATTTTTTGTGCAATGTATTTAAATACCACCAAGAGGCTTAAAGTTTTGTAAGTGGAATAAGGCTTTGGCTTCAGAACTAGTTTTGATTACACTGGTGTCTCTTTTTGCTTTGTAACTAACCTTTTTTGTAAGGATTCAAATTTAATATATATATATATGTATATATATATATATATATATATATATATATAATATATATAATATATATTTAATATATATATTTGATGTTCCACTGAATTAATTTTTTATAGGGATGAAACTAAAATACTTTGCTGAATGTCCCCAGAATCTTGAAAGGAGAATTTCGAAATCTTATGCAGTATCTTTAAGAAAATCTTAAAGAACAAAAAGGTGTGTGTTAAATCCAGAAAAACTTCTTAAAATTGATAAAAATTTCATTCTTTTTATAGAACTTAAAAATGTATTACAATGTCAAAGGAAGAATGATCCAGTAATTTCACTCGCGACTTGACGGGATATCAAAATTAATTTTAAACACAGCATTAGGTATAAAAATATCTTGGAGGTGTCAAAAACTCAGTCTGAAGTTTTGAATTATTGAATTAAAAATAATTATTCACCTGTTACTATTGGAAGATGCGACAGTCTTTGCGTTGAAGGTTTAATATGAGGAATAGGCATCGTTAAAAGTACTCCTGCACTTGTCCCAATCCATAATAATTCGTTACAAGCCAAAAGAGCAGTAACCCTAAGGCATGCAGCCTTATGTTGTCGAATTATGTCATCGCAACCTGCAACAAAATTAATGTTTTCGTTAAAATAAATTTCAAAATAATTACTTTAATTAGAGATAAACCCAATTTTCAAATAGAGCTTTGGGTATTTTTAAACTAATCTGATTTCTAGAATCCAGTTAAAATTTTTAACTATAAACTGGATTAGTCCCATAAAATCTTTTCAGATTTAAAACTTACTGGCAAGCATTTTCGTAACTGCTGGGGCAATATTGATATCAGATAAACACTCGTAACTGCTCGCATGAAATAATTTTAGTACTGCACTATTGTGTAATGAGATCCAAACCCCAAGACCTCCCGAACTCGCCATACAGGATATCGATCGACTAGCATCGTTACTAACTGTAAAGGTGTGTTCGATATCCAACGAGTATGTGTTTAAGACTTTTATGGTGTTGTGACAACCACACCATAATTTTCCAGATACTGGAAGCATTTTGGTAACAGGGGAAGCGACTGTGCTGACGGAAACGGTCATTGGATCTGCAGTATTCCACGTTCCCGCTGAAAAAAAAATAATTTTAAGTAGCTAATCAGAAATTATGAAACTATCTTAAAGTATTAGAAGATTTCGCCACTTTGCTTACTTTGGTCTCTTGTGTATACTGTAACATCGCCGTTTGCTAAAGAAACGAAGACTTTGTTGTCCAGATATCTGAAAAATGAAAATTTAATCATTTTTTTTATTGTTTTATATTTAATTTTTATTATTATGTAAATCGAGAAGAAAAAATTCTTTGAAAACTGATTACATTTTCTTTTTAGTTTCTGGAGCAAATAATTGAAAAATAAACTTACGCGCTTTCGCGCTTATAGCTGTAAAAGGATTTAAATTTACACTTCATATAAAGAGGTCATTCGGTATTAAATTAGCGTAAGAGATAGGATAAAAGCTACTTTCTAGCATCAATATTTCCTATAGAGTATAATAATATAGACCTTTAAAAAAATCTTTAAGCTTCAGATTGTGACAAATTTTTGAATATTAATATTCTGAACCTAAAATATTTAGAAATAGGATATTAAGTTAATAGGAATCACTTTTTGTGGAAATAAGAGACAAAAAAAGGAATTCTTACATTATACAATGGACACTACTGCCGTGTTGAATTTTGACCTTATTTTTCTTAATTCTGATGTTGTCGCTACAATTGTAGACATGGATGCAACCATCTTCGGTTCCCAACCACATGGTGGGCTGATTAAAGTCTTCTTCGTTGGTTGCACCATCAATACTAGACACGTCACCTCCCAAAGAGGTGCTTGCTGCGTCCGCGCATGGAATGTCGTCAGAATCCGAATCATCAGAGCTCGAACTACTGTAAAAGGATCACATCAACGCATTAGTCGTTCGTCTTTAAGGATCGTTCATCGACCTCTTCCAACATCTCTCATAGTCTCTTGAGTCTTGAGTAAAGAATAGAACAGATGTTGCAAAAGCAGTATCCTCACTTCCTTAACTTTCTTGTCCAATAGTAAATAAGTTTAAGATCACAATTCAAAAGAAAAAATATAATTGCAAATATTAGAACTGTAGTTCCCAGAAAAGGTATTATTAATCCGTATTTGTTTTAACTAAATCATCATTTTTGACGAACCTGTCTAGTTGAATATTTCCACTACTTGTGTCTGTATCCTGAATCGAAATACTAATACCGCTTTTATTATTAACAAATGTGCTATTGTTCGGTAAGCAGGAGTTCGACCTGGAACAGAAATATCTTTTAAAGAAAGCGATAAATTAAAGAACTGAAGATATTTTTTTAAAATGAAGGACTAAGAGGATAAATCGTCTTACCCAGCAGTAGCAGCAGGAATGCCTGCAACGCAAAGAATCCTGGCATTGCAAACCCCATTGCAGGACGTGACTTGAGGAGGTTCAGGACTGAGACTCAATACACAAACTTGACCCACGTATCCATCACTATTACAGACCCAGACATCCCTTATTCCATGCTCGTTCGCCAGGGTGGGTGCAGCACAAGTAAACTGAAGGCCAGCTCGGGTCTTTCGAATTGGCAAGGGTCCTACGAATTCGGGACAAGGTCTTCTGTCAGCTGACAAGGCTGAAATTTTAACCGGATTAAGAGATTCCAATGCGACACCTCAATTTTCTGGGTAATTTTTTGATGTTCCGTTTGCGGACAAACACGCCACGTGCCACAAGGTGCACACTTAGAATAAAAAATCTCTTACCCAACTTTTGTTTGGCTTCATTGAAACTCTCCTCCCAACTCGCTCTCTTATCCGGCTTCGTAAACATAATGGAAAGGTTCTCGACTCCTGCTCTGAAAGTAAATATCAACTTTTATTCAATACCTCGCGCTTATCTAGATATGACTTCAGAATATGAATAAATGACACTTTTAGAATCGAAGAATTTTTTTCTTTAAATTGAATTGAATTGAAATCTAGAGAATACACTTACTGGGTATTAAGGGTAAGTTCCAGACAAGCCAACTGGGAATGTGCGGCATTCCTTTCTGCCAATTGTTTCTGTGCCTGACCCAGTAATTCTTTCACCAAATCTTCCAACTGCTGCCTTGCTCCATGTAAGGTCGCTGCTAGTTCTTGCACATGAGTCAGAGTTGCACAGTCCTCTCGCAAATGGTCCACTTCTCGTGCCATTCTTCGCAGATTCTCATCCTTGGCTGTGATTAATTTTTATTATTAGATGCTGGGAATTTTTCTTGAAGAATCGTAGCAATCGTTGGAATTTTTTTAGGTTGAATTAGGTCAAAGGACAAAATAAAATAGTCAAGAAATTACCTTTCATCACTTCTAAATCATCTAAAGTGATCCTCATTAACATTTTGTACTTGTTTGCCTCCAAAAGACCAACCAGACTATTAGGACACGAACTTCTACTCAAAGATATTTATCCAATATAGAATAATTACAATTATTGATTCAAGTAATTGATTATTAGCTAACTACAAAAAGAAACTTACGTCGATGGTTTTCTAATCGTTCCACTTCTTCTTTTGATACTCGTTATAACGAGAAGATCCGAAAATAAGAAAAGGGCTCGTTCTTTCCTAGTGCCTTGATTCGATGCAATTGTCACTAAATCATGTCGAATAAAGGCCCTGGAAATATAATATAATGTTTAAATAAAAATTTACAAGAAAAAAAAAAAAAAATTTACCTGTCGTTAGCTACTATTCCAGCAAGTCCTTCGACAAGCGCCTGAACCTCTTTTAGTGTCGTTTGCTGTTGTTCCCATTCAAGACTCTCCCTCTCTGTACAATTAATTTTCACCACCAATTCATGAACTTCTTTCTGAGCACCGGAAAGGAGCTCATAATCCGGATGAGAGGAATCCGTGTGTTTCAATAGCCTCTGAATTAAAAGCTCGTATCTTGGAATTTTCTGTACAGGTTGAATTAAGAGCTGATCCAGTCCAAGCTTCCCTTTATGCTCCCTTTCCATAGCCTGATAAACATAAATGAAATTTTAATACTAAAAGCGTCTAAAAGAAAGTTTCGAGGAATGCAATATCTTTTTTAATAAACTATCCTGCATGGCTTATTTTAAAGGACGTTATGGCTAAAATAAAACTACTTTTGACGGAACTAGTCTTAGTTGAGGTCACCAGGCTCTAATTTTGGATTTTGTCAAATATGGCCTCGGCAAAATAAAATGAGTTCCAACTTTCCACTGTTTATATGTAAAGCTAATTCTAGCAGCTCGAGCTTACATTTTCGTGGCACAGGGCGAAAAACTTGACATGCCAACTTTAGATGGGTCATAAATTATTAGAAATTTATTGAACACACAGTTGTTGACTCCCACAAATTTTCATTCTTATTTTCTATTTTATGGAAAAAGTAGTTCCTTTGAAAAGGAACTACTTTGAAAAGTAGTGAAAAACTTTGGATGGTTTCTAAATTCCAGATAAAGGTATTTTTATCGTTTTAACTTAATATCTTTTCAACTTACCTCTAGAAATCGAGCAAAGGCAGGTTTTGACTGGCACGTGTTTTTAATAGCCGTTTTTGCAGATTTCCAATTATCGAGGAAGAGTGTGTAGGTTTCCAAAACCGAAGGTTTCATGAACTAGAAATGAAAAATCTTGTTAAAATGATACATTTGGTTATTTTTAATTTATTGATAATTATAAAATAAAAATATAGATGCATTCTTCAATGGAAAATTTTTCCCAGTAGGAAGGTCACTTCTGAAACTTAAAGTGACTCTACTAAGTGGAAAAGTGCTGACTTTTCAAACCGAAACTCTGACTTCTTTCTAGAAAATAGCGATTTAAAACTTACTACTCACAACATTCAAACAAACATTATTTATTGATATTAGTAATGGAAACTAGCTATACTTACCACCTCGAGAAACACATCGCCGATTGTTTGTCCGTGTTCCCAAATTTCCAATCTCTTTCGTAATTCCTCAAGAAATACTTCATGGTGACTGAGTATTGCTGGAATCTGAAACGCATTTATTTGTTATCTTTAGTTTTTGAAAAATATTATCCTTTTATAATACACGAGGAATTAATAGAGGAAAAGATTTTAAGATAGAAAATTAAAGTGAAAAAAATGCTCCACTCAACCCTCATTATTTAAAATCTCCTACATATATTTTTTCGAAGACATTAAATTTTCCTAATAATAATATATTACTTGAATCAGTAAAAACTATACCTGATAGAATATCTCATCGACGGTTGCTGAGTCCACAAGACCTGCATTTTCCGAGCTCTTGAGAGGTTGCAAGTATTTCTGAAACGATATTTAAAATCTTATATCCTAGCTAAACGGTTCAACTCAATGATAATCTTAATTTACATCGACCGAGAACATAAATCACAATTAATCGTTGGCACAGTGCCCTGTGAATATTGATGCTCGAAAAATCGATTTGTTATTTTTTCTCATGAAATTGAATTTAATAAAGAAGAGGAAAAATACTAGAAGGAATATATTGAAAAGGAATAATGATATAATAATTGCTTAAATCAAAGTTTTATAACAATAACTAACTTTAATTCTTGTAGTTAGACCCAATACAAATTTCTTTTCTCTTGTTACCAATTAGGAAATAACTTTTTCAATAGCTAGACTATTTTTCTTTCTCCTATTTCTACCTATTTCTCCCTGTTTCTCGTTTATTGAGAACACAGATTTTATCTCCTTATTTCAAACTACCTTCAGAGATTTGATTCAAATTTCGTCCTTAGAACAAATGTCCGTAATTGAGGAACGGGATCACGTAAATTTACCGAAATTTAAAATCATCGAAGTTTAAAATTTCTGAAATGAAAATTCCCGAAAGAAAATAATAATACCGAAATTTTAAATTTTCGAAATTATAAAATTCCAGAAATTTAAAATTTCCGAAAGTTAAATGTTTCAATTTTGGGAATTTTCAATTTCTGGAATATTTATTTTCAGGAATGTAAAATTTCAATAACTTTCAATTTCGGGAATTTTGAATTTCGGTATAATTATTTTATTTCGGGAATTTTCTATTTCGGTAAATTTACTTTATTCCGCGCTCTTTAGAAAACCATCTGACAGAAGAATTTGACAAGGACAAGATAGTGGATAGAAACAATGATCTTGTGAATATAAAGATGTCCTTTGACCTCGTTTATAAGTGCGTATAAATGTTTATGTGTGTCAGTCGCCCCTGAGACGTTACCCTTGAATGGAAATGCACGGCTTGCATGGTCATTCCCTTGGGATAATATATATAACGGCATGTTACGTATACGAGTTATCCATATGTTTATCCCTCGAATTTTCACACTACAAAATATGATTTCACTCGTCCCGACTTGGCGCCGTGTCCGCCAGCGTCGCAAAGTTATTTACATGGCGCCTTTATTCCGGGTCTATCGTTCAGGTATTTCGATGGACTGATTTATCGGCACTCATTTCTTTTTAAAATCGCGCTTTGATACAGAAGTGAACACGTGTTACTATCCTCCGGGGATTAAGACGATTGCATCACCACCACTTAAAATATAAAAGACTTGCACGCGACTTTTCGTTTAAAGAAGGGAGGCTCTTAAGTTGGGATATTTCAGGACAAATTTGTGTCTTTGGAACTGAGACAAACACCCAGTTTTCAAACCCTTTTAGTCATTAGGAATATATGATATTTAATCTCTTTTAAGAAGAGAGTATTCACATGTTTTGAATTTTATTAAATATTGTATTTAAAAAGATCAAAATTGGTTTTATGCAAAAATTGACTTTCGCTGATTTTTATTTGCAATACGAAAGATAACATTCTGGAAATAGAAACACTTATAATCTCGTAGTCAGACCGATCACTTCATCTACTTTAAGTAGAAAGATAGTGCGTGATCAGACTATATTGAAATATACTTCTCTCTGGAAAAATCATACTTCCTTTCATTTTAATCTAATAACTGTTCAATTATCTATATACTCATTATCTTTAAATTATGTATCCTTTAAATATTTAATACTAACAATATTATACGCACATCAGACCGCGCGGGAAAATTTCATTGCCAATTAAAAATTCGTTTTTAATGAATTTTATTAAACGTCAATATAAAATCTGTTTAAAAAATAACTAAATAAATAAATAAATAAATAATAAGTAAATAACTTTACTCATTGTGAGTAAAGTACTCAAACCAAAGTACATTTTGGCAGAGTTTCAAAATGTTAGAAGACTTTTTTTTAGAAACGAAAAATAAAAATATAGCTAAAATTGTCTGTCACTCGATTCTTATTGTATTTGAAAATACTGTTATCTATTTTTTTAAATACTGTTTTAGAAATCTCATCTTTAAACAAATGAGTAGTGTATTTTCCAGAAGAAGATTATTTTATAGTTTTTCGAAGATTTCTTTATTTTATCCCAATTTTTAAATATAGAATTTTTTACCATTTATTTGAAATTCCTTGCTAAAATCCTGGAATAATGTCCTTGGATGATTTCCAAAAAGGAAATACATATATATACTGAACTAGGAATTTATCGATTAGATTATGGCATAAGCTGTACTCAACGTCCGGGGTTAATGAGAAGAGTAGTTATGCGAGTGGATCGACCGGATCTATATGAGCATGATTACGGAACTGAAATGGTTGTTCGATCGTTGTAAATAAACTAAGCGAAAGCTTGTTTACATGAATCTGATATAGTGATACGTAACTACTACAAATACAGCAAAGTTCAACTAAACTTTTTTAAATGCTTGAAATGTAGTATTTGTACGTCTTTAATATAGCGGAAAAGTCTAACGAAAAGAGTGAAAAGAGCCTATTAAATTATTTGAATCAGTCATCATATACAGCATCAAAGTCTCAGGTAATGAGATTGAGTCTATTTAAAACGAAGGCTTTTTAAAATACTTTGCTTGTCTGTAAAGTTGGCTCCTAATTAAAACTTAGGATACAACTTCAATCTCGGCAAAGTTTCGGAAAACAAGATTAAAATTCATATACATGATCTGATTCTTTAATTATCAGGATTTAATATTTCTGTTAAATTCTCCTTAATGAATTTCCTATAATTCTATTCGTGTTTTCAATTATTATTTACTTATCTATAAAGAAGAGGCTATATTATATATATTTATATAAATATAGGTCAATGCAAAATATGAATCTTAGTAAACATAATTTATATTCTTATTATGGAGAACCTCTTACGCAAATATTGATGAAGAGTTTGAAATCTTAGTAACAAAGAAGCAATATCCTAAGAATGAGAATTTTTAATTAATGATTATTTATATAGAGATGAAAATGTTTTAGAATATTAAAATTGTGAACTCACATTGACTAGTATTTGCAGAGCCTCTACATAAGATCGCTCCGTATCGTAAAGTTCCACGACTACGTGTGTTCTTGTATCCTGCAACAATCAATATTAAATAATTAGATAATTATTTAACGACAATCAAGATAACAAGATAGTTTTGTTGTCCCAATACAACTCTGTTATTTCAAGAAAAACTTGTGAAACTGAAACGTGATTTGGATTCGCTCCACTTGGCGATATTGAAAAATATTATTATTAATAATAGGTTAATAATAATAGTTAATTAATTTACTTGAAATTCCTTATAATCTTTTCACTGAAATATAAAAGATACATCGACTCAGCGATCTAGAGCCCTTGAGAGATTATCCAGCGCTTTATGTGCAATTTTACTTCTATACTGAAAAAGATCTTATTTTAATCTCTTTTGCAGCAGTATTACGTAATTTTGAAGATAGTCCATAAGGTCTTTCGAAAATATTCTAAACTTCGAAGACATAATTAATAAATGAAATAAATTCTGCACTTGTTCGCAGGAGAATAGTCAGAATTGAGAAGTGGATTTTAAGTCACATATTAGAAATATTGAGATTCTTATAAGTTTCCTATTTTCGTAATTAGCGTATGAAAATACATTGAATAAAATATGAAATATTATATATTTTAATATGAATATTAAAAAAGATGAATTTTTTATCTTTTAAAATAAAGAGAACAGACGTCTGTTATCAGTTGAAAGCAACGTGTCGCAAAAGTTGAAACACAGTCGATTTGTTATCGCGACCAATTGTCGCAAGGACTACCCTATTGAGGAAACACTGGTTTTCCAACTTTGTCGCTTCATGGCCTCGAAATGCTTTAACACGTGTTTACATTGAATTCTCTTGTTGCACGTTGCAGATCCAACAATACATGTACGAGTTGCTGGTGGCAAAATGTACACACTGGTAAAAATCTGAACACGTGCAAGAGAAACTAAAATGGAGTAATATTCACTGGATAGCCTCGCGGAAAAGACAAATCGATCAAACTGGTCGATTTCAATTAAAGTGACGTTAATCGATACTGATGAATAATAGAAAGATGGAATTAGAATACATGGGGAAAAAAGTGATCACATATAATATATATATATACACTCAGAAAAAAGTTTGTTTGAATCAAACAAACGTATCATTGATATAGGGTCGAAGAAAAAATATCTTTGCATTAAACAAAATTTGTTTCATTCAAAGAAATTTTGTTTAATTAAAAAAAATTGATTTCCATCATATTAAAAAAAAAATTCTTTGAATCAAACAAATCTTTTTTAATTTAAAAATATTTTTTCTTTGACTCTATATCGATTTTGTCATTCCAATAGTGATACGCATAAGAAATGAGATGAATCAGATATTTTTGGGAAAATATATGTATTGCTTTCGGTATTTTGAATGATAGAATTGTTCAATGTGAAACCACCCACCACAGTTCTCAGGAAACATTCACCATCTTCGCTTCCTTCCGAAGATTGACTGAAGAGTCTCTCTTCTAAACTCATTCTTGAACTGTTTCACACAATTTAGTGCCAGAAACTTTAAATTGGAGACGATTTTTTAAATTTAAATAGTCTTATTTAAATATTTTCTCGCTCATTTTTCTTAATAGGAGTATAATTTGATCTTGAAGTAGTAATTTATTCTAAATGTTGAGGCAAAAGTTTAAGTTGAAAAAAGTATAGAGAGAAATGCAAATAATGTTTTTTTATTTAAATATTTTTTGTAAAACCGTGTGGAAATTGGCCCCTTGTGCCTTACTTAAGTATCGGCCCTTCGAGGGGACGCGCAGAATTTTCTGCGTAAAAAATAGACGATGGCCCTCAAAAAGCCCTCGTTGAAACAGGGCAATCCCGGAGGGGCCAGGGTAGATCCGACCTTCATTTTCCACACGATAACATAAAAAATGATGAAAACAAAATGTATGCAAATTAAAATAATAATTTTAAAGAAAAAGATCTTTAATATATATTTAAATATAAAAGAAAATAAAAAATCTTACAACGCAAAATAGAAAAGCAGAGAAGTTTACATTGTCTACTTCAGCTGTTACGCAAATGCAAATATTAGGAATGAGTAGGGCTTCAAATATGCCTATTTTAAAATTCTTATTTACAAATGATTATTTTTACACACATTTTATTTAGTCATTGTTTTATATCACATTAATCAATTATAAAAATTGAAATAAAATATAATCTTTAAATAAATATGAAATTGATAACAAAATGGATAATATATAATAGAAAAAATGTTAGACAATTTTGATTTAAAAGAAAGAGAAAATCTTAAACATAAAGTCCAGAATTCTAGAATGAACGAAGTTGTCAAACATGTGGCAAACTTTATTTGAATTGATCTATATAGAAAAAGAATAATATTTAAATAATTCACAATTTGCATATATTACGAGAGATCGAAAAATATTCAACCTTAAACTTTTATTATGCATCATTTTCCATCTATAAGTATCTGGAAAACACTCTCATCACATCAGCGCGTTCGATCACCGCTCACGTGTTCTTTCTTATAAATATAGAAACTAGACGCACTGGATAATTAAAAAAAATTTACACTAATTAACTTTCATCCAACACTAAAAGCTTAACCGGGGACTCTTTAAATAAAAATTGATAATAGAAAAATAAGAAAGGCAAGAAATAATTTTATTTTTCTGAAATAAATGCTCGCGAGGAATATTATTATGAATATTAATTTTAAAATGTATTTTATTATTTTATTCTTAATTTATTTGTCAATAATTTTACTTTCTTTTATAATACTGAATCGACTTGTTTCGGAAGAGAAAACACGACGGAAGAAGCGTGCAGCAACAGGCGTTACACGCCTGGTACTATTCTACTGTCCCAACACAACGACTTGATAAAAGGGGTTGATCAATGCCTCAAGTGCAAGAGAGAAGGAAAAACAGCGTCGCGACGCCGGCGCGCAATTTAACGCTTTAATGCATTTGTAAAAAATATTATTTCGCGGAAAAATAACAAACATATTTTTCAACTTGTAATAAAATATGGATTTAATTACTGTCGTAAATATAATTAATAACATAACATAACAAATTACATGTTAAAATTTGCCATTTTTTGCCATTTTCTCTACTTTGAGGTTTTTTAAATTCCATTGCCAGCATTTTTGATATGTAATACGAAAAATGCATAATTATGATAATTTATAAACATTTGTTTATAATAATCATAAAATTGATTGCGAAAAGCGAATTAAAAAAGGGGTGTGAAAAAGATTGTTCTTTTAAGAAATGTACTTTTTAACCGATGCGTTAAAAACTCTACAATTTCTTTCCTTACTCTGCATGAGATCACAATGAAGTAAATGATTTGTGCATTTCTTATTATAGTCATCAAGCGGAACGCGGTAAACACAAAGTGTTTGTCGTACGTGTCAGTCTATTTTTCGCGGAGACATAGTGGAGTTAGTACCCCTTGATGATCATTCATTCATCCGGTGGATACGCATATTCAAATGGCGCGTTTTCACTACTTGGCCAAGAAATCCGGATCGAACCACATATACACTTTTTCACATATGTGTCGGGTGTTCTAATTTTGAATCTTTTGAACGAATAAATGTAGGAGGACGCTTATACTGTGACGTGGCCACCTGGTGGGCGATGCCGGAACTCACACCTGCGTCAATGCGATTAATAAATACGAATCACGCGTGCTTTGTCTATTTCAGCATATAGCTGTCATTTTAAAAAGAGACTATTCAACTTTAAAACAATGATATTACTTTCCCCCTCTACCTGTCAATAGAAAACACTACACTTATCAACTCTCGAGAATATTTATTACACTCACGTTATATTATTTGCATCATTTCTTCACTGCTGTTAAGAAATTATCACCTCTCTGGCAGTTAACTCACTTCTTTGGCGCATTTGCCCAAAATAAATGTTTCAATTTAGGCAAATAAAGTGATATTTCGAAATACGTTCATATAGCTTACGATAAATTTCCCATAAAATCCATTTCAATATTTTACGTCTCTTATAGTATTTTTACTTAACAAAATGAGGCGGAAAACCATCTGTCTGCATTTTGTTGAATATTAAAGCAACACGGTGAATTCGACATTCTTTTGAGGATCGACCTTTACCAGCAGACTATAAAAAAAATAATAAAAGTATAATATAAAACTGTAAATGCTGAAATTCGCAGCACAATATTGTTTGACATCCGTCTTGATTCGCACACTGCAAATTCTGCATTACATATAGCAACGCCATTCGAATATACGTATGCATATTAAATAAACAAGTAGGTAAATGAAATATTTGTATCTCATCGGTGGGGGCTTCAAATGTTCTGCAAGCTCTCGGCAATGTGGTACTGGGGGTTATTCATAGTTTGTATCCCGATCCAGCACATCGACTGAAGGTTTTACGACAACGACACACTGAATGGGCTTATTCTCAAAATATGCATATCGCCATGTTGACGAGTTCACAATATGTTCATTGTGCCATGCCTCATGTCAGAGATGCATCCATAGTATTGAATAAACTTTAAAGCTTTCTATATTCACTCGTGTCTCTACATAAATCACTGTTTTTACATTACTTCGTCTTACTTCAAGTTCCATTATTATTTTTAGTCATGCTTCACTAGAATCGGTTTTTCAATTAACAATATTCTAATCTCAAAGTCGCCATGATAATAATTTTAAAATTAAGATAATTTTCATTCAATTAAGTTTGTATAATATTTGCTCAACTCTAATTTAAAAGTTAAAACAATTCTATTGAAGTGTTTCGAAAAGATCCAATTTGGAAAACTTCCAAATTTTCACTACATTTATATTGCAATTTTTTTCAGTAGCATTTGAATTTTAGTATTATTTATACCTACTATAATAATTGATTAAAGTATAAAATTATACAATCATTATTATTATTTGTAGATGAACATACATACAAAAGTTGTATGTATATTTTTGATGAAGTTTGTTTGCTAAACAGAAGAGTTTATATAGAGATTACATATACATAAGTATATGAATTACGCAATTTGGCAACGATCTCCACAGGTGGAGGATCTTATTCTTCTATAAGATATGAGGATTTGGTCCCCAGATACGTCTAGGAATATCCACTCATCGACATAATTTTCATTTTATGAAAACTTTTTTCTTTTTGGAAAATACAAAAATTCAAGATTTTCAATGATTTTGAACTATTCTAAATTAGAACGAATGAAATATTTAGAACTTGCACATAAGAATACCCCTTCTGTTCCATTTCCAAGTATTGCCGAAAGCTATTTTTAAAAGGTATTCGTCAATTTTATTTAGCTCGACTCATAACAATTTTCTGCATTTTAATTCTCACAAAAAGCGACTTCCGAAAATTTTTTCCTGTAAACACGTCAATTTAAATTGATATCTCTCTGACAATTTGTCCGCGTCAACCAGAAACGTAAAATTTCGTATAAAATGAAGCTTCGCAAATGTTATATTTCACGTATCGAACTTTTATTTTTATAAAATTAACATGACACGCTTTCTTGAAACTCATAACAGTATTCTCTAGTTCTATATAATGGTCGAATAGTACTTTGTTATTTCTAAAAATAGAAATTCCTTGTGACTCATTTTGCTCCAGTGATTTCAAACTGTTACAATTCTCTCGAAGTCACCCAAGTTACCAGTCTTGCAACTATAATAAACTTGCACCAAAAACAATAGGCTTTCGACCTGCCAGGAGGTCTTTACGTTAAACGATAACTCAACAGCGAAACGTGTAGGTACATTTATACGCTTCGTTTAAAAGGTCGTAAAATTTTTACCACGATGGTTACTGTAGCATATCATTTAGCCTATGTTCACGATCTCAAACAGAGCGATAGATCACTTCAATTAACTTGAATAACTGTCAAATGTTTGAAGTATTTCTTGTTTGTAATTTCTGCTGGAAATTTAAAAACCAAGACATTTTTCATTCAGAAAAGATTTGAGATCAAGGTCATGATCCACAAATTATAAGTCAAGGGCCATAAGTCATTGTCATAGATCATGGATCGTAAGTCACAGTCATGGGTCACAGGTCACAGCTATCAGTAATAGACCATAGTCCATAAGTCATGGAACATAGGTCATAGGTCACGAGTCATGGGCCACAAGATATAGACTAGAAGTCATAGACCAGAAGTCATAATTTAGTCAGAGTTCATAATAAACCATAAGTCATATGTCATAAATCATGGCAATAAGTCATAAGTGTAGAATTAGTGATTGTTACTCACATTTCGTTGAGTTGGAACACGAGCTGATCTTTCGGAAGACCCTCTTAAAAGTTCGGCTAACAATTCGGGACTCGGTCCAGGTAAACCTTCCAATTTACTAGGGCTAGATGTTGTTCTATGATGACATGGAGTTGGTGGTTCAGAACTGCTGTTATTGCTTGCACTGAAAGAAAGATTTGCTGAAATTTTCCTCCTTGGATTGATTCCTTCTTCGAGAGAGATTTCTGTTGCTCGTGGTTTTGCCATTTCTGCTTCCAGCATCTGTCCGTATGGACCTCGAAGTGGCCTCTTACTATATCTAGAAAACAGTAAAAGTAAGACTTAAACTCATGATTACTTCATTTGAGTCGCTCGAACTTTGAAATTACAGAATGTTTAGTCAAATATTTGTCTTGTCTTACCTTCTGGGAACTTGACCTTCACAATCAGAGAGATCACTCGGTGTAGCTAGTGGATCGTCTTTTTCCTCACTACTTTGAGCTGCGAGTTTACTACGGTCTATGTCAGAAGGCTCAGGCCACTGAGTAATATAAACACCTTTTCTTCTCTTACTTGTATCGCCACGATATCTTCTAACTTTTCCTGTGGGTGATGAAGTCTCTGATGTTGCTTCACTTGGAGCTTCACTGGCTTCACTGGCTTGACTCAATCTTGGCTCTTCCACAGGTGGTGTTACTATAACTTCATGAGGTTCTATTCTAATTTCTAAAAAGAGAAATATGAATAACATATTTTTAGATAAAGTTTTAAAATCACTGGTCACTAAAAAATCACTTAGAAAATTTAATGTAATTAAACAACTACATACTAATAGAAAACAATACATGTTAGTCTTTCATTTAGTCAGACTCTCAAGCTCATTTTTTTCCTCGTATATATAAATGACTAAAAAAGCTCTATTAAGCGAGACTTCTCTGAATAATCTGCGAACGAAGACTCATCTCAAGAAAAGATTGTATACACGTCACTAGCTACATTCTTGTTTTCTTTTTTTTTTTCGTGTGTTTTTACTGAGCAATCGGAAAGGTTCTTTACACTAGTGAAGCCCGCGATTCGTTGAAGCGTTTCGCTATCGATCGCTGTCACAGAAAAGAGGATTAGGAAATTCCACATCTCGGAACTGATCTATCTTGGTGAGGGAGGAACTATTTTTGGTGCATCAACAGGGATCGGCACAAAGGTGTAGTTCTGAGTTATTTTGTGCGTTACTATTTTGGTTAGAGACCTAATGACGCCGACTTCCAAATGGAAATTGAAAACAGATAATAAAAATTGATACAAGTGCCTGTTCTAAAAGTTTAATATTTATCTACTCAATAACAAGTGAAAATTTAATTTAATTCATCAATTTGAAACCGACCTTTTTGACTCGATTCCGAAATCCGGTTTTCAAAGTATCGGTCATTAGCTGTTGTAGAGTCGATGGTAATTTCCGGTTGAACCAAATCAACCCTGGGTTCATGGATCTCGTGAACCTGAGGTTCTGGACTAGTCAGGGCACTGGATGTGGCAAGACTGTCAGATCCATCGCTTCTGGGTCGAAGATCTCCAAGACCAATTTGTGGTACCCCAAGACCTTCAGCTGAACCAACTGCGCTGTCCAGGCTGGGTGTTGAAGCTCTTGGGCTCTGAGGATTTGGACTATTACTGTTTCTAGGAGTCGAGACATCTGGACTTACGTCCCCACGACGTCGTGGCAACGTACTGGCTCTAATTTCCTTATCGTCAACACGATTTGAATTAATTGTTGGCTGCAATTTCTGCCGATTACCTAAAGCTGAAAGTAATTGATTCGTGATAGATTATACTCAGGATTATCAATTATTTTCAAGTCCTCATCAGCGGTTTTTAAATACTTATGGAACCTTGAAATTGCTTGAATTAAAAGTAAGAAATTAAAAATAATCATTCTATTTTTGTAAAGGGTATATTGACCCGAGGCAGGATTTCTTTCTCGATGTATTATTATTCGGAAAGTATGGTCCAAATTATCTGGAGAGACAAATTCTTTATTTCTCGAGGTTTTCACTAAATCTCAAGCGACAAACTAAAATAGTGGATTCATAAAATATTTCTTAGGTTTCATCAATTTTAAATCGCGGATCTCGGCTTTATTTTTAGTTTTTGAAATTCTTTTAGTTTCAGAAATAAAATTCTTTTCAAGGGTAAAGTTTCAGAACATTCTTTAAAATTTCGAAACTAATATTACTTGAATTTTCTTTTCAACTAAATTTAATTACAAGAAAAACAGAAGTTAATTTTTTTGAATGGAGCGGTAGTAAATATTTATAAGTTGTAGGATAAACTATTTTTGGCAGAGTCAATGTCACAAGTTCAGATTCTTATCATAGTACACACTGAATTCCTTGATCTTATCAGATTCAAAGATTTTTTTAGACTGTATCACTTCCTATCGCAATTTAACTGATAAGACTATGAAAAATATCTTTAATTATCCATTTATCAATTCATTGTTAATATAAACTTGTATCTCTAGAATAAAGCGTAAAAAAAATTCAACTGAAGAGAAAAATTATGGATTGAGATTATCTTTATAATTGGTTTCTGTAAAGGAGTTTCGACGATTGAAGAAAAGCAAACAGTAAGCTGATAAGCTCGCAATCTGAGCATTTAAAAAGATATAAAATAAGATATCTGGCAATTGTATCAAAAGTATTTCAAAGACAAATAAGTATTTAATTTTCTAATTGTGTATTTTGGAAACGTGTTCGAAACAGCCAACTCCATCTGGACTTGAAGCGTATTAAGGATGTCTAAAGTTGTGAGATGAGGCCGGTTGTAAACGTGGATGTCTTTTTGCTTCGCGCTGTCTGGAGCTGAACTATGTGTAGTGAATTTCGACTACACTGTTGATATTCGCGTCCATAATGCTTTTACAATGTAAAACAAGAAAACAAACGTGGTTGACGATTGAAATGAATGCTTAATGCTTGTTACAAAATCAAAGAACAACAAATCGAAGCAGATGATTCCCGATTTAGTGATAAATACCAATTGATAGTATTTTATTTGCATGGCTTTGAACTATTAAAAGCAGCAATCAGATTTGATGATCTCTGCAGGAGAAACAGTTATTTGAAAAATGTTTATAAATCTCCTTATAATTGTTTGAGTTTCATACCTTGGTTGAAATCCGCTTGTCCAAATGAAGCACTTCTGTACGGTGTACTGGTTCTGTGAAAGCCGAGAAATGGTCCACGTGGTTCCAATCTCGTGATCGCATCTCTCGCTTCGCTCTCGTTGCTAACGGGTTCATGAAAATCGACTGTAACACCTTTAGCACTGTCCACCATCGAATCACTGCACTGCCTCAAGTGCCTGACACCACTATTCGGTTCACTTAAGATATCGATATCACTGACATCAGCACTGTTCCTTTCTTTCGGTTTTATCAGCTTGGAACCATTTTTTTTGCACGCGATCGAATCAACACTGGCTGACGATTTTCTATTATTTTCCACATGATCACTGTAACACTCTTCACCGACACTCTCACTTCTAACGAAAGTTTTCGGATTACTCCCTGATCCATGGCTGCCTTCACTATAGGTGTAACTTCTACACGAGGGCAGACCATCACAGCGATTGCAGCCCTGCATTAATGCTTCTGGAGTCTGAAAGATAGTGAGAAGTTTTGGTTAGATGTTATCTTTTATCAGGAATGGATGTTGGGAAAGGATATCGGAACTAGAACTAAATTCTAAAAGAGATTGTCAACGTATAATCTTGCCAATAGCAGAATCTATCATTGCTGCTTCAGGTATGAACTATCCAAAAGAATTTTATCGATTCTAGCTATCGAATCGTCATTTACAATACAGCAGTTGATGCTTTCATTAGCCTAGAATCCTTTGAACAATCCTAGCTATGGAAAACACATTCGAAACAGATAACCAGAATAAGGTTGTTTACAAGCTGCTGATTCTAGAAGAAAGAGTCTAGATCATCCTCTCGAAGACAATGATCAAAGAATAGCAACAGAGTACCATTGGAGTAGTGTTAGCTGACAGACAAAACTTGTTTACAGGTTCTGCGTCCGCGGATCAGTATCTCAAGTAAGGAACCAACCTGTGGATGAGTTGGTGAGAGGTTTTGTTGGCATCCACTCGGTGGTGGCGATGATGCTTGCACACGCGAAGGTCGTCGAGGTGGTGGGACGGGTGCTGGTCCTTTGAGCTTTTCCGTCAGTTCGCGAAGACGCTCGGCCTTCTCGCTGCGGGGGCCGGAAGAGGACTTCTTGCCGCTTCCTCCTCCGCCCCCGCTCCATCGGAATCTGTGCAGTCGGTCCACTGCTGTCACTGATGGATCCTAACAAAACACAACAATACCAAAATAACAGATGCTCATTGATGTACCCATATCATTGATTTGGACTAGCTCATGGATTTTCAAAAGTTCTTATAGCTTTCGACGAGCTCATCAAGTTATGATTCTCCGGTCTTAAAATGGATGTCTTTTTTAAGAGTAACCTTGATAAGCTTGATACCTGCAGCTTAAGAGTCTGGTGTTTGGTCCACTGAGCGAGTTGTCGCGGCACGGAGACAGAGTGTGTTACTGATGTAGTTGCCGTGGTCACCGTCGACGTTGACGTTGCCGTCGTCGTTGATGACGAGACGTTGGATGAGAGAGAAGTGGTAGAGGATGATGTCGGCGCAGATGATTGCGACTGTGAACTGTGGCCGATGCTGAAGCTGGTACTGGTGCCGCTACCCGTTTGCAGCCACCCGCGGTTATTATTAGCGTTAGAATTTGGCGGCAGTTGCGTCGCTGGTTCCACGGCTGACACTCGGGTGGGAGGTTGAGGTTGAGGTAAAGTAGGAGAGGTCTGTCCCGCGTTCGACGATAATGGAATCCGCGATAGAGGCAGCCGAGATCGTGGACCGATGCAGCAGCAATCTGTCACGCTGGTGACGAAGTCGATGGAACCACTCTTCTCCCCAGAGGGCTTATCCGTTAATCGTTCCCGAGAATCACTATCTCGCGAATTCCTCTTTCTTCGTCGCTCTTGACCCTCTTTCCGAGAGTTCGTCAACGACAAATTGTCCTGCAACCATAAGATCAAATATATCAATGATTTTTAAGAAAAAGTTGGTGTGATTTTCGTATTTAGATAGGTTGAAAGACCTTCAGTGTTTGTTTTAATAGAAAGACATATTGTGTTTCACTCATATTCGCCAATTATTCTTATCCTACTTTGACTGTCAGTTGTTGTTCGCTATCTTCATTATCACAATTGTTCTTCTCGATACAAATTAAGAAGACCTCTGATATGATAATTATCAAACAGTCCGATCAACAAAATGCAATCTTATCATATCTGTTGACACATGACCTGCGTTTTAATGCTTGGTAAACACATTTGTTTTCTGATCCATATGCCACTCACTTCACCAAAAGTATCACAAAATTCAAATTATATTTTTTTAAATATAACATTTATTCGAGGATGCAACTTTTTATTTATATCCGCATATCTTTTTGCAAATATGTATACATAAAAAAAACTTGCAGGGAGACTTGAGATATCTTACAGAATGGGAGTAGGTATAAGACTGAATTGCTTACACTAGTTGGATACATAATAACTAAAGCATATGTGCACGTAAGCTTTGCATCAAGACATGCACACTAATGCTCGTCAGTCTACTGTTTGAGATGAGAAGGTAAGGTGACGCCGTCTCTTCTCACGAACTCGTTTGAGATAAACTCCTCTGAAGTGTATCTCTGCATAGTGCACCGTGCGTTTCTTACAAAGTTGATCACATTGAAAAAACTAAAAGAAACTCAATTCTGAATACTAGGCTCTTAATTACCTAGTTTATGTAATTTCTTTCAACTTTTCCATTGTTTTAAAAAGTAATTTTACACCATAGGTGCTGTATTTTGTTGTGCGGAAACAAAAGATTGTGTAGAATAATAATATGAGGTATTCTATGTTTATTGCTGGTGTATTTTTCAAGTAGTTGGGGGATTTGAAATTTAAGAATAGATCAAAGTATTTTTAGACGGTGTACTTTGTGGATAGATTAAACAGATTGAGTAGATTGAATATTTACCTGGGAGAGACGTAAACCGTAACGAGTGCCACCGAGGACAACGTAACCAGCTCCACTGCCTCCTGTCATGGCCCTCGCAGCACCTCCGAGCCATCCTCCAAAACCGCTTCCCGTCTTCTCCGCATTGCTGCCTCCTCCGCCTTCGTCTTCGCCGACGCGGGGCATTCTTCATCCTTCCTTCACACTGCAAACAAATGGTCCCTCATTTATTCTTAATCGTTCAATCCTGCAGAGCAGGATGAAACTTTAACTAGTTCGCACTTGAGATATCTGTCAAACTTCTCTGGGCTTGATTGCAAATAACAAATTACGTAAAAAGAACAAATAAACTGGGGGCATTAGTCATCACAGTGAGGGTCGTTGACCTTTCAAAATTAAAGTTTACATATGCTCAAGAATTCAGTTATCCAGTTTCCTGGAGATACTTTGAGATTATCAAACTGCCCAGCTTCTTCATAATTTTTTATTCTATTTAAAAAAAATACGCGTTAGTACTATTTTTTTTTATATTTTAATTCCCGCAAAATATATTTTTCAAATGTATGACAAAATTTAAATATAAATCATGATAATAATGGGATCACGTAAAACCGAAATTCAATATTCGCGAAACAGAAAATCGTCGACATTTAAAATTTCCGAGATTTTTATTTAAAATTTATTTCAAAAACTTTTGTTCAAAATTTGTCTTAAAAATTTGTATCAAAAATTTCTCTTCAAAATTTTGAATACAATTTTTTAAGAGTGAACAAAAGTTTTGCAAATAACCTTTAAACAAAAATTTCGGGAATTTTTAATGTCAGGAATTTTCAATTTTGGGACTACATATTTAACTCAGGGAATTTTGATTTTGGGAATTTTATAATTTCGGGAATTTACAATTTCGGAAATTTTCAACTTCGGGAATTTAAAATTTCGATATTTTGAATTTCGGGAATTTTAGATTTCGATAAATTCATGTGATCCCGTCAATAATATAAAAATTATGAGGGAAATTAAAGCTGCAAATTCAAGTTTTCTGTTTTGCAAATAATTCTTCCTGTTCATCGATTTATCGAAATAAATTTCGTCAGATTTGACTTCTCCGCACTTCCGGTATTTATCATAACAAGATCCGCGCAGTGAATGCCAATATACGCTCACCCCTCGTTGGAATTCACGTTTGAAACGCGGTTCAAGCCATTCATTGGAGGCGCGCGCATTTCCTTTAGGTAAATAAATAAATTCTTTGACAGATGAATGTACTTTGGGAGGGAATGTGTCTACGTTCGCAGAATTGCAACGTATCTAGCACGCATCGCAAGACTGCGCGTCAGATACTTGCTACAACTACAAATTATATTCTCCATTCACCATGAGCTTAAAAAAAAATATTTTTGTAACCCAATTTTATAAAGAATTGTTCCTAGAATATGGAACTAATTAAACATTTATTTCTCTTTTTAAAAATTCTATTAATTGAAACAGTGTTTCTTTTGTGTTTCTCAGTGTTTTTCTTTCTTCCTGAAAGAAAAAAATATATTCGAATTCAAAATATAATTTGGTAAACTGATAAAATTAAAAATCATTTGATAAACATCTCCAGCGCATAGAAGATATATCGCAGAAGGGATTTTTATTTAAAAGTTTATTGGACTGCAGTACAATAGAGAGGCACTTCCGCACCCGTCAATCAAACTGACGCATACAGCATCTATAATTCTACTACCGTCAGTTTACGTCAGCGGACGTAGTAGCGGTTGTTTATGACAATGGGAGAATAATAAAGTGTGGCTAGGACATTTTTAAAGGAAGAGGAATGTTCATAGAAGGATGGTTAGAGAAAAATCAGTACAACCGATTAGAGTGTATAATTTATCTAAATATAGGGAGAAAATTTCCTTAGTGAAAAGAAAAATAGTTTTTTTTTCCATCTTAGCAAGGTATTACGCAAGTTCCCAACAAATTCTCATTATCGGTATTCACGCACGCTATAATTTGAAATTAACACACCCAAGTCGTAAAGTTCCCCTTTTAATTTTTACGCATGAGCGAACTTATAAGCTCAGCGGGATTTTTAATGTCATCAACAGAAGCATGAAACTTTGTAGGAAAATGATGGGTAGTAAATGGGATAATTGGTGCTTGGTCACCTTCTCAATTCTTAAAGCTCTTTTCTATATTGTAGCGGTAATAGACTTATCCAGATCATACATTTATACCTGAGATTAAAAAACCAGATTCGCTTGGCGTTTACGAGCGTATTTCCTGAAAATATTGCAAGTTTATACGAGGGATTTTGCTCGTTACCTAATTTATTTCTGATTTCAGCTCGTTTTCTTTTCTTTTTTTTTTTTATTTTTTATTTTAGACTCGCGTCGTCACGAAAGCCTGCTCGAACATTGCGACAGCGTCGAGACGATAAAGACGCAAGTTGCATTCCATTCTGGCCAAGTTATTTGTTTGAAAGGTAAACTCTCTTTGCGAATTACTGATAAATAAGTAATTCCCAAAGTTACGCAAGAGTATTGTTGAAAGAGCCTTTTCAAACTGGAAACTAGTTTGATATGCAAAACTAGATTAATTCAATCTTAATTAATTTTTTTAGATCAATAGTAGTGTATTTTTTATTATAGTTATGGGTTTTCTCTGGAAATTGAAATATTATTTATTCCAATTAGGACAATTTATTCAATGGCATATAAGTAGAAAAAAGGTGGCATTAGTGAACTTTATTCGTATATGTATGTCGCACTAAACTGCAAACTTTATGTTCCAGAAGAGAGAATAAATTAGTTAAGTCAGTGGTTGAAACAACTATTCATTACTCGTTGAAATATTCGACTTATACTTTAGTATTCGTACTCATAGCTTTCATAAATTTAAAATATTTATCGTCCACTCTGGCGCCTCATGCACCGAAACATTCTAACTCGCAGATTCGCGTCAATTAATTTTAATTGTCGGAAACAGTCACACTTGTTGCGGTACTAGTTCAACGAAACGAGACCTAATTCTGCGAAGAGAACCACCCACAGATTGTGCAAAATCTGCCTGCTAACTCGAAAAATTATTACTCGAAATATTGATGAAATCTTCGAATTTAGACGACATTAAAGATAAATCCTCGGATAAATCTGAAGTAATAAAATTCTCTAAATAATTTAACGGCATTTCTAGATATCAATTTTCTCAGTTAACGTCCATTTCAATTTGTCACCCCTTTGTTTTTTTTTTTCAAGAGTCATTTTGATATTTTTGTACTCCATTCATCAGAAACGAGAACTATGAACGAGATGTAAATATTGCGGATATTTATTTTGACAGTTTATTGTGTTTATTTTTAATTTTTTTTTCTTTTAATTGAAATTGCGATGAGAAATCTGTCATCTCAATAATGTGTGGATTAAAATAAGTGTAAAATTAAAGGACACTTTTGACAGCTGGCTTAAACCGAAATTCTGTGAAGTATATAAACTCTTATAATAGAAACGGATGTACCCATTTCCACTGTGTCATCGAGCGAGCATATATCCTTTAGCCGTGCATATAGTAAAGCTGTGTCTTCTCTAAAATCCGTTTCTTCTCAAGATATTTCTCCAATAACTGAAAGTTTATTTTTGGCTCTTTCTTCTTACACTTGCATAGACCGATCACCGTTCAATGCCACCGCTGTTTCAAAATATGACGCAGTCCCAACACTTTACACTTTTGCAAATACATTCATCCCAACAACAATTTGAGGACAAATCATTTTCTGACAAATTTATCGATTGTGATAATCGAATAATTATAACCTTAAATATATATATATATTTAAGTATAAATAAAACTATAAATGTCATACAGAATAAGGTAAATACACCAATAATCGTCACTGCTTTAGTTGTCGTCAGATGACGTAATATTTTCTATAAAACAAACATTCCTGTTGCCTCCTTATGAAAAAATATGGTTTTTAGCAAGTTTAAACATCCTATTATCGAATTAACAATCAGATTACTGAAACAGCCTTTGAATTTTAATTTTATATTTGAATTTTAATCGTGAATATAAATTAAATTTAATTAAATATCATATTAAGCAAACCAAATTATATTTTTTAAACTATACTCTGATCACTTCAATAATTTAGGAAAATCAGAATCGTGTTTAACATGATATTATCTATAAGCATTTAAAATCTTTCATTTTGCTTAAGGTGACGATTACTGGTGTACCTTAATTACAAATTTACAAGATTTATTTCATCAGTGCCTTATTTTACCTAAAAAAGAAAAATATATAGAAATCTTTGTAGATTACAAGAATTAGTTTTTTGTATTAAAAGAATCGACATAAAATATGTCAATTGAAGAATATAGTCATGAAAATGGTAATCCCAACATGAAAATTACCAAGCAGGGGCTCTATTCTCGAGTTCGTTCGAATAATTTTCGTATACAAATTAGTGCTTCTATCTTACTCTTACTCACGTGATTAGAAAAAGACAAATAGTACATTCGTATGCGAAAATTGTTCGAACGAACTCGAGAATAGAGCCCCAGTACTTCAGAGTTTATGTTATAAAAGTAATTTACTTTGAATCCGAATCACGTATATGTATTCTAGTTGCTGTTGACAGGAAGATTATATCAAGTTGATGGAATCCGGTTTCATTGATCACTGCGGTATACCTTTTGCGCAAATTTCAAAGAGACCTATAATAAATAATGAAATACTAAAAAAAAGAAGGAAGATCTCGAATATAATAATAAATCAAATAAAATGATTTCATCAATAAAAAAGTTGCCGTGGCAACGCAAACAATTTCTTCGGCAACAATTGAAAAATGTTTACAACATACATTTGTATGTCAAAAAATAATCACGCGCGAAAAATGTGCAGAGGCTTGCACAAGTGACTTAAGCACTTGTAATTTACCTCTGTAACGGTCGCATGATACGCGGCTGCATTCAGTTCCGGCTGTTCCGGTTACTTCCGTTGGTCAAGAGTGGATTAAACGATTTCGCGGCACATATCCAATAAAAATCGATCACTATAAGCATAAACAGCACCGATGAGCAAGATCGTGTGCACCTACTTCAAGGCTCTATTCACCGCGAGGTAAATGCAAACGGGATGCATCGTGGCATGCGCCAAAATGTGAACTCGAACACTGGCGGTGAATACGAGTGCAGAGATCGAGGAGGATAAGAAGTTGATGGAAGAGGAGGATGAGGAGAAGACGAAGGGAGAAGAAAAGGAGGAGGAGGAGGTGCGGCCACCTTCTTAAGTGAAAGCCATGCACGAAGAAGCTCCCTTGCCGCGAAGTGCCTCCCGCTAAGCGAAAGATTTTCTAAATAGCGCAGACTCTGGCCATGTGCGATATTTATACATACATTGTCGAGGTTAGAAATCAAGTCGACTAGTTTTAATCGTGAAACTCTCCGCTTGATTCTCAATCTCGCAAATTTTCAAGACTATGCGAATTTACGCTTATCAGAACTTTCTTGGAGAAAGAACTCTTCCGCGAACGAAGAAAATGCAAGAATTTGTTTTAAATTTTGAATTTTAACTCACAATCAGCGGGGTCACACCTAATCCCCTATTTTTTCCTTTTTATAGTTTTTATTTTACTAGCAACTATGATGCGCGCGTCTTCGGTAATTTTCCCGTAAATTTTTGGGACACTAATTTCCGCATACTTTCCGGAATTTCTTCAAACATTTGGTAAAGAAAATTCCTAAAAAACACTCTTGGGGAATATTGTTCTACATTTTGTGATTTTTTCCCAAGATTTCCCAAGATTATGAAAATTCCTTAAGTGCTCTTGAAAAGGAGGCAGATTGCGTGATTTTTGGTGAAAGAGGGGGAGGGTTTTTTTTTTTAAATTACCCAAAAACGTTACATTATTCATTATAGATTTGGAAATTTTTAAATTCTGAACCTTTGAGCAAATTTAACTAACTTACATAGAAAATTAATTTTTTTTTTTAAATTCCTTAAAAAATTGTAGATATTGTTAAATTTCCTAAATTTTAGGAACTTCTTCAAAATTTTTTAGTAAATTTTCATAAGTTTAGTAAGTTTTCAAAAGTATACAAAATAATTTAGAAATTTTAATTTTTGAAATAAAACAACTGACAATGTTATGGTCTAATTTCAAGAATCTCAAAATTTGTAAAATCTTTTTAAATTCCTGAAAATTATTTAAAGTCCCTTGAAACCTCATTAAAGCCCTTAAAATACCTAAAAATCCAATGAAATTTTGTGAAATCCTTTAAAAGTATTTAAAATCGCTTAAAATTTCGCAACATATAAATCTTTTAAGAATACTAAAAATATCTGAAAATCCATTGAAATTTCTTTATTAGATTTTTAGATTCTTTAAATTTCTTTAAATTCTATAAAACCCCGATTCGCGCATTTTCCAAAAAATCAATCAGGTTTTCTTCGACAACAATGTCTTCGATATATTGTTAACATCACTTTTTTAAGATAGGAGAAACCAATATAAATACGTCATAGAATTTCTATTACAATCGTTATATTTGTAATTTGTTCCGCATAACGTTATTCGTTGCTTAAAGTTTTGAAAAATATTTTTGTCTCACTTCATGCAACTATATTTGACTTTGCATTCAACTCTGCTTGAATTTGTATTGAAAACCCTTGTGTTCGCAAATATGTGAACCAGTTTTTCGCAAACATTCCATTTACAATATCTGAGGAATGAGAATGGCATGAATAAAATTGTGAATATATCATTTATTGTTGATTTTCGAAATAAAAGCATGCACCTGTGCAAACCCAGCAAGACATGCCAATATTAGTCAACGTGCAGGCAGTGTGTGCCTCAGAAACTCGATGAGTTAATTAACGGTAAAAGAATTTCTTTCACTCTTCTTTTGATATGCAATCTTCATCAGCCAATTCATACGAACTTCCGTTATAATTGATTATTTATTTCAAAATATCATTACCCCGAAGAAAAGTCATTGACTTAAGGGCATATAGTCCGTTACTGACCGAGCAAATAATTACCCCGGGAAATAATAGAGAATATATTTCCAAATATTTCAATACAATTTTTTTTTTAAACAGAAACTACATTCTCTATAAATTTATCTAAGAAATTAAAAACTTAAATTATATGTAATAACGAAAAAGTTTCAATTATATATTTAAAATGATATATAAATACAAGATTCCTCAGTGGGATGTTCTTTCTAATTAAAAAAATACAACTTACATCCGTTATCAGTGGAAAAATCGTTAGGCTGCATTATATCCTCGATCTGGGCTCAGTTTGCGAAGATTCTCTTATCTCGAGTAAACAATCATTACTCAATCTACATTCGTGAGAATATCTTCAATATCATCTCCACGCAGACTGTGCGAAATCCATATATTGATTTCGTTCCTTGAACGCGTTCCGCAATTTCGCTGCGCTGCAAATATTTTTTTTGGCCGCGATTTCACCGTGTAACATTACACGCATAATCGCATCTGATTTCGACGTTTCACGCACTTTTGCAGCCGTCCTGACATCAATTTATTCCTCGAGCTTTAATTTCACTTTTTATTCAATTTAACTTTATTACATTCCTCCAGCGTTGACTTCACAATCCGGTTTTCTGGTCCCAGACGAAAATCGCGTTTCCCTCCTGCACATCGGTGCATCGTTAAGGAAAAATCACACACTCAATAAAAGGCACTTTCACGCACGACTCGCTCAACAACAAAGTGCAAGTATGATCAAGGAAGCGCACGTTTAGAAATCACTGATCATATTTCATTAATGGCTTAGCATCACATATTATAATGCTATTCGATAATTAATTATAATCAAATTAATATAATTAATTTTAATCAAATCTTTGACAAAATTATAATAGGTGCATTGAACTTGGACCACATTTACCTACGTAATTTAAATCTTCACCGTCCACACATTTTCAATAAAAAATGCTCCGCAGCAGAATTTTGTGGTACCAACAGAATCACCATTTTTGACACACGGAGGTTCGATTATTAGAAAGTGGGAACAAAGAAGTCGGCCGGAGTTGAATAAAATCGTTTTTTGTGAGATTAGATTAAGTTAGAATTAAATGGAATGAAATGAAACCGGACCAGGCCAAAGCATAGCAACACGGCAAAGACGGTGCGCGACTTAAGGCCGTCTACGGACCCAACAGTGGTTTTCACCGACGTACGCACAGCACTGTAATCGAGACGATACTGTACTGGTTGCTTGGTAGAAGGGGGTTACATCAGAGTAAAGCCTTCGCCTCTTCGAGGCCACGACGACAAGGGACCACAGAGATCTTAGAGGCAGAAGATCAGGCTGGGTCCGGCACTGAAAGGCCCTCGCATTCGTTTCAACTTTGAGTTTAAGATGAGTCGGAATTCGGATTCTCATTCTAATACCACTATACGAGTGAAGTGTGCATTCAAAGATTGAACAACCTTGTCAGAATCAGAGGATTTATATTATTCATATATGAGCGGCTCAAAGTAAAAAGTGGATAAATTTCGTTTTTAAAATTTGATTTTTGCTCTGAAAATTGTCCCATTTTTGCTCTGAGAATTGTCCCATTTTTACTCTGAAGAATCTTTATCCCACTTTTACAAATGAAATATTTTTACCAACTTTTTACTTTCAGTTGCTCATATTATGTGTATAATGTATATAATGCATAATGTATATCAGAGTATAATGTTTAATGTATATCTGATAATATGTATACATAAAGAGATGTATAGAGGAGTTTGGATGCACTGGGATCAGTGCTAATAGGAAAGCTTCCACAGTGAGTGTACCTACTCAGAGGGGCCCAATCTGACCAGAGACCAGAGGAAAGTATAAGAGGGGATCCCTCCTATGCTATACGTTTCAACTAGCTCGCATTCTCCTCTCTACTTTAACTTTTCTCGCTCCTCTTGTTCTCCCATACACTTGTACTTATATACACGACATGGGTTGGGATACGAGTTTTCTATCTTCAAAATATAAGAATATTTCACTCATAACAAAATTTTGTTAAAAAAGTAAAAAATAATATATAATAAATAGACCCCTATTAAAGGGGTCTCTGTGGAACGGCCGTAATTGGAGCACTTCTTTAGAAAATTTTTTTTGGAGAACTGACAAAGATTTTTTAACAAATTTTCCGTAATTTTAAAGGTTTATTCTTTTATTTCGCACAGTAATTTTGTTGCCAGTTCTATTTTATGTATATTATTTTTATTATTAAGGTGCATGAAAGAGATCGATTTTCAGGAAAAATACCACCATTTTGTAAATTTTCAGAATTTCGATAAACCCCTACGTCAATACCTCGACATCTAAACTAAAGACAACGCAGTTTTTTTTTCATTTTTGTTTCGGGCACAATCGTGTACACCTTTGGCACTTTTGATTTTGAGGTCACGATTAAACGTCTAAAGACAATATAAATGAAATAGCACTAATACAAAAAATTAAAATAGAAGAATAAACCTTTAAAATGACGTAAAATTTGTTAAGAAACTTTTAGTAGTTTTTTGAACGTTCTATTCTGAATTCAATATGCATAAAACCATCATGAAATTTGATACTCGTGTCGATTCTGTTTTAGTACCAAAATGGTACTAGAATGGTACTAAAATTGTACTAAAATGGTACTAAAATAGAACATGAAGTTAAAGTCAGTCTATTTCGTTCAGAATATTGTTTTTATGTAGAAAATTTACTGTATTTGTTTATTAGAGTGGCACGAAAAAAAAGTTTCTTTAATTTGAGGGGATACCCCCAAAAAAGTTGTTATTTGACAAATCAAGACTGAGAGGAGCAGATTTTTCGGAGAGTTCTTACCTGTTCTTACTATTTTTTATTCCTTTATGCTTCTTTTAAAATGATAAGTTTTTTTGACTATTGCACCTGGCTATAGGCAACCTGAGTCCCTTTGCTGTACTTCAATAATCGCCGTTTATTTTTTAAGGCCATGTGGCACTTACCATATGAGCTAATTCACTTTCATCAAGTTTACGTCCTTAATAATAAATATTTTTCACTGAAACTAAACTATTACCTCCGTGTCTTGAAGAGGGAGATCAATAGCGAAAAATATTTATAATTGCGGACGTGAGTTTGGCGAAAGTGAATTTGCTCATATGATAAGTACCACATGCCCTTAATAAAAAATATTTACATGCATATTTCCGATGTGATTTCAAATATAAATATAAATATAATCCGAAAAAATAAATGTCACGAAAATTAAACAGATATAATACAATTAAAGCTTTTATTTGAAAAGAATAACAAATTAGTTTCGAATTTCAATTTTCGCGCTGTTGAGAAGCGCTTAGACGGCTTACAAGCCTACCAATCTCATAAACGAATTAGGATACTATTTCAAATATGTTTTTAAAGGATATTTCGAGTTCTATTTCAATTTCGAAGTGAAACTACTTTAGGCTCATATCTCTCAAACACAGCGGCTTCATATTATTATTTTCTTTATATAAAAATTCAAACCAGATTGAATTTAAATACCGTTAAAGTGGCAGACTTGGTACATTTACGTGCGCACTGACATTTGTGTTGGTGTTTGTGCCATTGATGACAGCAGGTGGTAGTGACGCGCGCACACTGAATAGTGATGTGGGTGATGTGTTCGTGTTAAAGACGACGCCCAAATTTTATGTGAAGTGTTGGAGGAGCGAGTTTCAGTCGTCATTTGTTGATATTTCTTTTCGAAATTATTTTATTAAAAAAACATAAAAATGCCAGCACTCGAGTCATTTTGGACTCCCTGCATTTGGACAAATAGTGTCAAAAATGGCAGTAGAGTTATTGCCTGTTACACAGTAGTAAGTACATATAAACTTTCTACATACACATTCCTAAGAATATATGTCACACCTTAAACATCTCTGTTTATTTTTAAAGAGTTACTTAATTTTTTAAACCTCCGTAATAATTCCAAACACATTTATTACATTTCTGTTCCATTTTCTGTTTTATACTTTTACATTATCTGTGAAACTTTTCAAAATATGTACAAAAAATACTTTTGCTCTTATGTTAATTACCACATGTCCTTAAGGAAAATTAAATTGGTACTATAGTTTTGATACTTTCTTATAAAATATTCAATATTTTATGTACCAATTTTTTTTTCCTTTATTTCATAGTTTTCTTAAATTATTTAAAAACTACATAAAAATTCTTACTTGCATATCATTACTATTTTCTATTTCAGGCAGTTAGTGTCGTTCTGATTACACTAATAATATATATGTTGAAAGGAGGAGAATCGTCACAACTTTACAATCCACTTTTCGAAACTGATGTCAGAGGATGTAAGTTACATAATTAATTTACTTTATTTATTCACCTCAGTACCTGTTTTAACCAAAATATCTGAATGTTCCCAGCAATGCAAGTTTGGGGAAATATATTCATATTTTTCCTCCTCCTCTTGATTATTTCCGCTGCTCTCATATTTTACGCAATTAAAGAAGGAGTAAGAGGCTGGCTCCTTCCATGGCTAATATTAATGGGAATCGTAATTGCGTTTCAACTAATTTTTGGCCTATGGTTGATTTATGGATACTACATCTATGTAATTATATCTGACTTTTGATTTCTCTTTTTTCTTCGTTTTATTTCTCTCTAATAATTTTATTTTATTTTATTTTATTTGTGCAGCTTGATTCCGTCATTCCAGCATTGGCATGTTGGCTCTGGATGGGTTACAACGTAAGTATAAATATTAATTCAACCCTAGACAAATGCACAATGCTCTATAGATTGATATACTCCTTCTACCATTAGTCTAAATTATTTTAAAATTTGTTTATTTTTAGATTTACTGCTGGCTTTGCGTGCACACGATGTACAAAATCTTTGAAAAGCTTCAGTCTCCGAACATAGAATTGTTATGGCCTTAATCTGGATTTCATCATGTGAAAGCATTGAAAGTGTCGTAAGCTAATAATAATTAGGAAGAAGGTACAATACCAAAGTACTCAATATTCTTTTCGTACTTGCTTATTGCATTGTTTGGTGCGCCTGCAGTGATTCTAGCTGAAATGATAGAGAAGGTCCATTGCAATTTTAATAATCTTAGAATTTTACCGATAATCGAAGACGACCGAAGACTGAAACTCTCTTGTATCAAGAGCCCTCCGTCCAAACTTGGTCCACATTATATTCCTATAGAGAAATTTGAGGCTTTAAGTTCTCATTTTTTGTAAACTGGGATCTACACAACTTGAAATTGTACTGCAGAAAGTATTATTAGGCTTTTACCTTGATCTGTTACCATTCCGGAATCAGGTTGCTTTGATTCTTATAAAGAATATAAAGGATGCAATTTTCAATGGTCTTTTAGATTTTTAAATGTTTAATCAAAGGCTAATCTTAAAATGCAGCAAATTTCTGAAAAATTAAATGACCTAGAAATTTTTTTTTGCCGAAACCAGTGCCTTCTACTTTAAGACTTTTTTCATTGTCGCATTTCAGAATTCGGAATTTAATTAATTAAATTTTTCTTTTTTAGAAATAGATTTAGAGCTTGCCTGAAAACTGAAATGTTGTCAGGGGTAAAATAACGATGTTAGTATTTAAATTAATCTTTATGTGTAATGTGTGAAACTTTTCCAACATAAAGCGCAAATGAAAGCCTACCTTGTAAAACTTTACAAATGTCAAGTTTTTTCTCAAAGATTCAGTACAAGTAGAAATATGGTACAAGCACTGTTTAGAATTAGTTATAGAAATACATATATCGACATTGAGACTTCATTCCATTGATATATTAATCACTTTATGAATCTCGAAAACAGTTTTTTTTTATTCAGTTTCTTTAATCGATATAAAAAGCAACTAAAACTTAGAATTTTCCCCAAATATTCTATACATTTATATATTTTTATATTACAATAGTAAAATTCCAATTTTTACAATAACATTGTATTTATATTTACACTGTATTATTATAAAATATATTTGTATGTACATTATTTTGTAACTTTGTAATAAAGCAATTCGTTATATAAATTAATATTTTTCATTTTTCAAATATTAACCAGACCAATATTCGCTATTTGGATTATTATGTAACTTACGATATCCACATTATTGTTAAACAATTTAGAACAAATCAAAGTAATTGTAATATTACGGTTACTCGATTTTAAATTCTCAAGTTAAAACTGTAGAACTCGCTTCGATAATGTATCGTCGTTTGCGCACGAAGTTTCTGACATTACCAACCAATAGCAATTTAGAAAATTATATTTTACAAACAATATTTTCTACTTTTTCCATGGAGGGATTATTAATTATTCTTATGGTATATTAAAGTTTGAAAATGTCGATGGAATTATTGCAATAAGTTTTTTCTTTCTTCTTTTCTTTACAACAATTGACATGCAAACCAAACTTCAAGCTCAAATTCAAATTTCTTAATGTTCAATAATGTTTATAATGATGGCATTTAATCGGAAACATTATTGACAGTTAATTAAAAAACACATTTTGAAATCTTTGAATCTTAGTTGTATTTAATAGTCTTGGATTTAATAAAAGAAATATAGAAATAATATACAAAATTCAAAATATAGAAAAAACGAAGGGCTTTGTGAAAGATGGTTTCCCAAAAGAAAAATCACAGGTGTTGCTTTTTAAAATGAAACAGTTCCTGTAGATCTTGTTATTTATTTACAAGTTAATGATAATCTTCTAAGAAACGCAAGGACGAGCCCTTATTTCGGGTAGAAAAGACGTCAATAAATTACAATGTCATTGAACGTCGTCTTAAGCTTTTTCGAAAAAATAACGGTACTCTTGTAAACTATTTGAAAGAGAAGCTTATTGCTGTAAATGGAAAGCATGAAGTTGCTATCGTTTTTTTTTTATATATGCAGTGCCATTGACCAAGTCTTGGAAAAACGTGAATGTCGAATATGATTTCCGGTTTTTGTTTTTAGTGAGAATTTCATATAAATATGTAATATTAAAACGAATAATGTAAGAATTATTGTGAATAAGTAGACTCGAAAATATATTGCTCATTTGTTCTTTTTAATAATTAAATGTATGATTTTCATATTTAGCCTTTCTTCAATAATATCCCGTGTAGAAATTTTGCTGTATAAATCTTTTTTGAAATCTATATTGCAAGAGATTTAAAAAAATTCACACCAAATTACAAGTGTTTGTAATAATTCCTGAATTGTAAAAATCTATATTTTTGTTGTTATTGTGTTCAACTTAACTGTGTGGGTGGGCTCGGGGTCTGGATGCCGGATTGGTTTGATTATAGTTTCCTTTCTTTTCGTTAAAAGGTGACAGAATTGTACCCTCGTTCATTCATGTTTATTATTTTTATTTGATTATTTCTGCACTATTTCTAACAAGAGTGGTCTACAATAAAAACATGACCTTAGTATAATTATCACCGAAAAAGAAAGATATAGAAAGATTTCACAGATTTAATATTAGAATCTTCATATAAATTTCCATAAATATGTTTCATTTGAAACTAGAGAAACTACTATAGTAACCTCGGATGTCAGTTGCAATATAATCATCTTGCTTGTAATTAGTATCGGTGAACTAAGCAATGAGTGTACTGACGCGTAAGTTTAAGAGCGAATACCAATACGAATTCCAATACGCGGTTGAATGAGCTATCAAAGTGAATTTGTCTGTGTCGATTTACACAGGCGTACTTACAACTATATAGTCAAAAACATACACAGATAGTTGTATGCAAGAGTCGAAAAGGCGAAATTAGTGGTGGTGAGTTTGCGTGTGAATATCAGTGTTTCTGAAGCTGAGCTCAGGGGTGGGAGAGTTCGAAATTGAAAGACATCGCATCGATGTGAGGGACAAGCGAAAGACCGTGTCAGAGGGTAATCCTATTGGTGGAGAGTAGCGTCGCGACGTTCGGACGTCATTGGCTCGTCTGTGGACGTCGGGGGCGTGGCTTTCCCCGTTTCCTGGCGGGGGTGGCGCGAAACAACCCCTGGTTGCGATTACGAGAATACCACACGGGGTTGCAGGGTAGATGGGATTCAACATGGCGGATACTAACCCCGTGGGCGAGCCTCTAACTCCAACGCTATTACCCGTTCGATCCCCCGGAAATAGGTTTCCACGATCCGCTTGCCCGGGACAACACTTCAGGAGTCGCAAGTTCGTTCAGCTTTGCAATTAATTACTCTCCTGTAATAAACGAGTCCTCTCTTGTGACGTCAGACACCCCTGTGCAGAGCTTTTAGGTTTATGCGGAGGAAGGGGCGAATAAGAAGTTTTCTCGCAATTTTCTCAATTGTTATATATAAATCGGGCAATTTTTTTGTCAAAAAATTGTTGTTTGTTTCAGTCTTAGTATTTTTAACATTACTCGAAGAACTTAAATATAATTTCTTAATCTTTCACTAAAATGTGAAATTTTTTTCTTCGTTCGAGTTTTAAAAGCTAAATGCTGAATTTCTATTAATTTCCACCCCTTATCTCTATTTTAATCTCACTTAGAATACAGAAGCAGTATTAGAGATGAAAGGTGATATCAATGCGATTTAAATTTAGAGGGATTTCAGCTGAATTCAGTGTGACTTTAGGTAATTCTGATTACAGGTGATTGCAGTCATTTTAGGACAGTGTTTTGGAAAAATGAGAAATAATTTAATTTATGTATAAAATTTTTTTTTGGCCTTTAATAAAATCAGAGTTTTTGAAATATTTGAATGGCTCTTGGACCAGATTGTCAAGAATGCCCGTCGGGTTCAGAAAAACCAAGAAAAATTAAAATCAAAAACCGGTGCATCACATTTTATTGATTTTAGATAATTGTAGTGATGACCTGCGATAAATTGCGATCGATTTCAGATGCAATGGTCTTTAGAGTGATTTCAATGAATGAAAGTGAATTCCCAATGATTTCAAGTCATTGCAATCATTTTAGATCAATGCTTTGAATTTAAAATACACGGAGAAAAATGGATATTCAAACTTAGAATCTAGATAGCCAAAAAATTGAATTACAAATATATTCATCCTAACTATCTAGATATTTATCCTAAATATCTAGATATTCATCCTAAATATCCGCTGGGACTAGAATACGGTTGGCCAGAACCAGAGGCGCAGACTTCTAAAAAATATTGGGGGGGCACAAATTTTGCAAGTTTTTGCAAGTTTTTGAATTGAATATTGCAATTTTTAAATATTGCAAGTTTTTTTGCAAAATTTTGCCCATTCCCGAAAAAACGGAATTCAGATCTCCAAGTTATTTTAAAAGAAACAAAACAATGGTCGTAAAAATTGGTGTATATCAGAGTACCAATTGATCGGACAATATAATGAATTTCCAAATATCAATTTTGCTCTTTGAAATATTGGGAGGGCACGGCCCCCCCAAAATTTTTTTTGGGGGGGCAAAAAGTACCTTGCCCCCCCATAGTCGCCGCCCCTGGCCAGAACCATTCTAATACCCAGATTCCGTGGCGCATTGGTAGCGTATCGGACTTCGAGCCGGCGGCCAAGGGTTCGATTCCCGACGGTCGGAGTTCAATGTGACGTGTACCGTATTATAAAATATAAGTCATATGAATGTTACGACAGATTATTAGAAGCTTGTTGAAAACTATCCAACAAAGAATTTTTTCATATATAGGGGTTTAGCACCCCTAACACACCCCCACGGTGCCTTGAAAACTACCCTTAAAACCAAAAATGTCAATTTTTCATAATATCGGCCTTCTGAGCGCTTTATTCTCATTTTTTTTTATAAAAATTATTTCTATAAGCCTAGTGGAATATTTATCAACATTTGTTAATTAATTGTTAATTATTTAAACAAATTCCATTTGTTTAAATAATTTTTTTTTTGAAAATACTTTTTTCTTTATAAAAATTATTAGTTTTGGTCTAATGGATTATTGATTAACAATGGTTAAGTAATGGTTAATTAATTTAGATGGCTGTCGCATATAGCTCAAGATATTAAGCTTGAATAATATCCATTTTTTTCCAAGTACACAATGAATTACATAGTACCGATTCGTTTACTAATTCACTTTAGTAAGTATTTTTACTATCAATTAATTAAAAACTACTAATTCACAGTAAAAAACAACTAATTCATTTAATAAGGGTAACTAAATCAATTAGTGAGCCTTACTGCATGAATTAGTAGTTTTTTACTGCAAATTAGTAGTTTTTAACTAATTGGTAGTAAAAATGCTTACTAAAGTGCATTAGTAAATGAATCGGCACTATTTCATTAGTAACTTTTACTAATTCAGATTGAGAGAGAAAAATGTCCTGTTTTAAGACATTTTTTTTGCATACAAATTGAATTCTGTTCTTTCTTCATTATCTTTTTTTGTATTTTAAGGGGAGACACCACCGAAATTTCAACCCGTTTAAATTTAAATGGCTATAAAATGTGTTGATTTTTTTTATAGCATTATTTTCGACGTAGAATGACATGATGTATTAAAAAAATATATAGAAACATTTTTGAGCTATGTAGAATTTTTATTTTTTCAAATATTCAAGATAATATCGGCAAATCCATACGAGAGTTTGTTCAAAATCGTAAAAAAAGTATACACAAAAATTGCCAATGAAAAATAATTAAAATTGCAGAAGAAGATCAATTTTAAAGACAAAGTTTAAATAATTTCAACTTATAATAAACACTTTCTCAAAGTCCAAAATTTGTCTTTATATTGTCATTTTTTATTATTTCTTATACGGAAATAAATAATATAATAATGAACAATAATTTTTATTTTAATAAAATGAAAACAAACTCTCGTATGGATTTACCGATATCTTGAATACTTGAAAAAATTAAAATTCTACATAGCTCAAAAATGTTTATATATATATATATATTTAATACGTCATGTCATTCTACGTCGAAAATAATGCTATAAAAAAATCAACACCTTTTAGCCATTTAAATTTAAACGGGTTAAAATTTCGGTGGTATCTCCCCTTAACTGATTGAAATTCTAAGCAACTTATTAGTCTGAAATCTCATATTTCGTGTGAACTTCGACGTATGATTTTTCAAGCAATTGTTACAAGGCTTGAAAAATGAGAATAAAATCCTGATTAAATGTCGTTTATCAGTTCTGTGACTAATATCGACTATATATATATATATAGGGTATTTGGTCCCGGGTAAGCGTGGGCGAACGAGGCACTCGTTGTAACCCCACCAGATCACCACAGGAGTACCTGGGGAACCAGGGCATGCACCACTACTTTGTTGTAGCAGGCAGCGATCAACAATTGCACACCGTATAATGGCGATATGAGGGTGTGTGCGGCGGGCAAAAAGGAGCGTCGGGTGGGGGTGAGGGGTTTTGCCATCAGGCGATTGTAGACGCGCAAGCGCCGCGACGCTCCTCGACGCCGCACGTCAAACGTGGCGGCTATAGGTTAAATCCTCGGTATCCCGTTTTTCTTGTTTTTCCCGTGGTGCCTCCTGATCCCGCCTTCAAAAGTGCTCGCGGACCAATCAGTTGCCTATCGTCGCGGTGCTACCCGTCGGGACATCTCTATCGTCACTGCCGTCCGTGCAGTCAACGTTTGTCAACAGATCGGCTGTTATCTACCAATACACGATTATCGTATTCTTATATACCATTATTTTCGCGCGAAAACTTTTTTTCTCGTCCCTTGTACGGATCCATCGTCACTGGCCTTAAGTATGTTCAATTAAAAATGTGTAGTAATCTCACTTAATCTTTTTGAATTATTGGTTTTGTAGATAGGAGTTATTTTTAATGTGATTTCATGATGTCTGGTATTAACCTTGTGAGATTGACAAGTGGATGAAATGTGGAATAATACGATAAAGTTAGGGGATGAAATTTTGGTAGGGATTGAAATTTATATTTAAAAATTATCGGTTTGTGTAATTAACATTTTTTGTGTAAGGTCGCGTGATAATAGTGAAAATATTTTTATTTTTAATCAGTCAACCACTTTCAAAGATGATTTCGAAAAAGATATTTGCTATTCTTTCCGAAATTTGGGTGGAAATTTTTATTTTATTTTGGAAGTATTTTTCACAAGTTCATTCAGTGTGAGGAAGAAAAGTTTTAGAATGTAAATTAAAGTCGAAAATTGTGTTCTCGATGAAATATTGTTATACTTATGTGTTTATGTAAATGATTGCACCTTATTTCATAATTTGACTTTTAGATATTAACTTTGTGATAAATAGAAGTCGACATTTAATTTTTCCTCCAAGACATAAGATCTGCCCGCGATTATATATTATAAAAAAATATTTGTTTAGATATTAATATTATAAACCATGGTTTATATTATAAAGTCGAGAAATCACAGTTTGAAAAAATTATAGCTCGATCAATTGAAATTAATTTTTAATTTTTCTTAAAATAACATTCAGAAATTTTAAAATCCATATGGCAACATTTTATAAAAATATTGTTACTATATTTTTTCAACTCACACAAAAGAGTGAAAAAACGAGATTGTTTTCTTTATACGTGTGCGAGCTTTGTAATAATTTTGGCCACGATTCTTAAATTGTTCAAGGGAAATAAAGGCTTAAAAGCAGGAGGCAACATGAATGGGGCGAAAACAGTCGGACCGTCGGAAGAATCTTTCCTTCAGCATCGATCGTCGCAAAATGAAACAGACTCTGAGCATCCTCAAAGTTCAAATAGTCCTTTGAGCGTTCGGCCCGGTGAGTCTTCACAATATTCGTCACATTATTTCAAAATACAATTCTTTACAAATTTTTAATTCTCCTAAAATCTTGAAGTTATCTTGACTTCCTTTGAATTCTTTTTGATTCCCTCGACTTCTTCTGAATATTCTTGAACTCTAAAAAATTTTTGAATTTGAATTTTCGAATTTAGGTTTACATGAAAATTGCTATTATTAATCCCTCGACTCTCCACACTATTTTCACTCGATTCGATTTTTTTCATCTTTTTTATTTTCTTGTTTTTCATGTCATCACACACAAACATAAATGCTCTATTGAAATACAGTAAGGGGGTGGTGGCAACAACATTATGCCATTAGAGTAATTAAATTCTAGTCGCTTCGGCACGTTTCGCGGAATGCAGTGCGAGGGTTAAACGAGAAAAAAAATTATGCATCGAATTGCCAGGCGAACATCCACCACGGATGAATCGGGGCTCTACGAAGTAAGGGCGTCAAATTTCATTAGCATATCAATGCTGGTGGATGGTGCAGGCTTCCGGGCGCCACCTGCGCCCTGTATTATAGGATCATTGGAGGATAGAGCACAGAGTTGAGGAGGGCGGGTAAATTACGATGAGAAATGGTCAAAGGCTCTGCATTTTCTATCTCGCCCTCGATCTGGTTTACTCAGTGCGGTTAATCGTTATCGTATTAGCGATGCTCCCGTTTATTTCGATATCAAACTGATAAATATATATTTGATTAAGTTTAAAGCCGGATTAAATAAGAATAAATATATTTTCTCGATTTTTTAATTTTTCAAATCGTTATAAGGTATGCACTATTTATTCTGATTTCTAGTTGTTTGAACTTATAGAATTTCGGATTAAAATAAGCAGAATTCTGGTCACATTAACCAGAAAAAATAATAAGGGAGTATTTAACCAGAATTTTCAAATTTTTTTTCAGTGTATATAAAATATTGTGAATTTTTTTTATTAACTTTTACAAATCATAATCACAATTAAGATACATTATAAAATGAACTAATGATGAATTAACTACTGATACTTTTTCTTATACTTATTTTTAAGGAAAGGGAGTAAAGGGCTAAGGTGCAGTATAAATGGAGTAGGAATTGGGTTTTGATTATATAAAGATAGAGAGTGGAGTGAACTGTTGAAGACTTTGAGTCGACCCCTTTAGAGGTGGGTGGCAGCAATAAATACAATTCCATCAAATCAGTGCTGTAATGAAAAGCGTGACTAATAAAATAAGTGGCAGGTCCCAAAGTGATTCGCGAACGAACCCCAAGTACGAAATCGCATTTCACCAACTCCCCAGATGTTTGCAGGGCGTGCAGATCGCTCACGATCTCCCCCTCTTGATCCTTCTACGGGATGTCCCTTGCTCTCTTTCTCTATCTCTCCTTTTCTTTCTTTATTTCCTCTCACTCTTTCACATTATTTATGTATATACATATATATCCATTCTTCCTTCTTCCCGACTTTGTCCCGATCCCTTTTCGTGAACAAATACATATTTATGGTTTGTATCGCGATACTTGCGTAATTTTGTATCGCTTTCTACTTCCTGAGCTTTTTCCAAACTCATTTCCTCATGTAAATATTGTTTGCATTTGAAATACCTTCTTGAGCCGAAGGAATGAAAAACGGAATGTCTTGCTCGCTTGAAATTGATCCTACACGTTCTGAGTGACAGATACTTTGTACTTTCTCAGAGAAATTTTCCCTTTGAGATTTATTTCTTCTGTTATGTCAATTCTTTCGAAAAATTGGAAAAAATTCTGTAGCACAAAGTGTACTGGATCAGGAAAAGGCAATTTATTCAGAAAAAAAAGGTGACTCTCATCACCTGAGATTAAAATGTCAATTTTTATGAGAAGAAGCCTTGTGATATTTTTCATCGTCAATAAAATGTTTATTGGGAATAAAACACTTTATGAGCCATTTTTATGATATTTAGAAATGCATTGAACGATTTTACTGTCTTACAGACTCGGTACCAATATTTATAATAAAAACAGGCACATATTACATATTAATTTAACTTGCCAGCAAGGAAAATTGACTTTTTACTTGAAAACGTATGTCAATATATCATTCACACACTTGGTACATATTTTCTTAAATAATTTTGCGAAACATTTGTGTAAACTTCCATGTCTGTGGAAGATAAAAATAATACCTCTATTCAATATTGATTTTTTGCATTTTTATTCTCCAAAGGAAACAGAATGTAACACAAATGACATCAGCAGTTTTCATTATAATTGAGAAAACTGAAAATAATTTGAAAATCATAACATGCATTGTCATATCTTACGCACGAGATGTACGTATATTATTATTTCATTTGTTCTTTTAATAATAAATAAGAAACAGCCTTCACAAAAAAATGCGAGAAACACTCAAACTTAAGCAACTTTGTAAAGATCCAGTGATTTCAGTTGTACTTATTTTTTCAGAGATTGTTTTCAATGAGATATTATTAAATTTCTACTGGAGGTGGAGTCCATGTCATGTCATCACAAGAATTTTTGTCCTTGAACGAGATTTCCGTTTAACTCGGTGTTTAACTCGGTGGTGAACTATGAAATTTTTGTACCTTTTTTTGGAAACATTGCATCTTTGGTTCTACTTAATTAACTAATTGCACCGAGTTACACGCAAATCCCATTCAAGCACAAAAATTTTTATGATTACTTCACCTATTCCACCTGCATTATCTTTACCGACTATCAATTAATATTTACAAAAGATTAGTCGATATGTAATTGCAATTTATATATAAACTTAAATCTTAACTTTAACTTTATCAAATTAAATTAAACTTAGATTCGTATTAAATAAGTATGAATTTTCCTAAGAAGTGAAGTCCATTTTTAGATGAATCATATGTCATTGATCGAAAGACGGAAAGAATAAAACTTGCAAAAATATTGTTTTCAATGAAATCAAACATAAGAATTGATAAACGAACAGGAATATTTATAAAGTTATAAATATTTCTGCAGTGAATCTTCCTTTGACGTTCTTCTTTCCAAGATGCATATCTACAACTGTTTAAAGAAATTGAAGTACAGCTTTTAATTATAAATTAAACAACTTTTGAATATATATCCATAATACAAATAACATTTTCAAAATTGTATAATCTAAAATTGCTAAAAATTGAATACTGTTTAACACAATGAGATTTAATTTATTTTCCAGATTCCCGGGAAAGTAGTATTATTTCTCCAGGACTTCCAGAGAGGTATAGCCCTTTGGGAGCGACTGGATCAGTTTCAAGTCATGATCCTTACGCGTCTAGATCAGTGCAAGAATGTCCTGTACCTCTGTGTCGAGGGATGTCAAGCAACTTTCCAGTCGCTACATCCCCGTATCTCACGGCTCTGGACAATGGACATCCTCATCTTCTTGGCCAAGTTCAACAACACCAACAACAGCAGCAACAACAGCAAATTCAACAACAACAGCATCCACAACATGGTAGCAAATCTCCCAGAAGTCTCGGATTAATTTGTGTCGTTTGTGGCGACACCAGTTCTGGAAAACACTACGGGATTCTTGCCTGCAATGGATGCAGTGGTTTCTTCAAAAGAAGCGTCCGCAGAAAATTAATCTATAGGTGAGTCAAAATTTAAGATTAAATATTATATATTTCCGATCATTTTTTTCGCGCAGAGAATGATAGGAAATATAACATTTGATGAATCCATTCGCCCTAATTGTCTTTTAATTGTGCGGACCACGCTTATTCAATACAACTCGCCCTCGTCTGATGAACATTTGGATCAACTTCTAATCTATTATAATATCAAATCCTCGAAAGCATAGAAAAAGTAGTAAAAAATTGTCAGTCACGTGGTGCGGGATGATCCCTCGATGGCATTGGATGCCATGTGTTCTGAGTCGAGTAGGCTCATCCTAATACTGGCAACAATGCATCTGTAAGGATCGCATAATACCAGCAACACTGAACCCAATTGTACCCGTGTGCAAAGTCGTATGAAGAATATATGTTACACACATGGTGCATGATACGTATATATAAAGTGCACGTAGACGCTATTGTGGATGCATTCGTGGAACATGGGCCACCGGCTGGGGCACCACAAACTATTACCGTCCCCGGGGATGGTCCATCCATCTCCATCGAATCCCTCTCAACCGGAATCGGTGTCTACTCGTGCTTCATTCGATAGTCTCTTCTAGCCTGACGCTTATGCATATATCTATATTGTATGTATATTTTGGGTCGGAATATGGTCCCCAACGTACAGTTAGGAGGCACATTCTGACCTGTTATACACAGAGTTTGACATAATATAAGGTACTTAAGAACTCTATTTACACTGGGTTATAACTTTAATAGGTATTCTTCAATTTATATACGGCGCTGATTTTGCATTTTTATCTCAACTTAACATAAATTCCAAAAATTTCAAGTTACAGATTGTCAAGTTTACAGATTTCGAAACATGTGATTGATACACATAAAAAACAAGGTCTGAAAGTGTTTACAGTTTAAGTCAGCTTTTATAGGCTGAATTTAAGTTAAGTTTTATTTTAATTTAAGTTTTTAGTCTTACTTTAAGACTTTTTAGTCTTAAAAGAAGACAAACTTACTCTCTAAATTTGAAACAGTAAAAACTCGATGATTCACAGTAAAATTTCACTGTTTCCGACAGTCTCTAGGCTTCCACTGTGAATCAGTAAAAAGTAACTGTATGCGCCAGTAAGTATTACTGTTTTATCTGTAAGACAAATTTAACTGGATAAACCAGTAATTTTCTACTGTTAGTTCCAGTAGATTTGTTCTGAAGTATCCAGTAAGTCTTTATCTGTCAGTAATTTGCCACTGAAATTACAGTGAACATTTAAAAACCCCCCCCCCCCCCACTCACTACCACTAAAAAATTTTATAGGTAATAATGTCTAGAAAAAAGGATCTTTAAAAAACTATTTGATACAAAAAACAAACCTATTTTATTTCTTATACATTAAAAAATAGAAAAATGAGTATAGCTATTACATAGTTTCGTATTAAAAAATTAAACATATTATAAATATGTAAAATAAAATATCGCGCGAATTTAAAATTCTCCTTGCGCAACATATTTTTACTGTTTCTCCAGTACGAATTACTGAATTAACAGTTATTTTTCCAAAAACTGTTCACTTTAGTACTTTTTTTTTTTACTAATTCCCAGTAAACTCCACTGACAAATCAGTAAAGTTTACTGTCTTACCAGTTTTCACAAAATGCACTGTTTCAATCAGTGGTATTTTTACTGTTTCAAATTTAGGGAGTAACATTCAAACTTAAATTCAAACTGAGAAACTGACGTAAACTGTAAACAGTTTTAGGCCTTGTTTTTTCTGTGTATGTAGCACATTTTCCCGAATCTGACGTTCTCTTGGAAAATAATGTATAATTTAGTTCTATTATCAAGTTCAATTAAGAGGATAATCTATGAGCTTGATTGCATGAAATCGATTGGCGTAATAAAGGATAAAGCGAAAATAGTGGGTCGGATCGAGATGAGAAGCGTTGCGGTTCGACTTGGGTCGTAATCCGGCGATTGCGGACGAGCTTCGCGACGCGCCGCGTCGGGACGCATCTGTCGCCTCGACGTTGTGACGAGCCAACGACCCTCACCCCTTGGGTAATTGGTTATCTGTGCGAAGGCTCTTCAGTCTTTACCGTATTACAGCCATCTGACAGGAATGGATCGTAAAGCACAGGAAAAACTGCCACTGGAATCGTTACAGCGAATTTCGAACATCGAACGAACCTCCCATCATTTTTTTTTTTTTTTTTCGGCAGTGAGCAGGTGGCATAAAAATCCAATTCATCAATTCACTATCATTTTGCATTTAAAATTCAATTATTTGAAAAGTGAAAATGATTTATTTAAACTTGTTTTATAAAATCAAAAGCAGTTTAGCTATTTCATATGAATCATATGATACGCTTCTTTTATATCAAAAGATTCTTTTGTATACTCTCGGTAAGAAAATTTTGTCTGAATTTCTTTTTAAACTCGACCTCTTAGTTTTATCAAATCTCTTTATGGTTTTATATTAATGGGCAAATAGAAGGGGAGCCAAGGAGTAGATATGATTTATTTTGACGTCATTAAACAGTTAGGAAGAGCATACAAGTTGTGATAGCCAGAAACACATGTTTCGGGTTATACCGAGCGTAACTCGATAAACCAAACAATACTGGCCTTCGAAGAATAGAGAGATGCGTAAATAAATGTATGATGTGGTTCTGAAGGGTGAATGGAGGGTGAGTTGAGATCTGCAGACTCCGCTGGGGTGTGAACGCAAATCAATTTGCGCGACCCCTGCCGGTAGGCACGGAACTACCCTTCGCATTCGTCGATGTTCACTGCCTCGGGACAAGATACTCGTCCTCGATACAACAAAGTCAACTCGTTTTGTTTCCAATTCTTTTCTCCTTTATAATATCATATTCAAAATCTCTCGAAAGACTTTTTAAAAAATGACAAAAGTTCTATTCTAATTTATTCTATTATAAATTTATTCTAGACCAATTCAATTGATGAACACTGTTAGAAATTTATTTTTGAAACTTCAATTACATTCGAAATTTATATCGAAATTTCAATTACTTGTATTTGAAAATTCAAAATTTCTACAATTTTTATAATTCTATGCAAGAATTTTAAAAATCGAGCTTATAAAAATTTCTTTTGTTTTAGCGCATATGTAATAACATTCGCAAGACTACATATGTACCTACCACATACTACGTATGATTCATTTTCAGTAGTAAAAACAAACATTCATTTATTTTCTAGTTGCCAAGGCAACATTTCAGTAGTTAAAGCCGAGATTGGCAGGCCACTGCTTCCACTTCTATGTCTGACTGTTCTTTACCCTTACTCCTTAAATATAAAACGAAGAGCGCTCGTCTGTCTAATTTGGCTTTTACTACTGAGACACTGTCTTGCCAATTCTTGAAATTGTACAATTTTAAGCCTTTCAAATAAAAATTATAAGAATTTAATGTCGAAAATGGTTTAATTTTTAAGGCGTGAATTTGACAAATTATTAATAAACATATTGTTTAATAAAAGAAAGGTTTAAATCTTAAATTAATATTTAGTTTAAATTTGAACCAGAAATATTATTTATTTTAATGAATTAATGAATATTTTAATGAATACAGAAGAGGTATAATTGTATCCCAAAGTTTTTTTATTTTCATTTTTGTAGGATTAACCTAGCATGAGAGTTTATATCGAAAATGATACCGGGGATTTGACTTTGATCGTGTATCATGTGTATTATAATATTTGGAAGGAAATCTGAGCAGAAATTTCGTGCTCGGCACAAAATAACTTTGCTCTGGGATTGGTTGAGATTAAGAGGATAAGGAGTAAGTACGTGACCCCGAGGGTCGTCTCTTTACGTCGCGTCGGCCGCGACGAGGGATAACGGGGTTATCCCAACAATGAAAGTAATCGAATTTAACACCATCTCCTGACTACGCACCCCGGATTTCCGACAAGTGCGCTAAAATTTATTGTCAGACCAGGACGGGAATTATTAATTTAACGCTCTTTTACCGAAAATGATATAATCAGGATCGAAACTTTTGGGAAATTAACATATTATGTTTAAAATAAATTTCATTAAGCCTCAAGAACAAATTCTGCCCTCTCCGCAGATTTTTCATATACAAATTATTAAATTTGTTTTTGATTTAAAATCACGGAAAAACTGTTATGGATGTGACAACCACAGAAATATTTGAATATGGTACAACTACAATTTATGGTTTCCACAACCACAATTGTGGCTGCCACAACCATATCTATTATGTGGCAACAATCAAAACTATGTGGCAACTATTAGTTATACCATATTTTACTATTTCTGTGGTTGTCACAACCATAGAGTTTTTTCAGTGAATCAAAACTATTTACTCTATCCAAGGCCGATAATTTTTCTCTGTAATATATTTTTATATATCACGTTTTTTTTGTCGGAAAAATTAAATTTATTATTTTTTTTACAGTATTTTTCATGAATACAACAAAAACTACTTATCCTATAAAAAATTGTCAAGAGAGAACTTGTAGATCTTTTATATTTTTTTAAGGCCTTCAATTCTGTTTATCAACATTGTTGATAACGTGGAAATTCGATGAAAACTGGGAAAGTGATTTTTCACATGAAACGAATACCTTCTCATATGATGAAAATAACAAAATTTAAATTAATTGTCAATTATCTTTCTGTTCAGGTGTCAAGCAGGAACTGGCAGATGCATAGTGGACAAAGCACACCGAAATCAATGTCAGGCTTGTCGCTTAAAGAAGTGCATGCAAATGGGAATGAATAAGGATGGTAAGTTAACGAAACTTATGTTTATGCTATTTGTCAACGTACATACAAATCAATTGATCTGAACAAACAAAAACCGTCTTTATTTTCCTTCTTTTTCACGTGACCTACATACAAATCAGAGTCACAATTCGTAAATCAATCGAGGGTCGTTTTTACGTCTAACATAAATAACTTGCTACAAATACTGTCCTCATACACAAAGAAATAAAGAGAAGGTCGAAAAGGTGGAGAAGGCGAAGATGTCGAGGGTTGAGATAAAGATGTTTGTGAGCATAGAACCGCACCTGGCATAGCTCCTCGATTGTTCCATCTTCTTCCATCTTCTTTCCCCTTTTTCCACTTCTCGTTACGCTCGTCGCTAACTTTCTTATTGCCGAAGTCGATGTCGTAAAGAGGGATCCAATTGGATTCCTCGGGCTCGGTGACGAAACTATATAGATTATAGACGCCTACTTCGTCGCAAAACGGAAAATCCGAAAGTCACGCCCTACATATTTCATCAGAAAATAAAAAAAATACTGGTGCTTCCAGAGTTTATTACAGAAAATGAAAATATGCACGGAAGAAACTGTTATCGATGTGACAACCACAGAAATAGTAAAATAAAGTACAACTACAATTTATGGTTTCCACAACCACGATTGTGGTTGCCACAACCACAACTATTATGTGACAACAACCATAGCTACGTGGTAACTTTTATTAAATAGTTGCCACAACTATTGCATAATAGTTGCCATATAGCTGTGGTTGTTGTCACAACCATAGAGTTTTTTCAGTGTGAATTAATTGGAATAGCAAAGCAATTTTTTTATAATTTCATCGAATTCAACTAACATTACAATAAACGTGTGGTGCATCTCCTCTAATCAAAAAAACAGTAACTTTTAAGTATTTCAATTTTCAATCGTCAGAAATGTAAACGAATTAAAATTTCGTATTTCCATTATCATCAGTGACGATTGCAATTCCAGTTCGCTACAATCAACACAAAGGCTAGTGATTAAGTATAATTCTGATGAAATAAATACAGACTCGCAATTAAATTTTCAAATGAGCGAAACACGATTGAATGATTTACTTACACAGCTATACATATACTGTAAAGCTGCTCTATGAATTAAAGCGATCCAAGTGTATTTTGAAATTTCAAATTCAAATTATGACCAACGTGCTTTATAGCAATGAAGCGTTGTCCAATCGCCTCGTATTAAAGGCGACGGCATAACGACAGCTCTAACAATCATCACTGAGATATAATAGTTATAATAGGCTAGCATATATCTGATTTTACACGCATAGCAGGCATATGAACCGCGCGTGTGGTTCACCATGATGTACTACACTATTTCCCTCAGTAAACACCGCGGTCGTTAACGGCGGTCACGTGGCCTGGCGCCCGAAGGGTTAATTGGAGGAAATAAACGTATGCAAGGGTGGCATAGAGTGGTGCAAGGGGTGATGACACTACTTCGCAATGAGTATGTAATACACGTAGAAAATGCATTTACTCGTTCTCGCACTTTCGTGACCAGGAAAGTGAAGACCGCCCGTCGTGTGTCGTCGCTCTCGTTTTATGCAAATGAGAACGCACAGAGGCTCAACGTTTATCTCTCTCTACTGAAAAAGAAAAAAAAAAAATGGGAAAAACGTGGCTGTTTGCCAAAGGGCTGACACCCGGAGAAGTGGGAGGACCCTATTAAGCCACCCAGCAGGCCACGAGAATGTAAAGGCAGGACACACGTTTATCATTACGGCTGTTATTATTATGAAATTACTCCCATCTCGCGAACAGAGCACTCAAACGCTTGGAAAATTTAACTTGTACATGTGTTTTATTTCCTTGAATCAACACAAATAAGATCACTGTTAAAAAAACGAGCATTTAAATTTAGTCAGATTTTTCCATCAGCACTGAGAAAAATGGATCATATGTTTATAATCTTGGAAGGTTAACTAATATGGGACAGTAATCTAGATATTAAACAATCTAGATTATTAAACAATCTGGATGTTAAACCGTTTAATCTAGATGTTAATTTTGACAATTCTGGAATTTTAAAACTCAAAATCTAGATTATACGACCCCTATTTTATGCGAAGCGAATAATCGCATAATGTCTCAGAATTGAATATTACTCGAAATCTTTGCGATTTATGAAGTTTCTAAATTAAATAATAGGGCCATCCATAAACCACGTGGACAGTTTGGGGGGGGGATGGGGGTATGGCAAAATTCCACGCTTTTTCACGAGGGGGACCGGGGGGTCAAAAAGTTGTGAAAAACTGTGCACGTGGTTTATGGATGGCCCCTAAAGAAGATTCGTCATCGCATAGAAACGCATAATTTTTTTTTATCGCATAATTTTGAATTCAAGGGAATTTAAAAATTTTCAAAAGATTTCAAAACATTTTAAGTGATTTTAAGAAATTTTAAGGAATTTATTCTAATGTGGAGTAAATCAAATGAAATGCCTCAAAATCCCTTAAAATTACTTGAAATTCTTTAAAAACTTTTAAATCTTCTGTAAATGTTTTTAAATTGTTTAAAATATATAAAAATTCCTTAAAGTTCATTAAAATCTCTTGAAATATCTCGAAATCTCTTTAAATTCCTTAAAATTATTGAAAACCTTTTGCAAATTCCTCTAAATTTTCGAAAATTGCTCCTAGTAAATAAATAAAAATTTTGGATTTTGAGAACAGTGGAAACCTTTTTTTTTTTGTTATTATTCCAATAAATGTAAAGAAAATCGTGAGACTAGACGTCTGAAACTTCAACCCAATTGTTTAATATCTAAATCGCTGTCCCATAGTTTACCTTTCAAGATTATAAACAGTGTAAGAATATCTTAGAATATCTTACGAGCATGAAAGGGAAGCTTTAATCTCAAGCTACTTGTCGATCGTTAAAGCTTCAATCTTCAATCTTCAATGTCGACCTAATTGAAGGTTTAATAAGATGATAAAGATGTATTATATATAAAGAACCATTTTTCTTATTGTCAGTGTTTGAAAGCAATCAATTTATATAACAATATATATATATATAGATTATTAATATATATATATACGAACTGTCAGATATCTGTTAATTGAAGGAAAATATATACAGATCGTACCTATATAATGGCTAAGAACGAATCTCATGTTTCTTAATACAAATGGGAGTTACGTAATATTGATACAAACAATTCATCTGATTTCTGCACGTCTGTTAAATTTGTGCTGTCAGCTGCAGGCCGCTTGTGATATAACCGCGTTACGTGAACTTGACGAGTGGGAAGAAAAATGGCTCTGACAATTCCCAATCGATTGTCCAATAATTATATTCCAATATCTAAACCTTACAATAGAACCATTCAGAAAATAGTTTGAATTAAAAAAAAAAAGAAATTTTTCTCTGATTCAAAGAATTCTGAGTGGGTGCATGAGTATAAAGGGAGTTTTCATTGTTTCAGGAAACTGCGGAATCCGCAGCAAACTTTCAATGAAAAAAAATCACCTCCTTGCATTACCATTAATTTTATCGTATTAAAAAATTTATCGTATTATTAAAAGAGCTTCACTCCCAGAAATGAACAAAAATCTCACAAGAATCCCAATAAGATCCCAAATTAAATTTAGAGAGGGTGGTTGTCAAACAGTTGATTTTCAGCTTCGATAGCAAATTTTTTTTGATCAATAAAATATTTTGAAACATGGAAATATATAAAATAGGTCAAAATTTTTCTCATGTGTCATTTTCGCAAATACAAATTGAAAATTTGTAATCGTGAAATAATATTTTAAGAATTTTCTAAATAAATGGGGTTTATCGAGAAGTTTTATTATTAAGTTAAAAAGATTAATATCATGAATGAGGTTCAATATTTCTTAAGGATTTTGAAAAAGTCAAACCCGAAAAATGTATCTCCTAGAAAAATAGTGTATCTAGTTTTTGAGAAAATCGAATAATACTCTAAATTTTTTGAAATGCAGCATTCACCTCGAAGCTTTCATGTCGCAGTAAGTAATTAAAAAAAAAAAAGAAAAAACTTCGAGCTCATTCCAATCTCTTCAGTTTAATTACTACAATTTTTATGTATAATTTGCAGAATTATATAATTATATAATTTAATTATTTAATTAAATATTTTGTTTTTAAAAAATCTCATATCTGACTTCAGATATCTCAACTTTTTGACAACGCACCATAAGATATGTACAGTAAAATTTTATATCAAGTTTAAAATTAACATGTAAAGCTAGAGGAAAGAACATTTAAAGTAAGGATAATTTAACAGTTTATAAAGAGATTTTTTGAATATTTTTGTTATAGCTGTGCAGAATGAGAGACAACCTAGGAACACAGCAACTATTAGACCCGAAGCTTTAGTAGAAATGGACCAAGAACGTGCGCTGCGAGAAGCTGCTGTTGCTGTTGGAGTTTTTGGGTAAAAATATTTAAAAGTTTATTAAAATTATAAACACATAATACATTTGCGCTATTTTATTTATGAGAAGGCTTAAAATTGACTTGTCATTTAGCATTAATTTTTGGGAAAGCGTTTTTAGTTAGAAAGGAAGTATTAGCAGTACGTGATTGTTAGGCATAAAGATGATGGGGAAGACTTCATAAAGTTTAAAATATAACTTTATAGTAGTGTATGGTTTAATCGAAGATGAAAACAACGAAAGATCGATAGTCCACCTGACATGAACGATCGGAAGCAGAAAGGACGCCTTTACCACGTTTGATCTTGCCAACGTTATCTTCAACATCGTAAACAACGTTACCGGTACGCCACATCGAGCATGATCTGTCATGAAAAATTACCTTTGACTTGGTTACTTTAGGTAACCACTCGACGAATCGGAAGTAATCTAAAATCCATAAAGTTACTGCGGATGTTAAAAGCGACGCATAAGCGCCGCGACAAACTCTCCCTTTCTTTAAAGAGATTTAAATAGAAAATCCAGCAATATTTTTAATATAATGTAAAGAGTATACTTCTTTTACAAATCACGTTTAGCAAAATGTAAAATAATAAAAGAATATTGATATTTCGGTACTATAAATAATAATCTGCAATCAAAATTGTAAACTTCTATATTTCAAGACTCTGAATGTTATATAAAACAAATCTCGTTTTCCAATTTAAAATTAGATTTTTGTAAAGCGATTCAACCTTACAAGAGATATCCTGTAAGCTAGTTTTTTTTTTGCTGAATGACTTGTTGTTTCCACCCACATAGCTTTTTTAAATTTTAAAAATTATTTTTTACTTTTCCGTCATTATTTGGCGCGAATATTTAGTAGCATATTCCCAGTAAGAATTTGTGCAAAAATTATTCTGGCTCTGTCAGTCGCTGAAGAAGAAATTATACTCATGTTAGTATCCCCCGTTGTTCGAAAATCTTCCGTATGACGAAAACTGTCCGCACTTTGAAAACCTTCCTCTCTTTTTCGAGAACTGTCCGCTAAAGAAGGCGAAATTATGTCTGGACTGTCTCCAATATGTCTTTCGAGATGTACCAAATTGATAGGGGGTATATTATTTCTCATATCGACCTCAGATTTTGCGAATTTCTTCACATCTTTCGTAACTTCTGCAGTGAAATATCCTCTTCTAAGGCTTTCGGATTTTGTTTTTCGAATCAATACAGACATTCTTGTCCTGATATCAGCTTTTAGAATTATTTCTTCTTCAGACTCAGACCGAACGCTTTCATTTCTTCTTGAGCTGTCCAACATCTCAAGAAGATTGTCGAATGAAATACAAATTTCGTTAAGAGAAGTTTCATTAGCTAACAAAAATCCGCGAGTTTCGCGTTCCTTTTCTTTTAAGGCATTTTCTAATTGTGATAAATCGTTCTTCAAGGTTCGTAATTTCGTTTCCGCCATTTCTCTTTTGACTCTCTCTTCCGATAACAACATATCGTTTCGTTTAGTTTCTTCTAATAGACGTTCATGCTCAGCTCGAGCTTCTGCTAACTGTCGAAACAGGTCGTCGAGATCTTTATCTGTGGGACTCTTCTTATCCTGATCCTCAATTTCGACAATCTTCATTTCTAAAAAAAGTTTATTTTAAGTTTTAATAATTCAATTATTTCCTCAAAATTAGTCATATAAAGTAATATTAATATGGGAATTTTTATTTGACTGCTTTCTAAACTCTCCTTAGTCTCAAAATTTTGAATTATGTATTTATAAAAAGAAATGTTAAATATTGTGTTTAAAAAAGTGTATAATGATTATTTTTATTTGTAGCTGGGACAGTATTTCAAGACAAACGTAAGTGGAGTACAAATATCTAATTACATATTTAAAACGTAAATAATTGGTTCCTATCATTTCGTCACATTTTTTTCCAAATTGTATTCTTAGACATTTTAAGGAATTTTAAAGGTCATACTATATTTAAATCTCTTTCCCATCTGAAACTATTTATTTAATTAAGTAAACTCACCAGTATCTTCAAGATTGTCTTCGTTCACCTCCAGAATTTTTTCTACTTTCCTACTTTCAGGAGATTCAGGATGATCAAAGAAACTATCATGTAGTTCCATTTCAGCTTTAAGATTCAAATGCAAAGCTTGTTTAGAAGCACCAAGACTGGTTTTCGGCTTAGGAAGCTCCATCGATCTAGAAGAAGGTTGTTTCGCTTTTCCTCTTTCAATAGGAGTCCGTCTACATGGTGCAGTTCTTGGAAAACCAGGTGGACGATGATCTTTACTCCTCTTATTATTCGCCTGGATTATCATTAGATCATCCTGTCGATCATTCCTCTTTGCTGCCTTATTCAGGTCTTTTCTAGGCAAACTAAGCCATTTGTATTCCGACCTACCATTCGCGTTGTTCTCTTCTAACTTTTTTGCAATTTCTCTAGCTAATTCTTCTCGTAGATTAGAATTCAATCTCACATCCACTACTACTAAAGTTGTGTTATGCTCTATTAGATCCAGAATCTCAGTTGTTATCACATCTGTGAGACCGCAATTTTGGAGATCCAGAGCTTTTAGCCAAAGACTGTCGGTAATTCCTTCAATGATTTCACTTACTGCCGAGTCCCCTGAAAGATTAAAGGATTTATTATTATTTGTAAAAAATATACCATTTATAAATGTATAGATTCACTGTCTTTTCCCAGTTTTTCCAAACTTACCTAACCGAGGGTTTCCATTCAAAGTCAATCTTCTCAATCCAGGCATCGTTTCCAAATCTGGTTCCCGATACCTCAAGGATTGCTGCCAAGCGTCATGAAAAAGAAGTAACTTTTGTCTGGAAAGTGCAGCTGATAAACCAGGTCCACATTGGCAGGTCAGGTCACAATGGCTCAAGTTCAAGGATTTAATGCTTGGAACATCAGCAATAGTTCTGCAAACCAACTCGCAGCTAGCATCTCCTATATAGCATTTTGAAAGAGACAAATGTTTTAAAGTTCGAGTGCTAGAAATCCCCACACACAAAACGGCCAAACAGTCTGGAGGCAGAGGAATTCCTTCCAATTCCAGTGAAGTCAAAGCTGTAGAATTCCTGACACACTGTGCCACACTCTGTGATAACCATTCCAGAAGAAATCTTGTTAGAACTACAGGAGCTTTTCCAATAGCTCTTGCTTTCGCTTCTGAATTGACTTCTTCCAAGGGCTTTCTGTGCTGGAATCTACTACGAATTCCAATGGATTTTAAAGTACGATCCAAAGATAAGGAATTTAAAATTGGACCCCAATCGTCCATTTTTATTCGGTCAGTTGTGAACTCCAAGAAGTGGGGCAGTGTAATACAAATTATAGGAAGTGGACGCAATTTATGTCTTTTACAAAGTTCCATGTAACATACAGAAAAACTTTTACCAGTTGGTAAATCCATTTCGGTCACTGATTCGCTTCGTTTTTTTACAGATAAGAGTCCAGACTTTTTAGGTTCTGGAACCTGTTGGAATCCTGATCGAGATGGTGGCATTTTGATGGATCTTGTCTCTTCTTTCTGTCAACTTAAAAACAGTGAATGTCACACTTCATTTGCTCTGATCTCCCCTTATCTTTGGACAGTTTTCACCGATAAGACCGAAATTTTTATCCCAGTTTCTCGATTTTTCGCAGTGTCAAATTTTGGCACTGGTTTCTCCTTTTCGCGAGACCCGAAGACTTGGAAAACGATTGGGGAAGGGACTTGACGCGAATCGCGACATGGAATTCAGCCGCGATGTGAAACCCTGAAAAATGAAGGATGCAAACAAAAATTGCAAACAAAAAATTGCAAACAAAAAAAAAATTTTAGTCGTTTCGACTAAAAGAGTGAAGTTGGTGGTAATTTCAAAAAATATAAAAGATGAGATGAGATTGAGGCCTTGACACATTTTTGACTAACGTCAGGTGGTTGGTTATGTTTATTTTCTAATTGATCTGTTTTTTGTATTTTTGTTTTAGACCACCTGTATCATTGGCAATGGCTCGATACACAACATCCTTGCCTTTAGCTACAGTATCTCCAACAACAAATTCCACGACTACGAACACTCCACCTCGTCAGGATACGGACGATGGTAAGATCAAAATAATTTCTACACTTTTTCACCTGATTTTTTCACCTGAGCTTCCAAGACTCAGAAACTTTGATTTCCTGTAATAAAAAACTAAATAAGAAATATTTGATTCTTAAACAGGAAATGGTTCAGAGGACAGCATTGATGTGACAAATGAAGAGCCTCTGGTGCCGCAGAGAAGTGGTTGTACGCAATTGATCCCATTAGTCCCCACCTTGTATACAGAGAGTGTTTTCGAAACCAGTACGAAAGTGCTTTTTATGGCAGTGCAATGGGCGAAAAGTTTACACTCCTTTGCGACTTTACCGTACAGGGACCAAGTGATACTGTTAGAGGAAGTTTGGTCGGAACTCTTTCTACTCAATGCTATTCAATATTGCTTCCCTTTGGAGTCATCTCCTCTTTTCAATGCAACAGAACTCACCGCCTTGACACATTTGCCACACCCACATCCACATTCTGGAATGCATTTGACCACAATGGGAAAACCAAGTCAAATCGCTGCTGATGTCAGGTATCTTTATGATACTCTGCAAAGATACAAGGCTTTTATGGTCGAGCATGTAGAGTTTGCCTGTATGAAAGCGATCGTCCTATTTCGACCAGGTAAACATTTTAGGAACTACTTACGGCTTCTTAAATAATACCTAAAAACATTTTAAGGTTCCTATTTCAAGACTATATACCTACATTTTTCGTAAAAAAAAAAAGAAAAAAATAGTTTGAAATTCGCGAAAATTTTTAATATCCTATGTTATTAGTATTAAGCTTCTAGTGAATCAGAATTCCTTCTGCATGATTCCTTTTATTTTTCTAACACCTTTATGTTGGACCCTCTTCGCAGAAACCCGTGGCTTAAAAGACCCAAGCGTAGTAGAAAATTTGCAAGACCAAGCCCTGCACATGTTGGGACCGCCAATGAGGATCCATCAACCTGGAAGGCCTGAGAGATTTGGCCGATTGTTACTCCTTTTGTCCCTTCTGAAGACTGTTCCTGCCCCCAGAATAGAAAAGATCTACTTCCAAAGGATCTTTGGGAACATTCCCATGGATAAAATTCTAAACGATATGTATAAAAATGATAAGTTAAATAATGCTTACGTTTAGTTACCAATCAAACTAGTGAACTGAAAGACAAAAAGAGAAATAGAGTGAAGGTACGAGGCTGTGACCCAGATGATTTAATCAGCATCGAATTGTAAGTGGAACATCAAAATATGCAAAAGAGACATTAGTGGTTTGATACTTTTTAATATTTAAGAATAGAGTTCGCATTGAACAACATTCTGAAGCCTGAAGACTTAAGCCTGAATCCAAAGAAAACCAATATCCATTAAAGGTAGTCTTTCATTATTTGTTTTAAATTTTGTTATACATATTTTATTATATTATGTATTAGTCTTTATTCTATTTCTTGTCTTGTTGTGTTAAAGTGAACTAGTCAGAATTCTTTGGTGTTTTGTGATTTTTAATTATTAGATGCAATCCAAATTATTGACGATAAAATTGATCGAGCAATTTTTTAATGTTCAAGAATTCTTTTTTATGGAATTTTTTTTTAATATTCTGTGATCTTAATGATAAACATCATGACTAAGAATCCTCTTTGCTAGTAACGAAATAGACGATATTGTAGTCACTGTACTTTGTGAACCAAAATAGGTTTGTTGCAAGGGTAAAATTTTCAGAATTTTGAATTCAGCACTGAAGTAACTGGCCTAAGTAAATAAACTGTATAAACGAACATTGATCGGCTAGTACGATCAAGAATGTAACTAACATTGTTTTATAGTGAACATGTATCCGGTCTTTCTGCAGTAGACGTATAGTTGTAGCCTGGAAACGAAGTTTCCTCATTGATATTAGGTTTTAATGTTTAGAATGAACGGAATCTTCAGACAAACCCCAGAAAGAATTATTTTCAGTGTTTAATGAAGTAATTAACTTTATTTACCTCAACATGGAATTTTTCTGTCATTGACAAAGAATATCAGTTCCAGGCCTAAAGACGTAAAAATTTTATTTTATGTATTCCAAAAAAAAGGTATTTTCAGCATTCGTAATTCTATTTTTTAACTTCCTAATTGCAATTTTCTGCAAATATTTACCTACATATTTTTTATGAATTTGTTACAGTTTCATGAATATTTTTTTAATTCTTGGACATATTATAATGATCACTTATGATCATTTAAAGAGGGTTTAAAGATCGGTACCGGTGTTATTAATTTGAAGCTTAAGTTAGCCTAACCTTTGAAAAAACATTTTTAACACTTTACATATATGTGCATAATAATCAGTCGTGAAATGCATTTTACTGAAATATCTGTTCCATCGATAAACTATAAAAAATAATAATGACCTGTGCGCGTTCTGTATATTTCGTGTTATGATAATGATAGTTGTAAAAGTGAATGTATATTATCGATATTAAGATCCGCTGTAACAATCTCATGATTTCTTGTAATAAAATAATATAAGAGTATTATTTGTTCCTAATTATAGCTCCACGCTCGGTATGTGGTTGAACAAATTTTGATTTAAAAGTCCTATTTAGAATTTCCTGTAATACAATTTTCTGCATATAAAATTCATGTGAGCTAAACTTTTTAAATGAAAATTGTCTCGTAACACATATTCAAGGATACTTGAACTGGTTTAAACAGTTGTACAAGCAAGTTGTTTGCGCTGACTTGACTTGAAGAATTTGAAGAGATCGTAATTGAAAAAGCATTACTTTCGCTCCCCAGCGATACCGTTTAACTCCCCGATGGCTTTGACAACTTAAGCAGCCCCTTAAACCTCACTCAGCTCGATGTAATTTATAAGCGTTGAGGGTACCATCGGGACCGTCAAACTGCCATGTGGCAAATCCTAAGGGCAAATTTCCCCTCCTAGCTAAAGTCAGGGATTACCTAGTGATAAATAAATATGTACACTTTAGGTATACAATAACCACCGTAAAAGTGGGAACCAAAACATGACCGACATTCGGACAAATTGTCATATGGCACAAAACAGCTAAGATATCCAATAGAAATTCAATTTCAATTCGATTAACTTCTCATGATATTCTGTAGATCCCAGAATGTCACTAAATCTCCTTTGGATACAAAGGATCCAATTATGGATTAAATTAACAAGAGGATTTATACGAATTCGGAATATGATTTTAAATCAAGACTAACTTTTGAATACTCATTTGCACCAGCACCCTTTGCGACAAAGATCGACTTTTGGCCTGTCTTAAAATATAAATATTATTTTTTGCTATACATTTAATTCTACCAATTAAACCAACTCGAATTTCCAAATTTCGGTTGTATAGTATTCGAAAATTTCAGAATTCGAATTACTGAAAGTCTGCAAAATTTGGTGTACTTTAAGGGCTTTGGATCCAAATGTTAAACACACAATTCCATTCTCCATTTTACTCAACGAAAATTATAGATAAATATTTTTTCGCTCTGTAGCACTAATCTTTTTTCAAATATAAGACTGCGTACAGAGTGAAAAAATATTTAGTTCCAATACTTTTTGCATAAAATGAAGAATTCAAAATCTAACTTAAAAATTCGATATTTTCATTTTACTTAAAAACTATTTGAATTAGATATTTTCTCGCTCTGTGGGCATAATTCTAGTTAAAAATTGATTAACTTGATAGATGGAGAAAATTCCAATTTTAGTATTTGTTAAGTATAATGAAGAAATCGAATTTTTGGTAAAAGTTCCACTGAAAGAGAGACAGCAAAAGTGGAATAAAACTATTAAAACAGAAACACTCTCGAATTCATGTCAGCCGAGAAAGGAGAAATTTTTGTTTCCTGATGGAATCAGGATGGCAAAAAGTATCAACTAGGGTACAGATAACGAATTTCGATACTTTGGCAAAGAGCTGGTTGGTGTTGTATCTATCCAGTATCCACTATCGGATCGATGCGGCACGGTGGAACGAGAAGAGACTGTAGTATTGACTCGGTTTTGCGGCACGAGGGCGGAGTTTTCGACCTACCCCGAACCCCCAAAGCCCCGTAAAGGTCCTCCGCCACCCTCGACTGCTTCCAACACCCCCGACCAGTAACAAAACTCCCGCTGAAGTGCTATCCAGCAATGGCGGCAGGACTTGTTGTATTTCGCTTTCGAGGTAAACTCCATTCCCTTCTACCCTCTCGATTTTCATCTCTGGGATGGGGATGGGGCTGGAGCGAGAGAGAAGGAATCACCCAGGAAACGAGAGTGCCAAAGAGGGATAATCGAGAGAGAGGCACCTGCAAGTTAAAAGGAATGAACGGAGAAGCTGTATCGCTCGGGAGCAGCCTTCATTTATTTTATTACATTATCATACCAACTACGCGCTCGATAAGTGGGGCTTTAAAGCGAAGGTTCTCAAACTGCTTAGCAAAAAAAAAAGATTTATTTACTCCGGCCAAAGTTTCGGATAAATATTCAATCCGAACTTTTCCAAAACAAGTTTTTAATACTTTTCAATCCGAATAAATCCGAAGCCGGTCGAAGTTCTCAATCCCTTGTAATCCAAGCTATAAACTCAATCGGAATGAATTCGACAAGAGTCAGAAAAGAAAACCTTTCAATTCAACTGACCTTATAAATATAAACCAGGGTATAAACCCTGATATAAACTTTCTCAATCTGTGCGATTGAACTGAAATTTCAGACGTCTTTTCTGACGAATTTATTTTGTTTCCAGTTTCTTGTTTATAATTTCCGAAAAATAGAAACCAATTAAGGTACAGAAACCGTTTTTTTATTTAATGATCCCATTTTAAAGTATAAGCAATAAAACCTCCCTTAAGAAACCATTTTATAAATTAAAATTTAAAAGCCAGTTAAGACTGAAAACCTATCACAAGAAACAATTTTTCATAAAATTGATTTTGCACAATTTCAAATCAAAGGATTTTAGAGTCAGAAGTACATATAATTATGCAAAATAAATTACAATTTTCAAGCTTAAAATTATAAAAACTTGTAATTCCTTGTCTAACTTCAGGAACCTTAATAAGTTTCATAAAATTCCTTTAAATTTCGTATTATAAAATTTTTTAAAATTACTCAAAATCCCGTGAAATTTCATTAAATTCCTGAAATCCAATGAAATTTCGTAAAATTCCTTGAATGCCCTTAAAAGTTCTTAAAATTACTTAACATCCTATAAAATTTCGTAAAATCCCTCAAAGTTACTTAAAATCCCATGAAATCTAAATAAATACTTTAAAATTCCTGAAAATCCAGTGAAATCTCGTCAAATCCTTTTAAACTTTAGATTCAATAAAACCGCACTAACTAGTAAAATTTCTTAAAATTTCCGAAAATCACAATATATTTCATACAAAGAAAATAATCTGAAGATTGTATTCGAATTCGGCGGATTCACACAATTCGCGCAATTTTTATAAACCCAATTAGGTTGTCGATAAGAATGTGTTATTTATTATTTTCGAGATAAAAAATTGAAGACAAAAAGTCGTCGAAAGAGACGTCTGAAACGTCAGTTCAATAAATGTGCGTTCAATTCCAATGAATCAGACAATAAGAAGCTTTACAAACTCTTCAATTCGTCCGTCCAATCCGAATGAATCCGAAATGTATAGAAAATAATACTAAAGTCTGGAAAATAATCAGCTTTATATAATATTTAATCGCAAGAACAAATGTATCAGAATAATTATTTAAGTAGTTCATTCGACGAGGGTATTCATCAAACTGAGGACTTGAAATTCTATTCCTCGTCTTATTGTTTATGAAAAGACTGGCCATCAGTCTTGACTTGTTATTGCTTTGGAATAACGCCCTGCGCTAAACATAAACAATAATCTTCCATCAGAAGCTCATTCAAAGCAAAATTTTCAAACCTCAATAATCTCAATCAAAATGAATCCGATAGAAATCAAGAGCAAACTTTTAAATCTTTTCCATCCGTGCGTCGAGTTTGATAAATAAGAGGCTCAATTTTTTGGCCAGTGGAAAGAATACTAGAAGCAATTTCCTTTATTATAATTTCCTTTTATTATATTTAATTTATTTTAAGTTTGATCAAACATTTTGTTATTTCGAGATATTAGAAATATGTAAAAAAAAGAATGAGCTCCTTGAAGGTCTCAGATTATAAGATGAATTGAAAAGGTTGGGCCGTGGGGATTTAAATAGACTCAAGAATTCGATGAATTTGAGAAATAATGTTTTTATCTACCTGCCAAGGATATAAAGCGCAAATCCCAAGGAAATTTTTCATCACTTGGAGATCTGAGGGTCTGGTGTTAAAGAAATCGCGGTCTCTCCTCACGTGCCAGCAGAGATTGCCCGACCATTCACCCTTCAAACAGAGGGTGGCCACTTCATATTTAATATCCAGATGCGAGAAACAACGGACAAAGGTTCTCGGATTTCCTCTTTTTATTCATTTTCTTCAGATACTCAGACTTATCTAAATATCGTATCAAAATTATAAATTTTTTCCTTTCAAGGGACGAATAATAATTATTTTATGTAGCTTTTCTCTCAATAGCTTGAAAAATATTTATTTTATTTTAAAATAATATTTAAAGTAATCAATAATTCGAAATTCGCGATATATAATCAAGGAATTTATTTAATTTTCATAGGAGGATTGGAAGCTGGAGTCACTAAAGATAAATCTTCAGCTTTGGGTGGTCAGATCGGTCTATCGACCTCCTCAAATCCCTTCTGCGCATCTACTGCCTCATTCGTATTATCCCTCTTTCCAAAAATCAATATCCAACTTTACTGTCGACCAGCGCGGAAGTCGTATTTAATGTTTTTTCAATAATGAATAATGAAAAATCATCCAAAGTTTGATTGAAGTTCAAATAGACTAAAACTTGATTTATAAAAAGAATATAGGTATGTTTAATCTCTCTTACACCGAAAAAACTGTATGGTTGTGACAACCACAGAAATATTAAAATATGGTACAACTAATAATTTGCGGTTGCCACAACCACAACTATTATGTGACAAAAAAATTTTGGGAAAAAATCATCAGAAAATAGATTATAAAAACATAAAGTTTCAGATCATGAAAATTCGCATGTCCTTTTAAAATTAACTCTTACTCGATGACTCCTTTCAAATGAATTTTATTCAAATGAGCCTTTTATTCCAGGAACTTCACTTTTTATTAAATACTATTAAAATAGAACGTGACGTGAAACAAAAAGATAAAAAGTTCAAGCTAGACCGTCTGATAAGTTCCTCCTCAGTGCTTTACTATACCATATAGATTAGACATTAATTAATTATTGTTACTTGTATAGAACATCGGTTCTTAAAACAATTAAATGATCAAGTCATTTAAAATAAAATATTTCACTCGTAAAATATTTCTCTCCTTTAAAATACTTGTAACTTTAAATCATACATGATTTTGGAGAATAATAATCCTTTATGGTTTCATGGCTTTCTACTTCAAATTGAGTAAATCCAATTTGTGCTTAAACAATGAGCATCGCCGCATAACTTAGTGTTGCGTGAAATCCGACGACAGAGGGACGTTTTTCCCTTTTAAGGGTCGCATCCGTTGTCGAGGGGTTAAGGGGGCAAACTAGCAAGTACTCCTGCGGTTTTTTGACGCTTTCAAATTAAATCACTCATGTAAATGATGCTGCAAACTGCATCAAGTTAATTTATTCACGTACCCTATATGATTCATTTATAATAATAAGTTTTATAGGTATATGTAATATAATTATATTTAAAACAAAAAAATCAATAAATAATTGTATCACTTCTAAATATTTTTCAAAGTGAATAAAATACTCCTGGTTATAATTCTAATATAATAATCTAATTGTATAAGTAATTATCCGAATCTAATAATCTCCCTATTTCTATATTGCTTTGAGTCGAAATTATTAAAAATTAGTTTCTTATTTCTTTAGCAGATTTTATAAAATAACTCTCTCGACTTGGATTTCTTAGTATTCAAGAATTTGAAGATCTTATCTTAAAATTTAAGAATTATCCGCCAAGATAAACATTAAAATATAAAATAATTCTAATCCAAATAAAGATCATTCTGGAAAATATTTATAAAAAAGAAATTTAACGCATATAAGCGAGATAAAATATTTCATTACATACACAAGCGCTTCTCTGTAGTATCTTGTGAGATTGAGTGCAGATTTCTTCCTTTTCAATTGTAGGTACAAAATCAATTGGAAATGAAAACTTATGAAAACATCCACCGCGTTAAAAGTGGCGCTGCGGCGCCATAACAAATGATAACAAACGAAAACAAACATGGCGACCACAACGGCGACTGTGAACGGTGAATGACGGTGAAGTAGAAAAGTAGAAAGAGAAACAGCTAGAAATCATCTAGAAATTAACGAAATCAAAGATATTAGTACTAATATCTTTGACGAAATTGACAGCAATTAAAGCAATGTATGTGATGGAAAAGGATAATAATGAAGTATAACCAGAGCTCTTAGATCGTAGATAAAATGTACCCCGTCCTACTCTTTACCGTTTTGTGGAAAAAAAGGAATTCCTCAAATATAATTTAGGAATGAAAGTTTTTCTTTACATTATATATTTGACAAATTGTTTTTTTTCCACAAAACGGAAAAGTCGTGATTTATATAATGTCTGAAAGTTAATTTACCGATTTCTGTTCGCCCAGGCAACACCATGACCTGATTTCTATCATGTTCCGTACGTGATTGTCTCTGGAGAACTTTGTAATCTTTGTATGTTTCCTTTAATTGCCTTTAATCCTTTGGCTCCAATTGGCCAAGGCACATCGGTGATCGGTTAAATCTATTTTTATATATTCTAGCACGAATGAAGGCAAAGCGCTATTATTCTTTCATTTATTTATTCTTTCATTTATGAACTGGCACAACTAACCTTTGGATTCGGAACAAGATTTATGACATGTAATAACTGCAATATTGTTGCATATAATAAACTGAAAATATACAACTCATACTCGATGGATTGTAAGCGAGTTTGAACGCAGCAATCTAACCTACAATCGCAGACATGAATAAACTTGAGACACAATTTTTAATATATTTCTTAATTTCCATACATTTCATGTGTAATAAATTTTATCTCGAAAGTTACCGTTAATCTAGAGCTTTTCTTTAATTACAGGTCCTACCCAGGAATAAAAAACCGATTAGAAAATTTGAATCATTCTGAGGCTTTAGTGAATCCGCATTCTCAAATATAATAGAAAATTTCTGATTAAAAATTTAGCAAAGTAATTCATTCAAAGATTTATTTACTTTTTAAACACAAACTCTACTGATTTGTCTTATATATTCTTGTATTCTTGAAATAGTAATATGTGTTGAATTTTCATTTTCCAGTACACAACTTTGTTTAATTGGTCAACGGTTTAAAAAATGGAAAATTTGGTGTGAAATTTAGCTACATATATAACTCCAAAAATTTCGGTCTGATTGAAAAATGCCTAAAAAGAATGAACAAATTCCTGTTCAATCGGAGTTTTCTCATGAATGATAAAACTATCTAAATTTTGGAGACCAATTGAAACACATAATTCCGATTCAGAAAAACGACTGTTGAATTCGCATTCTTAAACAAATCCAAAAAAAATCCAGTTCAATAAAGTAATCGTTCAATCGTTTCTTCTTTTCCGGGGTACGTATAAGTAGCGTAATTTTCAATACATTTTTATTTTCACAATAATGTGGGATGAAAAATTGTCACCCGAAACTCTCAGAAGTAAGCTCTGTTTGACTAAAAAACGATAAACTTTATTATGGTACTGATGTACACTATGTCCGAATTTCTTCGTTCACAAAATACAAACTGCACACTTTTTCCATATTTTTATTGAGATTGGGAGTTTTCCCATGGAGCACGGGTCATTTAGGACCCATAATCAGTGGGTTTTTCCCACTAGCGAGTTTTTCCGAAGGACCTGGTGGCATGATTCAATTGAATCATGACCGATGGTACCTGGATTCCGAACACTAGTCGAGTGGTCACTTTTCCAGTTTCCTTAAAAAAGCGGACAAGCGTGCGTGCGCCTTTTCTGTCCTTCCTCAACGGCAACTCCCCTTGCAAAAATGGGGCCTGATTGGCTATGGAAGTTTCTAAATAGGACGAACAGAAACTGCAGTGGGATTCCGAGCACACGAATCCGAACGGACCTCCCTTTTTATCCTACGTTGTTAAAAAGAGAGATCCGTTCGGATTTTGAGCTCGGAATCCCACTGCTGACGAGTGAAACACTCAAAAATCATCAGCAGATTATTCTGAACACTCGAGTCGTTTTTCTCTTTAGAAATTAAATCTTGCACTTCGGATTTATTTATTTGAATTTTGTGTTAAAATATAATCTTAAATTAATCTTCTGAGGCAAATAAGTGCTTTTCTTTACTTCGAATTTTCCCGGTTTATTCTCATAATCTAAACGACAAGAACTGTCCAATCACAGGAGTCCACAGCCACATTGGAAACAGTTGATAACTCTCTCTTAGGAATTGATTTTGCCGACGGAGCTTGACATCACCCTTGGTCTGCCCTTGGCAACCCTTGGACAAAAGCATACATATTTATCTAGAAAACGAAATATGCAATGAGAACGTATATAAAAGAAAAGTACAAGCCTAAATAAATATCAGTTGTACAGATAAACTATACATATTAGAAGGCAATTCGTAATTTTTCAGTAATCAGACATGCTTACATTTTATAAATTTTCAGCTTGCACCAATCAGAATCGAGTACTACCAATGTAACGATCGTTGTCGAGTTCTGTCGAGTTGAAGGAACCGCTTTGAGGATTGAGTAAAAGTCAATAAAAATATGGAAATCAGTGTCACTACAGCTGCAGTGTAGCTGCATAATTCTAAAGTATATATACAGATTTAATTGAAGTACAATAAAAGTATAAAAAGTACATACCTACTATGAGAGGAAATTAACAATTTTCATTATGAAATCTGAAATAGAGAAAAAATAAAAAAACGCGAAGAGTAAGAGGGGAAGCCTTATTTGCTTCAAGTTCAGAAACTGAATGGTGGCAGCCCTAAACAATTTTCGTTATTTCCAGATTTTCTTCTACAGTCCCACTTCGAGAAAATTTATAATTCCTTGTACTTTAAATTAAATTTATATACAAAGAAGTATATAATTATACAAAAGCAATGGATAAATCTTACAAAGCTCAAATATTTTTGTGCATATTCATTTTCCTCGCTTTATCGTATATTTTGAAACGGATTTAATACCAGTTTTGTATACGTTTCCATAAATAAGTTATTGTCAAGGCAAGAGGTAATTACCATAAGAGCAAATTTAGTTTTGCTAACTTTACACTTTGCAATAATAAATATTTTTTGCTAAAACTCGTCCTTTCACCTCCGTTTTGTCTAGTGACGGAGGAAAATGGCTTATAGTTTTAATGAAAAATATTTACTATTTGCAGGCGTAAAGCCTGAAATTTAACTTAAGTTAAATTGCTCTTATGGTAAAGTATTACATACCCTTATAATTATTACACCATATTATATTACAGATTCATTTAAACTTATGTAAAGATTAATAAATTCTATCTACAAAACTATATATAAAAAAACACTACGTATAAATACGTACAAACCTATAAGATCAAATTTGTCCAACGTTGTCAATGTATATGGCGGTTGGAGCGACTTCCTGTTGCGCAGTGGTCGGTTGGCGCATATCGTTGTCAATGCTGCACGCTGCCTGCTGTGTAGAGTTCCGGGAAGAAGGAGACGAGACGGCCGACGAACCGAGTAAAAGCAGTAAAACACGCCAGTGAAGTCCGTGAATTAAACCTAGCGTAGGGTGGTGTTGTTCTTTTGTACCTACATTAAACGTTACATCTCCCATTCGACTTTCTATTGTCTATACTTAATCACGCGAGACAGTTAAAGTAGAATAAACTAGATATTTCTGAGCTGTCAGAACTCTTGAAATTCTGAACTGCGAGTAGTGCGACAATGCGCCTTGCAGGTCGCCATTTACGCCACAGCAACAAACGACCACGCTATCATTGAATACCGTTCTTATGCGAGGAATTCAAAGTAAAGATGCGTTTCTCGTTTAAAAAAGTGGATTAGTGTTAAGTGTTAAGTCATCCTGATATAAAACGCGGTACGTAAGGCTCCAAAAGGCTATAATTTATGCGATTTTTGGTGATAATTGAGCATCGTTCGAGAATATTAATTCTCGAGGTCAGGCTCTTTAATGATTTTAAGTCAGATGCAGATGTTTGATGATAACGAGCTGATGCTGTGAAAAATATATTTAAAATACAAAACTCAGAATGGTTTTGGAAATTACGTAAATCCTGATCTCTTATTCTAGTTTTGTCGGTTTTGTCACATTTTTAGTTTTAAGATCCCTCTGACAAGATGGCGGCAATGAATTACATTCTTATTCGTCATCACCATTTGCATTCGAAATTACACAACTCCTGACATATTTTGTGCGACCGTGCTACTTTTTTTTTTTTTTTTTTTTTTTTAAGCAGTGATCCCAATGCAAGTTACAGATACTACTGCGTAGACGTTGCAAAACGTAATTATTGGTTCCATCAATTAAAGAAAGATTTTTTCCTAGAGCCGATTGCCTACACTGTAAAAAATATTTCTTGTAACTTTACCACTACGTTTTGTAATTATGCCAAAACTTGTAATATTACTTCCTTCAGAAAACATCACTTCCAACGTAGTAGTTTTACAAGATTTTGTGAATTTACCACTCTGAAAGTAGGTAATAATTGGACCGCCAGTGAGTCAAATTATTACCTACTTTCAGAGTGGTAAATTCACAAAATCTTATAAAACTACTACGTTGGAAGTGATGTTTTCTGAAGGAAGTAATATTACAAGTTTTGGTATAATTACAAAACGTAGTGGTAAAGTTACAAGAAATATTTTTTACAGTGTAAACCAGTAGTGTGGATAGCACGAAGCCTGCGCAGTAGTGTCTAGAGCTCGCATGGGAGCATTTGTCCTGAGATTTTTAACAAGATGGCGGCAATGATTCATGTGTCGTGTGCTTCTATTCGCTGACCAACGCCCATTTCGAGTGACGCGCGCAGTTTCCGGTACAACTGGCTATGATTCTGACGTTAATATAATTTTGTTTGCAACACAACTTTTTTCAATTTTTTAAAGTAATATTCTCAGGGTGCCTAATTATCTTATTGATTAAAATTATTCTACTAGTCTCTCCTTGTGATAAATGTGAGATTTATATAAGATAAGAAAATCAATTTTTGATTACCTTATTACCTTTATTCGCCATCTTGGTTTTGTGATTTTTACCATGCACTCAGTGACTCCGTTCAATTCAGTGTTAGTCGTACCCGTGGACGGACATCGATTGAGAGTGGAACGTATTACGGCTGACTACTAAGTGTAAAATTATTATCAAGGTAGTATATTGTTTTATTTAATCATTTTTAATTAAGTTTAATTAAATAAGGATTCAGGTTTTGGGCAGAAAGGGTGAGAAAACAAATAGATTCAGTGATTTTTCGAGCGGAAGCATCACTTCTTTGTTCTTGAAACTTAAAATGGCGTCTAATGTTAAATGATGTCACTGCTTCAGGAAAGTGCTTTGTGTAAATTAAAACTAATTTGAAAGTGAAGATACTGCAACAAATTATGTTAGTGATCAAGATTACAAGTGCAAAAGAAGCAGGTGCGATTTATACGATGAAAATTCTTAACGTACTTCATTTCACACCCTGCCGACTCATGCTACTAATATGCAGAACCCTAGCGAAAGCTTTGGATTGAAATTCATTCCGAAATTTGTATCCGTACCAAACAGTTTCATTCCGATCTAATCCGAAGGAAGTTTTCAATCCGAATTAATCCGAAGCCCATTCAAAATTAATCCGTTTAATCCGAATGATTGCGAATAATTCGGATTCACTCAGATTTACCGGATTTATTCTGATTCATTTAAATTGACCGGATACATTCGGGTTAAAGGTTCGGATTGATTTTAAATTGGCTTCGGATTAATTCGCATTGAAAACTTCCCTCGGATTAGATCGGAGTGAAACTGTTTGGTTCGGATACAAATTCCGGAATGATTCGGTTTTATTCGGATTGAATTTTATTCCGAAGCTTTCACTAGGGAAACATACGTCACTAGCTTCAAAGTTATCCCTAGGCATAAAGTGTGTGTGTGTGTGTGTTTGTGCCTCTGTGTTTGTATATAAATTGCAAATGTGTAACAAGTATTAAAATTTAATTTAATGAAGTTATTTCTTTCACCCTTACTTCAATGACCGTCAGGTAATACTTGGCGGAAATTGACAGTTGAAGACGTATCTTTCTTTTCTGATAAGAAAGTGTGCATTGGAAGGCTTAGAATGGCGTTAGACATTTAATGTCATCCATGTTGGAAACAGGCTCAAAATATCGTTCCGATAAAAAAAAAAAAAAACTGGACAATAACTGAATGAGATTTTCATTCATTGAAGATAGCAGATTGAAATGATTCAAGTTATGGAATCGCATCTGCCAAATAAACCTCTCTTTTTATACCTCCTAGTAGCTAGTATAGAAAGAAAGGTCGAAATTAAGACCTGAAGCCTATTGGGTAGCAAAGAGAATGCCACTCAGTTTGAATTATTATATAGAAATACCAATTTCCATTCAATATTAAGGAAGTACCCTCGGTAATAGAGTTAGAATTAAGAATCTTTTGATATTTCGAAGACAATTTTATTAAAATGCACTGGAGCTCTGGTTAAAATTTTGGAACCTTTCAGAGCTTAGTAATCGAGAGATCAATGATTGAAAATAACATGTAGTCTTATGGGAAGACGCACTTTTTGTAGAATATAAAAAATTTACAATTAAAAAAATTATGAAATAATTCTGAGATATATAGAATGTTTTCCCAAATCCATATCTGCTTCGAAAAGTATTATTCAGAGCCTATAAGAATAGAAAAAAATAATAATTTACACCGTAAATGTATGAGTGAAGTCGGCGAACTGAAGATATGGCAATGTCGCATCCGTTCCACGTGCTCTAGTTTATGTGCGAACTTCGTATAACATGTGCGACGTTGACAAACTTATGACTGTGACTGTGTGAGTCAGTAACTAGTCGAAGCATTCTTTCAATTGACTAGTTACATACCGAGGGTTCTTCTTTAAGATGGTAATGCATCTATAAATAATTACAGTGCACAGAATTCTTTTTGAGACTTATGGCGATCACGATCTGTCAGAAACATCATGCAGATGTTGAGATTGGTTTAGACGTTTCAAGCGTCTAAACGCATGGCCGGTTAAGGAGGGGCTGAAGCCCTGGGTCCCGCTTTCGAAGGGGCCCCAAAATTCTTCCTCAACTTTAAAAAAAAATTTATAAAAATTGAAAAATTTATTATTTTAAATCTCTTTGAAGATAACTACAGATTTTTCCCAGGGGAGGGGGCAAAAAAAATGTACAGCCCTGGGCCCCGAGTTGTCTTAATCAGCCTTACTTGCTGAAGACTCATATCAAACACTAACTGAACTTGCAGAATCATCAAGAGTTGATTACACAACAGTTTCGTCAATTTTCACAAACAAAAAAAGCAGTGAGAAGTTATTGAACACCTCAATATTATATAATTTTTTTTTCTACACGTACGCAGTTATGGTAATGTTATATGATTTCCAACTTAGGGAAGTTCCTCTGGTAGTCAGTAGGAATCTCCGCATCTACTGCGTACTTACTTTGTTAGTTCTAGAACGTGTTACTTTCTGTTCTATAACAATTACAGAATTCTTCTGTAACCATGTCTACAAACTAGGGGGCGCTGTGGAATATCAGTCGGAATCTATTTCAGATCCTAACTTAGCTGAGTGTTATGTGACTATTTTGGAATGCTAAATATAATTATATATATATATATATATATATATATATATATATATATATATATATAATACAAAATTGTACACAAGTAATATATCACTATTAAAAATGTAAATAATGTGCAACACTGAATGTAAATCCAATTAATGCACTTTCATTGAATATTTTTATTGCCCAAGCGTAAAATCATTTACTTACGTGGAGTAGAATATGAATGGAAAAAATAGCAGTTATATCTACATATGAAATTAACAATGATATAAGATTGTATAATATTTTTCGAAAGGTTGTGTCGAAACATATTATTAAAAAAAGCCTCAACTGCTGTAAAAGTATAAACACTTCTACAAAGAAATGTAAAACAAAACTAACACTGTTCTTCATTTAGTGAAGCAGATAAATCTCAAGAAATCAATAGAGATTAAATCGTAATAAGGCATGATCTCCAGAATGCTTCACTGTCTGCTCCTCAATGGATTCCAGATCTCACACGGACCTTTTTAGTATTAAGAAATAATTTATATATTATCTGTACAGTTTTCGCTATCAATAAAAACAAGCCAGAAAAAAAGTCAGCCTCTAAGATTCTAAGCCCGAATAGATCACCAACTTCCTAATTTATCGAATTAGATATAAAAATCCAAAAATCGCATAAACATAGCTTAAAATAGTCATTTTTTTCAGTGCTTTACAATCAACTTGGTTTGTGGTTGTAAATTTGGGACTGGCATGAGATTGTTTGGAGGTCTTTAAGGTCCGGCTAACTTACTGAAGGCCTATCCACCTTTTTGTTTACAATCTCATATTTGTTAATCAAAGACTAAGTTGATTATAAAAGCAATTATTTTACTTCATCAATGGAAAATGAGTTTGGATAATATTTTAATTACAGAATTGCCAGGCATCGCAATGAGGAGGTTCAACGCAATAAAGAAGTTCGACATAGTGAGCACACGTGATGATGTGGATATGTTTGGTAGAGCTCGGAGGTTCAGAAGAACACCAAGTCCACATGCAGCTGATCCTGCCTCGCTGTGTATTTCAGAGACAACCCCTGAACCTTTTGACCAAACACGTGCTTCTACTACATCCACTATGAGTAGAGTGGAATCCGAGGAGGACATCCCTACCAAAATCGATGTCTCCCAATATATCGAGACTATAAATCTATCAGACATCGAATTACCACCCGAAACTCCTAAGAAAAGTAAGAAGCATAAAGACAAGAAACACAAGTCAGAAAAGAAAGACAAGTCTGAGCGAAAGAAGCATAAGGAAAAGAAAAATAAAGAGAAACCTGAGACAGAAAAACATACTTCTGAGGATAGTCTCGAGAAGAGATTAGAGAATGTAAATTTTAGGGATGACACAGATAACTTCTCACTGACGATCGAAACTGGAAGGACTTTTATGCACGATAATATCGACGACTTATCGAAATCGAGGTCAACCGATATTGGCTTGGATGTGCATCAGTTTCTAGGAAGTGACGATGCAGAATACGACAGGAGATTCTCTGATGTTAAGAGGTATATTCCATTCCTGGAGATGATGATTGAAAAGCATCGACAGATGAATGATCTCAAGTCATTGAAGAAGATGGAAAGTTTATACGAAGTACTGACCCAGTCAAACAAAAAGTACGTATTTTTGTTTATCTTATTTATTCAATTAAAAGGGGTTGTCACTTAGGGTCAGTATGTTCTATCAGATGATAGTTTACATTTCATTTGCAAAAAAGAAAATCTATGTAATTTTAATTTGAAGATTTCAAATGTTACTGGTTTTAGTTCATGTAGTTCATTTTAAGATATTATAAGGACTAAAGAAGGGATAGGTCTTGAAAACAATGTTTTTTATTATACTTTAAAGACCTTCATGTATTCTAATGTTTATTTTTTAATTACACAGATTGAAAATGGAAACTTTACAAAGATGTGAGGACGTATTGGAGAAATTATATCAAAGAGTAGGAGAGGTAAATATTTCTTTTTAAGATCCGAAAGTTTATAGATATTATTAAACGTGCCAATAACAATAAATAGTTCTTAAATTTCCATTTTTCAAGGTCAATTTGTGTCGAGACGAATTGATTGGTCTATATGATTAATGCAGTTTATTGAAAAATAAGAAAGTTATTATTTTAAAATAATTTTTAATTTTTTAATTGTAATAAGTTTACCAAAATTTCAGGTATTGAAAGAAGAAACAAATACAGAAGCAACCAATGACGATAATCTCTCAACTGTTTCATCGTGAGTATTACAGAAATTCTTAAACTACTATTCTATTAATTATTGTTTTTAAAATTAGTTCTAGGATGTTTATAATGAACATCATGAATTAAAATAAATCTTTGCGCTTTCCAGCAAATATAAATATGTATAAATAGAACCTAAGGTGAAAATCATGTCAGTAGAAAGCATACGGATCAATAAACCCGTAATTATGTACGGTCATTCATTTCGGAATACATTGTCTCTTCAATTGGCTTTAACTTGCAACATGAGTCAACAATATTATTTTACTATTGCGTTTGATCATTTTAACAATGAATTCTTATTAAAATCAAAATAGTTTTAGAAGTATACAATTCGTATTTAATTAATTAATTATTATTTAATTATTTAATTCGTATTTAATTTTATTTATTATTCTTTTTTTTTTCATATTTTTTAGATCACTTCGTAATACACGATTTCATCAAATAGGGAATTTGGATACTTCTTTCGAGGAGGGAGGTACAAGTCCAATGTCCAGTTCCTCATCTAGTCCAATTCCACAGTATAGTCCAAACGATAATTTTCTTTCCATTGACGATGACATCGATGATGACATAGACAATGATGCCATTATCGAGCACTTGGAAAGTCAAGCTCATAGTCCTGAGGATGGAGAAATTTTCGATATGTCAGAAAATTCCGATAATGACACGGATGATACTTCAATCCAATCAATTTCAAAACCTACAAAGCCCTCGAGACGCGATAGCGACATGAGTATTGACGACGAATGGGAGGACATGCTTGACGACAGACCACAATCACCCAAACCAGATCAGCACACCTGGAGACCAATCATCGTCACTGGGCATGATGTAGTAACTGCAGCAAAACTCGTTGGCAACAATATTTCCAAGAGAGCCGCCCCTGCTCCTCGATCTTATACTCCACCTCCAGCTCAACCTCCAAAGCCAAAGGAAAATGAAAAAGTGGATGAAGTGTTTCTTGATGATAACAGCTATGACAGTTTTCGTCCGGATTTCAGTGACTCGAACCCTCGATCAGATTCACCCGTAAACGTTCCAGAAATGGGCCTTCAGTCTCCTGATCCTGAACTTTTCTCCGAAGGAAGATCTAATTCGCCAAAAAGGGTAGAACTTTCTCCACAACCTGTACCGCCACCTCAACTTCAACCAATTGTAGCTCCTCCAAGTGTAAATAACGTACCGCTAATTTCAATGGCAGACTTGGAAGATTTAATAAGCAATCAAAATAAGATCAATAAAGGTGGACCACAACACCAGATGTCTAAGGATGAGAAGGATGCTGAAAAGGAAAAAGAAGCGGCGAAAGCTCAAGAACTCGAAACCGTAACACCTATACGTAGGAAGCAAACCGGAAATGTGAAAATAGCACCTATGACCCTCAAGCTTGATGCTTTTATAACGGGTGGTAAGAATCGTACCCCTTCCCCTGAACCTCCCACCGATCCGAGAATTCGTTCGAGATTATTGAAGGAAAAAAATGTGGATCCACGGCTCTCAAAGGATAAAGCAACAATTCCTCCTCGACCTCCCGTGCCTGGAGATATGTATTCTCTTCATGATTTCAATATAAATCCGACTGCACTTTCCAGTCCGATTCACGGGCCTCCAGGTACTCCTGTGATGGATTATCCCCCAACTGGAAACAGTAGTCAGTGGAATTACGGATCGAATATAAATTCTATGCCAAGCACGCCAAATCCTTACGGAATGCCAAGAGATTCAAATATGCACAAGGATTCGTGGGATATGAATCCAAATATGAACCCCAACTTGAATCCTAATCTGAACTCTAATATGCACCCTAACATGAATCTTCACAGAAATCCAAATATGAATCCAAATATGAACCCGAATATGAACCCAAATATGAATCTGAATAGGAATCCAAATATATCTCAGAATCCTGGTTACAATAATATGATGCCACTCATGAGGGCTTCTACTCCTTATCCACCTTATGATTCCCAAATGAATTATCCACATCCTCCGCATCTACATCAACAACAATACCCACATGATAATTTTAACACCAACTCAATGCAATATGCACACCAAAACCCACCATTATGGAACAGGCCTGGTGATGCCAATAGAAATCAGCGCCCGATTCTTCATAGAGATCCTCGATCCATGAACAATATCAGAGAAGTTCACCGGCCAGATTGGGATCGGGAGAGACAACCTGAATGGGACTGGGACAGACAGCCAGAGAGACAAAATGATCGGGATAATCGAAATCGATTTAACAGGGATCCTCGAATGAGACTAGAACCGTTAGTTTCGAGTTCTAATCAAATCAAAGAAGTCACAAAAGATACGAGTACTGCAAAAGATTCTAACACTGCAAGAGATTCTACTACTGCAAAAGATGCAACTACTTCCAAAGGTCCAACTACAACAAAAGATTCAACAACAAAAAAAGATCCAAGATCGTCAACAAAAGATAAGTCTAAAGTAATAGAAAAAGAGTCAAAGAAATCAGATACGAAAGATTCAAACAAGAGTTCTAACAAATCTGATTCGACAATGCTGAAAAAGAAAGAAAAGAAAAAAGATAAAGAAAAATCTCGCAAATCAGAATCTAGAAGAAGAGAGGAAGCTGAGAAAGGAGATAAACCACAATCCTCTCTCGAAAGTCTTTATGGCGTTGTTGACACTAAAGCAGCTGCTGGTCAGCAAGTATTGCAGAAATTTAAAATTCCGAAGTTGAAGAAGCCAGAATCCGTATCGTCCCAAAAAGCCTCATCTGATAAGAAAAATTCTAGGACCGAGGATTCAAAAAGTGGTTCCAAACATGATCTTTCGAAGAGTAAAGATCGAAGGGACAAAGGATTACAGACCAAGGGAATGTCAAGAAAAGATAAGGAAAAAGAAAAGGATCAGGATAAGAAAAAGTCAAAGAACCTGGAGGAACTTGCCGAGTTTGCAAAGACACAAGAAGAGAAAACAGCATCTGAAGAAGGGGACACATCTCGTCAAAAATCAGTTCAGGATTTGAAAAATTTCATAAATCTCATACTTACACAAGACGGTGGCAGAAAAATATTGCAAGATATGAAAATGCAACACAAATTAAAGAAGGCCTTTAACAATGAGGAACTGAGGGAGTTCAAACGTTTCCTTAAGTCAGATTCTGATAGTAGTGATTCTGATAGTAATAAAAAAATTGTGAAGAAGAGGAAGGCCTCGAAGAGACGAGTGATTGTTTCCGATTCTGATCAGGATTCAGAGGAAGAATCTCTTGCGAACAGAATAGAAAAATTGGAACCACCTGCGAATGAAGAAAAGGAGATCGAAGAATCAAAGGTGGGTAGAAAACTGAGGAAGAGGGCTGGTGCTGGAAAAGAATCTGAAATGGACCCCAACAATGAATCTAGAAAAGAATTAGCCAAACAAAACACAGCACAGGAAAAAGTTGAACAATTAAATAATTTATTAGAAGAACAAGCTGAAGAACTAATTAAAGAGGGAGAAGTCACAGAATCTAACGAATCTCTCATCGCGGAACCAACAAAGACAAGAGCGAAACCCAGAAGAAAGAATTCTCTCGAGAGATTACAGGAAGACTTGAAAGACTACATCAGTTCGGGGATCATAACTGCTGGTCAAAGAACTTGTAGATTGGCTAAAGAGTCACAAGCAGCAACAGGAAATACTTCCAATCTTATCGACGAAAATTACCATTCAATCAATTTAACCACTGATTCCATTGAAATAGACGAGTCCCTTAGTGCTAAGCTAAAAAATAAAGCTGGAACCAAGAGTTCAAAAAAGGTGGTTTCCAAGGAAATTGTTTCGCATTTAGAAAGCGATGAAGACCAGCCTTTGGCGCTTAGGAAAGATCCAGTCAAAAAGAAGAAAATGTTAGGACCTAAAAGCAAACGACAAGCTAGCGAATTGGCACTAGAGCCAAAGATTCTCCTCCAGAGAGCCGACACTATAATGGAAGAACTAGCTAGAGTGAATGAAAGTTCATCTGATGAAAGCATGAGTTTGGATATTTCAGAGACTACTGATAGCTCTAGAGCAGAGATAACCAAGGGGCCAAGGACGAGATCCAGTGCAGGTGCAAGAAAGAAGGTTCCAGTTAATTCTAATAAGGAAGATGAAACACCGGCCACTGATGATGAGAGTCTTACTTCAGATATTTCTTTGGCAAGCAGTATTGCCTCTAAGAAGGCAGACAAGATAGCTAAAAGTCACCAAGAATTGCTTCAAAAGAATAGTGAAACATCTGAAGTGGTAGAAGACTCTCAGTCACCTGGTAAAGTCGGGAAAAAACCTCCTTTGAAGAAGAAGAAAAAGAAAAGTGGCTGGCGGTTGGGTGTTGTTTCAAAAGCAAGGAGAAGGAGGAAGCAACTTGAAGCTCAAAAGAAGTCTGCTGCTTTGCAACCGGAAGATGTTCATGCGACCGAAGTTGTGGAAGATCATGATGCAAGAAAACAAATTCATGGTACCGATGACGCACCAAAGATAAAAGCCGAGCCCGAACCTGAAAATGAAAATGAAGAATGCAATGTTGCTCTAACTGACAAGGAGACGGAAACAGTCGTGAAGCAAGAGATAAAGTCCGAGGATTTGGATCAGATTGTAAAGAAAGAAGACACAACTATGGAAGCTGACACACCCAATGAGAGTCATTTGAAGGACGAAGAACTTGACATTAATGTAGACATCAATCAGCTAATCGATTACGTTTGTTATAGTCAGGAAAAGGCCAAGTGTTTACTTTGCTTCTTTTCTGGAAAGAGCATCGTTCATCATTACAAAACTGTTCATCCAGGGAAGGAAGTCTCGGTTTCGAGAATTAAAGCTTCGGAAGCAAAATCTGCAGTCCAGGAATCCAAAGACAACGATTTCGAAAACACCTGTCTTGTTCCAAGAAATAAGGACTATCATTTTAGCTGTAGGTTTTGTACTTATAATATCAAGGGCAGAAAGGAAGAAGCTATGGAATCTGCTTATGAACATGTGACTTCACATACAGGCGAATATAGATTTAAGTGCATGGAGTGCAATTATCAATCCATTACGAGGTCGACAATAAAAATGCACTACTACAAGAACTGTAAAAAGCTTGGAAAAACTGTGTACCAGGCAATATTGGAAGAAAAGGTTCCACAAGAAAATCGCCTTTATGGATACATGTGCTCGTTGTGCAACTTCGTACAACTTAGATTGAAGAACGTGGAGGATCATATGAAAATCTGGCATGAGCATGAATCGAATCCTAAGATTATTAAGGTAAATATGTCTCTGGATGTACCTGGTGAAAATTTAATATGCACTTCACAGAGTTCAGATCAAAGTAGCGAAATTACGCTCATGGATAATAACGTTGAAAACACAAACGTAGAGAAAAGAAGCACGAGATCAAAAACAAGGAGCAAGGTTGAAGAGGAAGCACAATCTACTCTCCCAGATCATTTGGAAGCTGAGGTTGAAAAAGAAGAGGCAGACAAGGAAGCTAGGAAAAGTAATTTAAGTGCTTTCGTTTGTCCGCCGGAGCTTGAGAAGAAGAACGAAGAAATTGAGCTCGAGAGGAAGAGGAAGATGCAGGAAATAGTGGAGAATATGGGCATTAAAATTAACAAGAGTGAGGTCAAGAAGGGACTTTCTATTATTGACAAACTCAAAGACAGAATGGATACGACTGTAGAATCTCAAAGTGCTGAGAGCGATTTTAGAGACGACTTGGATTTACCTGAATCTAATTTGCAGATCGTTGATTCCTTGGTTGACGAGTCAGAAAATTTATTATGTTCAGAATCTCTAACAAATGCTGATATTTCTGATTCTCGAGAAGTACTAGAGACGAATGAGAAAGATAAAGCACCCAAACTTTCAAATCTTTTGACTGTTGAGAACAAACCTCAAGAAGATGAAGCAAGCGACAGCGAACATCCAAGTTTGCGATACGAATATGAGTCTAGCTCTGAAAATGAAGATGCGACTGATGTTAATGACTTGCTGAAGGAAACTACTGACATCAAGAATCAGTCTAATGATTCGATGATGACAACCATTCAAAGGTTGGCTGCTCAGATTCAGAGTTCAAAACCATTAGAAACTTCGGGTTCTGATGCGGTTTCTGATGATTCAGCCAATTTAGATGAAAGTTCCATTAAGAAGGAAATTCCAAAAGCTGAAGAAGAACAGAGTCAAGAATCAAAGTCAGATGATTCAAATCCAATGAAACTGTTTTTGAGACCTAGACGTATTAGTGGAGATATACTTTCTGTTCCTGAACCGCCCTTAGAAATGACGGAGCCTTCTTCTCCTGTTGCTGGTATGTAAATTTAAAATTTTGATTTGCAGAATTTGTTATCAAAGAATTTAACATTGTAGAATTTTAAATAACCAATGCTTTATTTTCAGGTCCAAGTACTAAGAATACAGAAACTGAAACTTCACCTACTAAATCTTCGCCAACTACGAGTGTCTCGAGTACAGATACTGATTCTTTCTTGAAGATTGAAAATGTTATGAGCTTGGCACCATTTCCACATTCTGGAAACGAAAGTCCAGTGGTAAATAATATAAAATTCTATAACAATTAATTTCATTTGTTTTATACTTTTATTTATGACGGGCATTATATTTTATTTCCTTCTCTCCAGCAAATTGATGCAAATTGATGCAAAATTGAAAACTACTTTCATCTTCATTTAATTCATTTCTATCATTCCTACTGTTTCAGATGAGCGACATTCGTAAGGCAGTAGAAACTTCTCCAATAAAATATGCTGGGCTTTCTATCTTGAAAAAGAATGGCCCCATAATCTTAAAGAGACTAAAAAATCCACCTCCGCAATCCCATACACTATCGAATCAAACTATAAGAGCAGTCAACCCCAATTCGAACGAAACTCTTAAGTTGATTCCAATAAACATAACGCCCACATCCTCGGTTTTAACAACTTCACAAAGCAATTATTTGCCCATAATGAATCCAGCAACATTCAAATCTTACTTGGATTCTAAAAAGGTGACACTGTCAGCTTCCGCTTCTAGTGCAAGCAACCTTCTTACGAAATCTGCTACCGTGACTCCCATCACTATTTCTAAACCTACCACCATAGGTCCCATTACCAAAACTGCTACCTTAACTCCTGTTACATTAGCAAATAATCTGACTTCTTTTTCGTTAAACAACTCTTTGAAAACTCCCTGCTACACTCCTATCAAACCCAATACCTTCACTTCCATTAAAAGTGGTACCATCACTGCCATTAAATCTGGTACCGTGACTCTAAGCAAACCGAGTAGTGTGATTACTTCCACGAATTCGACAGCACGTAAGCTGGTGACAGTTGTCAGTCCTAATGCGCTTTTGAAGCAGAAAGAGCTTGGACATCAGGTCGCTGTTAAAATGAAGAATGCAGTAGCTTATAACGAGATGATAAAACTTGATAAGATAAGACAGCTTTACAAGTGTATGGGAAGGGATTGTCCCTACACCACCGATAATGTTGACAATTTCCGAAGACATTTTGAGAAGCATTGTTCTACTTATGATATAAAGGGCAGTAGTTTAGTGCCTTTTGACTTTAAAAAGTGCGCATATTGCTGTATGGCTGTTAAAGATTGGTACCAGATGGAGCAACACTATGAAGAGAAGCATGCGTACTGCGAGTTTCAATGCAGTTATTGCTTTTATAGAGCCATTACTCAGTCATACGTCGAGGTCCATCAGGTGGGTTACTTGAAAAAATATTTATTGAATATTTATTTTTATTTATTTATTACTCATTTGAAGTCTCTAAATCTACAAAAATTAGAAACAACCAATTAAACTCTTAAACTTATTTTTTCTCCAAAGGCTAACGTCCATCCAAACAAGCAATTAGTTGTTATACAAGGTAAAGCGTCAGACCAGCTGCGACCTCAACCTGATATCAATCGGAGTGAACGTGTAAAGCCCTTCGTTTGTCAAAACGGTATGCTCTACTGTGATATAATTTTATCTACATACATTTGTAAAAGTTCTTTACATTTCCTTTCTCATGAAGTATTTTTCTTCTAATTTCAGAATGCAATAAGTACTTTTACGTCCCTGATGCGTTTCTTAATCATCTAAGGATGAAACATTCATCGCTCACAATCTTTAGATGCCACTTGTGTAAAGTGACCAGCTACTCACCCGAACAACTTATTTTGGTATGCAATATTTTTTAAATGTCTTAGTTGCTAATCACGATTTTGAACTTGTTTTCATATTAAATTTTTTTTGAATTTTTTAGCATTACAAGTCTCACGGAATCTTCAAGCTTCAATGTTTATACTGCATCTATGGGAGCGATAGCTTAACTGAAATGCACAATCATCTAAGCAATAATCACTGCAACCAGAAGCCTATTGTACTTGAAAGAACTCTGCCTCCACAGGTATTTTAGAAAAATTTAATAAACCTAAAAGCGATTCAACTTTTAAAACATCATATTCCTTAATTTAACAATGAATTTAAAAAATAAATTTAATTCTTTTTTTCTTTTATTTTTTAGCCTACCAAGTCGAGAAGCGCCATCGACCAACTACTTTTACGAAATGCAGAAGAAAAGTACGAACTCGTTGCGAGATTGATCCGGGTCGTCGATGATCAAGTCAGAATAGATTCAGATACGAAAAAAACACTTATCAAAAATTCATCAGAAAAACCTGACTCCAACAATTACTTAATATCAGTGACTCCAACTCGAACTAACAGTCCTCCGACTATCAAAATAGTCGCCACCGAAAGTCTAGTAAAGAACGATAATGTAGGTAAAACTGATTCACCATTCCGAAAAATGAGTGAAAGTATTTCCCGAACAGAAAAGACTTGCGACTCGAGCAGTCACCTTAGGGAACCTGAACTACTTCTGAAATATAGAAATCAAGATACACAGAAGGCTGTGGAATGTGCAGTGGATCCTCTCGGAATTTTGCATGATACGAGCAGCGCAGATGAATTCATAAACATAAACTTTCTCGACAACCCTCAATTCTTAAAGACATCAGGGAAAAGTTCCATACCAGACGATGACGATAGTGATGTAGAAATAATAGAAGATTGTGAAAGGTCTCAAACTAGCGATACAACTATGAGTAGAGAACCTTCAACAATTCCTGATATGAAACCCATGGAGTCACATTTACTTTTAAACAACACGGATAATTCAGATGTGTCGAATGACGGTGCCAGTTTGAGTTCTACTTCTCCATTAAAAACTGTAAACTTTTTAACTTTGGATGACATCAAGCACACAGGTTTCACTGGGATGGATTTATACAAATGTGGAACGCTGAACTGCAACTTCTCGGCTCTGAATTCGATTAGTCTGAGGGATCATCTCAAGGAATGTTGTATGACCAACGTCCCCAATAGTCTTAACAATTGTATTAATTTCCAATGCACTCATTGCCACAAGACCTTCCAAAAGATCGGATTTTTTATGGAGCACGTGGAGATTCACGGCTTAAAGCGATTCGGCTGTGCTGTTTGTGGAGAGAGATACGCTATGCAGAATCAAGCCTTGACTCATATGAAGGTGAAACATAAGGTCTCTAATTACAAACTTCTTCCTGCTGATCCCAAAAATCCGACTGCTGAAGGTCTCTTTATTATCCAGCCTGTGGCTAAAGGAAAAAAGAAAATTCCAGTTCCTAAGTTTACAGAGAAAGAAAGTCCATCTAAAATTCAGGAATTAGAGACTTCGACCTTCTCGCCTAACGAAATTGATCTTTTGCCTAGACAAGCGATTTACAATCGAGAGGTTCAATGTGCAGTTTGTCGTTTTACAACTAAAGTTCGAACTAATATTATCAGACATTTACAGCTTCACCTTAAAGACGAAACTGTTCCTGAATCTGGACCTGTAAATCCTGTTCCATGTTTAGACAAACGAGAAAAGATGTTTGATAAAATGGTTAACCTTGCGAGTAGTTCACATCAAAATGGAAGAATGGGAGCCAAACCGAAGGAGCCTGAGGCACAACCAGAGGACGAGATGCTACCAAAGTATGTTCCTGAGAATAAACGATACGTTTGCGGTATTTCGGAATGTGCCTACATGACTGTTAACGAAGGGATGTTACGATATCATCTGAAGGCTTTGCATTCAGAAGAACCGTTCTTCAAATGTACTCATTGTAAAGCTCAAGGACAAGATGCGCAGAATATTGTAATCGAAAAGATGGGAAATCATTTGAAGATGCACGATTCGAAGCTTTATAAATGCTCGCATTGTAATTATTTCCATTATCAAAGGTACGTTGTAGAACGTCACCTTGGTGACAAACATCCAGAGAAGAGACCTTTTGTTAAAGTAATAAGAGAGTTTGAATCTACTGAAAGCTCTCAGTCTTCTACTGTGGAAGAAAATGAAGACGAAACACCAGATATGGATGGAAATCATTGGAAGTGCAACGCCTGTGATTACAAGTGCGTCTATAAAGCGGAAATGCAAACTCATGTTGGAAACGAACATGACGAGAAGAGTCAACTTAAATGCACACTATGCTCGTTTAGGACGAATGGAAAAATTCAGTTTGAACAGCATATTAATTCGAAACATCCAAATGATTCTGATGCGAATTATCAGATGGTCTATCAAAGAGTCAAAGGTACGAAGAAGTTGCCGGAATCAGTGGAGCAAGGAACTTCGGAGGAACCATTTGATACCACTCCACTTTGGCGAAGGGACATGCCTAGGATTAAACATATTCGAGGAATTCTTATTGAAGAGGAACCTACTTCGAGAACTAGTTCTTCGAATTCGACTACTCCAGAAAAGCTTGGGAAAAGAAAGAATGATGCGGATATTTCAACAAAGCCTGGGAAAATCAAGTGTATCAAACCGGTTGGGACGGATGATAAAGATTCTGAGAGTGGTCAATATGGTCCTTATGGAAATCCGGAGGGAACAATGTACGAGTGTACAATTTGCAATCAGTTCAAAACGAAATACAAACATGATATGAGGGATCATCTATACAGGGAATTGAAGTATTTGAGGTAAGGAAGTTTAGATTGTATACTATTAAATTAGCTTTTGAATTACAGATTCTAGAAATGGATTGGTTATTATTAACCGGTAATATTTGTGTTATAGATTTGAGTGTAAGATCTGTGGATTCGTCTCAATAAACAAGAATTCAGTGACGAGACACTACAGTAAACATCACGGGGGAGAAGTTCCAAACTGTGAAAATCTACCTCCTGACACAAGTATCGAAGAATGGGTCTTGACATTGTTGAAGCGACAAACAGATGTCATCAGAAAGAATCAGGAAAAATCACTTGGAGATGTTAATGAGGCAGGAAGTTCTAAATCAGCGAGTCCTCAAAAACAGAACACTCCAAGATCACCAGGAAAAAGTCTTCTCAATACTTCCAATTCTGTGGATCTAGAATCGGAAGATGATAGTGATGATGTGAATAAAGAAGACCAAAGTGATGATGACGTGTCGGAGGTCGTCGATGAAGGTGAGAAAATTTCTTAAAAAAGAATCTTTACAATATATTTAAACTTGTGGATGTTCCTATTTAATTATATGTTAAATTTATCTAGCATCTTTTATTCTGAGAATTTATATATATGTAATATCTCGAATTCTTTAAAATAGGGTCTCAACGAGACAAAAAGCCATTGAATAAACAAGTTTATGATCCAGAACAGTCAAATGAAAGTCAAAATGAAAGTCAAAGTAAGAATTTGGAATTGTTCTTAAAGCATTTCATCAAGTCATTAGATCATTCCATAAATCTCTTTGCAATCGTACAGTTATATAATTAATTTTTATTTCCTGTTCCACCAAATTTTATGTTTAGCATTTTAATATGAAATTATGCACATCAAACTGCATTTTATTACCAAAGATATTTTCTAAGAACTCGTCATGTATTCACATTGCCTCTCACATCCTCATTAAAAATTTAATATTTTCCAGATTTACCAAGCAACCCAACAAAGAAATTGCTCCTAGTCTGTAAGCATTGCAAAAAAAAGTTCAACAGCAAACGTGGTTTCAAGATGCACGTGAGAAAGCAACACTTGAAACAATATAAATTCTTGTGTCCTTACTGCGATCGCAGTGCGAACTTAGAATCCCTAATTAAGCAGCATATTAGAGCGAAGCACACTGGTCTTCTCGTAAAGGCCATTCCTAACGAACCCAGAGATACTGAACTAAACGATGAATTCTGGCTAAGAGAGTACGAACTTCCGCCTGGCAAGGAAAAAAGAGGTCAGAGACGTAAAGCGAACTTTGAAAATATCTCCGAAAAAGTTTTGGAAAACATGATAGACAATGCATTCGTTTGTGTACAATGTAACTTTGTAGCATCGACTTTAGCTGCTCACATTTCTCATCAAAAGACCCACAAAATGCTCTTTAAATGCGCTTATTGTAGTTTTACGGGAACGATTAAGAGTGAGGTAAGGAGACACTCGAAAGCTGATCATCCGCATTTGACGCCTAACTTAGAAGAAATTCCAATCAGTGGAAAATCACAACCTGCACCTCAATTGTTTAATAAACAAAATAGTTCTACAAAAGGGGAAGAAGAATTGAAAACGGGAGAATCCAATGGTCAAAAATATATCTATTGGTGCACCTATTGTAGCGTTCGTTGCAAATCGGTCTTTGCTATGAGGAAACACTGGACTAGAGCTCATAAAGATCCGAAGCCGAATGAAGGATCTAAGTGGAAGACGGGACCTTTTAACTATACTGTTCTTCAATTACCCACAGCACCAACAGAGATTGTCCCCCCAACAAAAGTTGAACCCAGTGATACTGAGGATTTATTAGGCGTTGATATTGAACAATGGAGCTGCGAGTATTGCAAAGAATTGTGCAAGAACAAGGACCAGGTGGAGCACCATCATATTCTCTTCCACTCGCATCTACCTCTCAAGTGCAAGGCTGTAGATCCACTTCAGGTTTGTTGCATTTTAATTTTAAAATATATTTACAGTTATTTAAATGACTAACAATAAATTTAATTACATATAAACCTTCTATTTTTGCAGATTCCGGAAAATTTTCAGTGTCCAGAATGTAGTTTCGAGGCGAAGACCTACGAGATACTGTACAAGCATATTAACAAGCACATCAAAATGTTCAAGTGCAAGTACTGCGAGGATTGCTTCTGTGAACCTAATCAAGTAAATACGCACGCCGAGAATGTTCATCCTGGACTGGAGGCTAAAATTGAAAGTGTTCCGAATTATCAAGAACAACTTCAGGGCATATTAAGTAGAATAACTGGTGGTCTGGGTTTAGAATACCAGTCTTCAGAATATCAATCAGTCGCGAAGAAATCCACCGCTAGACCCATCTATCGAGTTCGTCCCTACGCGTCGAATCTAAAATCTGTCGCGAGAAAATCAACGAATCCCTTACCGAGGTATCCACCAGGTTTGAAGTTCTCCAATGACCATATAAGTATTAGAGGAATTTCTCATTACAGAGTTCCGAGAGATCCGATAGATTTGGCAGCTATTAATACTTATATGGTAGTTGGAGGTCATCGAATGCCGGTCAATTGTCAAACGCTTTCTCAACTTATGGACATTGATCCTCAAGTTAAGGTTCTAGATATAAAAAAAGGATTGAACTTGGGTAGATAAAATTTGCACGCAGACTTTCGTGTTCAAAGAGCTCGAATAGCAACCTTATTTCTTTCTGTTGATCAAAAAAATGCTAGTGACTCTAATTAAAAAGTTTATTATGTATCATATCCAATTTCCGTTTGAGGAATAAAATATGAAAAATACGATTGGATCGACTTACAGCGATTATTAAATGAAAAAGTCTTATTTTTAATCCAGTTGCATTTTTCATGGATGTAATTTCGAGGTTTTATTACCTCGTTACTTTTAATTTAGTAGTGTGTTTTTGTTCAATTCTGAACTCCTGTTCAAATCGAAACTTAACTTATTTAAGTACTCTTATTAGTTTCATTAGTCTTTTTAATTGATTTTTTACCCCAGTCTTGCCAACGTCAAGCTTGTTTCTTTACTTATTAGAGAGTGTTAGGAATAAACGGAATAAATTGTACAGATAATATTCTAATTAAGTCACATTGACGTAATTACGAATAATTTGAATTCGTTTGAGGTCAATCAACGAAGTACTTTACATTTTGTAATTTGCAGTTGATAAAAGCCTAGAAAAGTAAAATACGTTGAAGGAATCGTTTAATTGTAAAAAGAGATAATTTTCTCCTTAGAATAGAGTAAGTGATATATGTCGATTCGAAAAATCGACAAAATGATGAGACATTTAATGTCGTGATTTTAGTAAATTTTAAAACTATTTTTAAGGGAATTAATCCCTTCAATGTTTATCATCATTTTATTATTTCACTGAAATAATCTAGGTTTTTATGAACTGCAAAATTTGATACGTTTCTTTGTGATTTCTGAGTTGAACCTCAGTTTTTTTTTTTATTTTATACCAATCTTAATTTTTAAATATCATCCATCCAAGAAACAATGATTGAACAGCTCTATGAATGGTTCCATCAGAAAAAAAGTGAATTTGAAAAAATGTACATATTGTATCATATAACTTTAAATAAATATTTTTGATTTTTATAAATCTTTGTTATCTCTTTCCCTGTTGCATGATTAGTGCATTTGGATTTAATTGTATGGTAATTTTTTACTGAATCGGGTGCGCAGAAAAAAAATACAACTTTTTACATAGGTAATACATTTTTTACGCCTCTTTTACATAGAAGAGTTGTTAAAGTTTTGGTTTAGTTTAAATAATTATACACACCAAGGCCTTTTAACGTATGAAATATTTTATTAAGCTTGAACGATACAAATCCATTGATTAATATTAAACGTTTAAAGCTGTAAAAAGAATGTGACGAAAACGTGAAATGCCTGATTAAGTAATATATATTAGTTAAGAAAAATCGCGTTAGCCTTTCAACGAAGATAATCCAGCTCTCATAATTTCGTCTACGAGAAGGAGGTTACTGGCAATTACAGTACTGAAAAATAAAAATGTATCTTTAGTAACCATACGTTATAAATACTAATTTTTAGAATGAGTAATCCAACATAACTAAACTTATTATTAATCTTACCAGGAATTAATGATCTGTTTCTTCACGATATAGTTGTCGTAAATTCCAGCATCAGTAGGTTTCAATGCCTCTCCCGACGATAAATCTAAACCTACTGGTTCGCCCAAAATCTTCGCCTCTTCCAGAAGCTTCACGATACTGTCCTGAGCATCGAATCCACTGTTTACAGCTGTAAACAAATAAAAATTAGTGTCATTTTATCTGGAAGATAAAGAAAATTATTTACAATTTTTAAAGGTTGGTTATGATTTTTAATTATTTAAATCTTACCGAGAGTTTTAGGAATGATCAGTAGAGCATCTGCGTAAGCCTGGACTCCCAATCGCTGTTTTCCTTTCACGTCGTCTTTGTACTGATGCAAAGCTCGACTTGCAGCAACTTCAAAAGCTCCAGCACCAGGAATGACAGCATGATCATCAATCGCGTTTTTGATTGCTCTCAAACCATCACGAACTGCGTCTTTCAGTTGCACCAAAGTGTACTTATTCGGTCCCTAAAAGAATACAAACATCGATTATGAATAGAAAAATATAGTTTTTTATTATTTCAAAATCGAATTTTTGAGTAATTTACCTTCAAGAGAATCGTAACAGATGTTGGTTTCTTACACTCTTCTACAAAAGTATATTTTGTTTCTCCCTGAAAAAAAAAACGAATTTATTTATAAATTAAAAAGTAGTTAATTTCAGAAAATTTGTATTATGTAAGTAAAGCGGATAAAATGTAAATTGTACCAAAACGTGTTCGTAAACAAGCCCGGCCCAGCCGAGATGTTCTTCTGCGAGATCGTCAACGGAATTCATGGCAGTACCTCCGCAAGCAAGCGTTAAACGCTCCATATTCCTACGCTTAGCACGACGTAAAGCTATGATATTTTCCTTAGCAAACATATCTAAAGATGGGGGGTCAATACCCTTCTGGTTAATTACGACGAATGATTTGTCAGTTCCTTTGCAAAGTTTTCTCTTCAACTCAATGATTTTCTTCACTCGATTATCAATGAATTCCCGCTCGGCTGCTACAAGCTTTTCACGTTCTTCAGCTGATTTGTAGAAAAAGCCACTGTTGACCTACAAAAGAAGGAATATCAATGAAATCTCTTAAAGTTCCTTTACACCTCGTGAAATAAATTATAAGAATCTTTTTATCTCCTTTTTAAATATAATTTTCTCACTTCGCTTTTCTCGTACTCCAAGCTGACGTTACAAGTCAAGATATAAGCATTTTCAACTCGCTTCGGCATGTCCGGATGTCTGGAGCCATGGTCCATAACAATTCCTTTCACGAGAGTCGTTTCGGAAGCAGTTCTATGCTGCATCTCCATTATTTCAACCATGTGGAGATCAATCTGATCATTTTCTTGACGAATGTTTTGTACAGCATCAACGCAAATTTCCGCTAGTTTATCAGCCACGCTGTGATGGATTTTAGTTCTCAAAGAAGTCCTTGCTACGTCGATCAAAATCTCGCGGGTAGGTTCACTAGTGATTTTCAGACCGTCGAGAACTTCCATGCATTTAGCTCTTGCAAGATCAAAACCATCAGTGACCATTCTTGGATGAAGACCTTCGGAAATGTAAAGCTCTGCTTGTTTGAGGAGTTCTGCAATTATTAGAACTGTGCTAGTGGTACCGTCACCAGTAATATCATCTTGAGCTGTTGATGCTCGGGCTATGAGAGAAGCTGTTGGATGTTGAATTTGCATCTCTTGAAGAAGAACGTTACCGTCCTTGGTAATCTTAATGTCTCCTGCCCCTGACACCAACCTGTGGATGATCAATTAATTATTTATTATGATTTATTTCAAAGACGTATGCTAAACGTTTAAGGAAAAAATGTACTTATTTATTTATTATAATATAATAATAATGTCAAGCAATAACTTTAATCTATGTCTAGTGTCCCCAGAATAAAAAAATAAATGAATAATTCGATTATTAATTCCCATGCATTTTTTATTTAATTTTAAGTTAATAAAAATATTGAAGAGTTGTATGAATAATTTAAGGAGATAATAAGAAAAAGATTTCTCATTGCAAGTTTTCGAAAAATTTTCGAATGCTCCAAAATTTTTAAAGAAAGAAATCAAACGCATGATGGCCATAAAAGGAGTGTATTCGGAGAAATGATGGAAGTCAAAAACCGGGTGTAAGACGGAGAAGAAAACAGTCGAGCACATGCCAAAATTGCGTTACTCACAAAAACATTTTCACGAAAAGAAATGTATTTTTAAGACCGGAAAATTAAAATACTTACATTTTCATGGTTCCCTTGGGTCCTAAATTGGTTTTCATCACTTCCTGAATACCTTTTGCAGCCGAAATATTAATTGCTTGAGCCTGAGCTGCCCTAGCAACTTCGGCTTTTGGATTCAATAAACTGATTGATGACATTTTGCTTCAGTTACTTTTCACAATAAAAATTAAATATAATCTTTCAAGTAAAAATCTCGATGAATAAATTGCTTTACTTTTCGATAGAAATGAGAAAAACGTTAAACAATTGAGATTACAAGGATTACAAGAAGAGAACTGACTTACTCACATGCAGTGGCCCCAACTCGAGCCCCGTACTCTACTGCGCATGCGTCGCACTCGATACCTGATTGGTTGATATTCGCGCGCAATTTGAAATACTAAAAAATATTATGCATTTCAAATTACGCGCGAATAGCAACCAATTAGATACTGAGTGCAACGCATGCGCAGTAGGTTGGGGCCACTGCTCACATGGATGAGGTAATGCCGCATTCACACGATGGACACTACTCGCTTTGTTCATTCGTTTTTTAAAAAAACAAATCCGATTGGTTTTTCGAATAGAGGTAGCCAATTAGAACGTTTCATTGCAGCATGCGGATGATGTGCATTTTAAATTTAGGCGGGAAATACTTTTTCGACTAGATTTGACTAGATTACATAGTCGAAAGGTCGAAAGAAATGAATTAAATTAAATTATGGAATATGTGGGAATATGGAATAAAGGATTGTATCTTTTTTGTAATAATCAGAACAGAACTATTCCCCGAAAATATTTTGATAAAATAGATTTAAATAATTAACCCAGAAGTTGCCCAAGTTTATGTCTTTATGACATTATTAACTTTTTTAAAACACCGAAAACTTGGAGAGTTTGGAGGTTAGATCATAGTTTATTGTTGTATTAGGTTATACCTTTAAAAAAAGTCTCCTGTAAAACGTACAGCACAATGTCATTTGTGTTGCGCCCTTTTCTTTTATTAAGGAATGTAAATAGAAGATTTTCGCCCGTAATTAAAACAATGAAAGTTACAAATCTTCATTTCCACAAATCTTCAAGTAAGTTGTCATAAAAATGCATGCTTAATTTTACATGGCGCGAAGTAGTGATTTAAACACTCTTTGCTACTTTATTTTGTAGAATGAGAGATATTTACGTAATTTATGTATTTCAAGGGCTCTCACATGGGGAATACGAGATGCAGGATCCCAAATCAGAGGATGAAGTGTGGGTAATCAAATATTCTACTAATTGCTAATTATATGAAGTTGTTCTAACTTGTTTCATATTTTACCAACATTCTCTGATGCTTTATCTACTAAATTAATTTCTATGAAAAATTGACGGAAAAATGTGTTGTATTAATAAAAAATTAAACGAAGTTCTTTTGTCTTGTCGCTTGTTCTACTCTAAATAAGGTTGCAATTTTAAATTCTATGATTTAAGATCTCTAAGAAGTATAAGTTTAAATGATGCATGAAAATAATTTCTGAAAATGAAAGAATTTAAAAGAAATAATATTTCACTTATGATTTTCAGGGTAAACGTTATTTTTGTAGATAAAAGTGGCAAAAGGATACCAATCAGGGGAAAAGTTGGAGACAATGCTTTATATTTAGCTCATAGGTATGAAATCGAAATGGAAGGAGCCTGCGAAGCTTCTCTAGCTTGCACAACGTGTCACGTGTATGTTAATCATGATTATTTAGATAAACTTCCAGCGGCGAAGGAAGAAGAAGACGATTTGCTCGATATAGCTCCTTTTCTAAAAGAAAATTCAAGATTAGGTAAATATGAATGAAAACAGAAAGTTTTCTTGTCTAAATGACGTTTAAAAAATTCAGTAAATATGAAATATAATATTTTTTTAGGATGTCAAATTATTTTAACGAAGGAATTAGACGGAATCGAATTACAATTGCCACAAGCTACGAGGAATTTTTATGTCGATGGACACACACCAACTCCACACTAAAGATTGTGTACACTTTGAAAAGAGCTCATAAATCTCTGTATATAAGTATGCATTGTTAATTAATCGTTTGTAAATTCGTGTCAGAATTTCAAATTTGATTTGTTGTCAGAAGTCAATTCCTGAATGTACACTTTTGTAAATTAAATACTAGGTATATCTGAATAAAAATATGATGAATTTAAAGGAATAGTCACAATGTTTCTCTTCAAATGAACCATAAATCACTTCCGTAGATCCTTTGAATCAGGCCCGGCAGATCACGTTCGGCCCGGGTGGGTAGTAGTAGGGTGGGGAGAAGTGGAGTGAGAGGGGGGGGGGGAAGTTTTTAATTAAATAAAACACTGTAGAGAAGGGAATTTCATAGGGCGGTGATTCATTTTCCCAAAAATGCCATAAAATTCCGGGTGGGTATTTTACCCACATGAAATTTTCCGGGTGGGTAGTACTACCCACCGTACCCACATTATCTGCCGGGCCTGCTTTGAATTTGATCCTAAACAGGGTGTTTACATTTGTTTGCATGTATGATGTAAATTTGGTAATGTCACAAAATTTGTAAATCTCGGGGAGAAGGAAGTTACTGCAGATAAAAGATATTCGATAAATTCCATCATGATACAATATATTTATTTTTCATATATCAGGATTATGGTACATATCTTTTTAATTACAATGATACAAGTTTTAGACATTTATGATATAATGTACTTTGTGGATTAAAATTTTACTCGTCTTGCACCTTGCAGCATGTGTTGCAAGTAGATAAATTACGAGTTTCTGTTCTTTGTTTCACCTTCCCTGTAAGGTTTCTGCCAATAAACATTAAAAATTGTATAGGGTTGGCAGGCGAATTAGTCGAAACTTCCCAAATATCGGGACTTTTCGTCAAAGAGGGTTTTTTAGTGTATGTATATTAATGGTTGTTTATACATGAATTATTTACTTGTGTCAATAATTATTATCATCGTCAGTGTTATCGCCACGGCCACATGCACTATAATATTTGTATAATTTCCGTGTCGATAACGTTAATTATTCGACACTTTAGTAATATTTCTCCATTTACTCAGCTCGCACATTCTCGCCTTAATCGAAGCAACTTAAATTAATTTACAATCATCCATCTTCACTCACTCTCTCACATACTCGCAGTGCTGCACCTTTCAAGATGATTACATGCGTATCCTCATTTGGTAAGAGACATCACTTGGGAAAAATAGTTTTTTTTTTGTACTTGTTCGTAACTAAAAATAGATGTCACAATATGGTATATTCGTCATGTACATCGAGCGTGTGCTTTGCGTGTAAATACAATACTTGAAACAAAATCTTCAGGTAAGCGACTACCATCGATACTTAAATTAAAAATTAGTTATGGCAGTAAATAATATTATATTTACACGATTAAGAAATATCTCCGTTTTTGTCAAACGGATCAAATAAATTTTTTGTCATGTTACGCATCGTCTTGCATTGTTTCGCAGACCGACAGTTCAGTCGAATAATAATCAATAGAATAAGAAAAAATAATAATATATAATTGAAAGCAACCTGAGTTGAAGTTCGGAAACAACGCACAGAAAGCAAAAAAATACCGAATCGCATTCGTGATCTGCAACCGCTCTTATCAAAGCTAATACTATACTTAAAACGCTCCAAGTAAAATGCAGACTTTTCAATTAAACGAGAATCACTCGCCTCTCAGAGAACTGAACTTCCCTTCATAAAACTGTGCACACGAGTGTACAAAATAACTTTACTTCTATATAGATTCTATCCTAATGCAAAAGGCGAGCAATATGCTCTTCTAAGCCTGTAAGAACACACTCTCGCCTTTTGAAAATACAAAACTGTAAAAAAGTTAATACAAAATCGAATACACTAATATTCATCTAAAAAAGCCTTTGCATTATCACTCTAGAATTCTTTTCACTCATCAATGCTCTAAGTTAATGTATATGACTTGCACCACTGCACAACCAACGAAAGCAAAGTGCGTTTTTCAAAAATTCGATTAGAGATTAACAAATGTCGGAAAAGAAATCAAGTTTCCATTCTCAGCACGTTGACTTCCTTTGGTCGCACACTATAATTTACAACTTTTCCTTGTATAACGAATAGGCAATAATGATAATTTTCATAAATTCGTTGAATCCGAAAAAAATTCCACAGAAGCATTGGAGTTACTTTCTACACTGTGACCGCGCTATTTTTTATTTTTATTTGAAGGAATTTCAGTCGCTTTAAATTTGAAATGTTTCTAAATTTCGAAGCTTTGTAATTCAATCGGTCTAAATTTGTACAGTTATGAATCGTTTGAACTTTTAAATTTCCATAATTTGAAATTTGAAAGTTCCAGAGTCGAATTATTAAAAAGAGTCGAATGCTTAAAAATGTAGACAATTTGAACTTAAATCATTTTAAAGTTCAAGAACCTTGAAATTTTCGAACATTCTTTAACTCAAATGCTTCGAAATACGAATCCTTTGTAATCCCAAACATTTTAAATTTTAAGCACTTTTCAAATTTCATTCTGCATTAACATTTTCAAATTTGATTTTTTTTCGAAATTCTAAAGCCTTAAATACTTTGGAATTTGAATAGTTTAAATTTGAATTACAAACCTTTGAAATTATCAATAAGTTATTCTTCAATTATTCTTCAATTCAATAAGTAAGACTTCATCAATAAGTAAAATATTAATGCAGCCACAGTTAACATTCTATAACTCGGAGACATTTTGTGTTAAGTGCATTTCACGCGTGAACATTCTTTAATTGTCTAAGTATTAAATAAGAATACAAAGATGGCGAAACTTCTGCTTGGAGTTCGTCTGTAGGCTAAAGCAGAAATCTTATTAGTAGACTAGAAACGTACAGCAGAACCTAGCCCATATCCCTTAGGAACAAAAATGAGCGAACAATTCGATACTTAAAAAGGACACAGGCGCTTCGCAAAGTTTTCCTCAGCAATTTAAACCTCCTCGCGTTCTAAACAAAGAGAGAAACTTGAGACGAGACCATAAGATTTATAAAACAGTAAATTTTTCTTTAAAATTCGTAACTTTTTTGCTTTTTCATAAATGAACAGATCGCTTAAGAGTCTCGTCTCAAAATTATTTCATGATGCCAGCAACAGCGAGGGGATAGAAATCAGAATCGGAAATTGGCTTACAGTTAAGCCATCTGGATTTAACACGCAAGAACGTACTTTAAACGTTAATACTGTACATTACGACGGAAAACAATTCCAATAACGCGATTTAGTCTAAATACAACTCGTTGCAAAAATATTTTGGCACTGCCGCTCGAATCATTTGATTTTTTACAAGCAGTGCTCATCATTTCTATCCATGTTTGGTAGGATACATGTGTACAAGGTAAACGATACTTATCGAAATCACGTGCGCTCGACAAAATGCTTGTGTTTGAAAATCGTCGATTGTCAACTGAGAATAAGAGAATTGTAAAAGGAAGTAAATCTCAAGAGCAATGCCTCAAATCTGAAGAAGCAAAGTATCAAATTTGTTACTTAAAAAAACTAAATAATAGAAATTGCTTTCGAAACTTTGCTTCAGAAAATTTGAAACGTCTTCTATGTATAATTGGAGGCAGTGCTCTTTATTAATTAAGAGTGAGTGCATTATGTCAATTCGGTCCGCTCGTTTAGCCCCTTTACCACGTTAATCAAACCTAAAGTTCCTAATAACGAGACTAACTAAACAAGCGGATCGAGTTACAACTACAAAATTCTCGCGAAACGATCCTTTGCATTGGAGAAACAATCGAAGTACCTGAGTGTGCAAATAATAACAAAAGTCTTTAACATTCTTGTCCAATGTTTTTTTCAATATGCATGTAGACAATTGACGGTCCTTGATTTATTTTCTTAGCAGTGATCGAATCAAATTTTTAAACACTTAAGGAAGACAAATGCCATTTAGTTATTTAACTTAAGTCTTTTCCTCCCAACAATCACAGAATTTGCAAGATACGATTTATAGGAACACTAGAAACGACCACTAGGGAACGTTCAGAATAAAATCTTTATAAAAGAAACTTAACATGTATTTTTTTTTTTTGGTAATATTAAAATTTTCTTTAATTTTTTTTTTGTGGAGAGTCAATTCGAGCACTGCTACTAGTTAATACTAATGAATCAAACATCGAACAGCTTATTCGGATATTGTTTTGTTCGGGTACATCGACATAATGCAGCAAGCTAACAAATTACACGAAACGTACGGAACATTTACTGTGAAGGGTTAAATGCGTCGGATTGTGCTTAGGTGTCTTGTTCGTTAAATCATAGTCACCTCAAAGATGACGTTGATGAATAAGCGCATGAACAGGTAGCTGCCTGCCCCTTTGGTATCTCTGACACCGTCCCATATTCAAATCGTGGCATTCGTAGACGTTGCCTACGGTGCTACGCGAAGAATGTAGACGCGAAGATTCAACTGAAAACGGGACAGAGATATCAAAGGGCTCCTCCAGTTATTCCATTGGATGATGGCGACCACCACAGACTCCGCAGGACATTCCGCACCAGTGAACGGCTCGCAGCGGAGGGTAAATCCACAAACAAGGAACAATCACCGACAATAAAGCTAAGCCGAGCCACCGGCGCCCACATCCTTCTTCCGTACTGCAACTAAACAAAAATTCATTTGTTAGAGAATATTTTTTGTCTGAGTAATTAGAAGATGAAAATAATTAACCCACAGCAATGATGTGACGGGCTTACTTGGGGAATTAAACTCGAAATCATCGGCTTATCTTTTCTTATTTTTCGATTAAAACATGCATCATAATTACTTTGCAATCACTCACAATCATAACTTTTAAATCGCAGCTTTAAAGCTTGCAGATTTATAATTTTTCAACTTCGACCGCTTTTAAATTTAAATTTCTGACGTATTCCACCAGCTGAGGTATTTTTATTAAATAAACTATTTCACAAATTATGAAAAAAGTATAAATCTCGAATATTTTTTGAGTTAAATAAAAATAAAGATAAATAAAATAGATAAAAATAAAAGTTAAGAACCAAACACATTATTCAAACCTAGAGTTTTAAATGAAATATTTAACCTTCAAATTTGAAGGATTAAAAGATTAAAACTATTCAGCTCTTCTAGTTTCCAATTAGAATGTTTTCAAATTGAATACGTCTGTTCTACATACATCGGCGTTTAAAAGTTTCAAATTTGAAAGGATTTCTGAAACGAGTGAAACTGGAATAAACTCAAAGTCGCCCACTGGGTTTTAAGAGGATTTGAACTTTTTTTAAATTCAAGTTCAAATCTTAATTAAATATAAAATACATTAAGTATTTTTTTTAAGTATTAAAGGAAGTTTTAAAAGAATTTAAAATTGCTATTTAGTTGTATGAATATTTTTTTATCCAATTGAAATATTGAACTTTTTCTAGAATCTGATGTTTCTCCAATTCTTGGAAGTAGATTATGTGATCCAATGAAAATTCTCCAAATAGAAACGCCAGTGTTATTACAAATTCAAGACAGTTAACGTATTCATAAACTTCACTTGTGTTTCTTCAGAACTTTAAATAATCGAGAAAGATTTCGTGTCAAAGTTTAAAAAAGCACTTGAATGTAAAATAAGAAATTTTTAATTAATAATATTTGAAATTAGTTTTAATTTTAAAATGAGTTTTGATTAAAATAAATGATTAATAAACGACAGTACCTGCAGGGGTTTTGGGCGAAGTCACCTTCAGCGTCGCTCATGCAATGGTAAAGCATGCACTGAGCGCAAGACAGGCATGAAATCGTTGCGATTCCACGTCTGACAGGGTCAGGGGCATATTCGCAGGATCCTCTAGGATTATGTTGTTCAGAATACAACTCTTGGCAATGTTTACACCGAAAGCGAATGTTACGTTTGGCGGTGTTCTTTGTTGGCTGGGAAACGATTATGTCCGGCTTCTTCAGAGAGCTGGCTGAATTGCGTCTGTCTAATCGATCTCCTTTATGATCGTCAATAACAGGATAAAAATAGTCGTGATTGAGCGTCGTAAGCTGTACATATGGATAATTATCAGACGTTGTATCCGCTGATGAATCCAAGGGATGTGGCAGGGGCACTTTGACAGGTGTTGCGCTAATGTAGTGTATAGGTTTATGCGGATCAGGAAGATCTGAACACTGAGATTGATAACTCCTTCGTCCTTTTCCACATGACAAGTCTGACGACTGCCGTTGATCAGATGGGTCCACTGGTAAATTTAGCGTCTGCAAACATTAACAAAAAATCCAGAAAATTATCATCTCTGATAAAAATATTTTTAGTTCGGTCTATTTCAAATCGCAGAAGTTTAAAATGCAGCTCTTAATACAATTATTACGATATTTTGCTTGGAATTCATTTAATAAAATTATAGGTAATTAACTCTATTCCTACGCACCATAAACACGTCATCCTCTGCAACGCCTGTTTGGTCGTTGTTTAATGTCGATTCAACGAGTCCTGTAATAAAATTAACTCATTAATACTTTAGAGAAAACATAAAATATTCCATGACAGTAACGATCATTCATTTCTTGACACAGCTTTCATTTTCATTTATGGTTAACGAACTTACCAGATACATTTCCGAAGCGAAATGTAGCAATGCACAGTACAAACAGATAGTTTTAATGTTACAAATTGAATTTTAAACTTCCCACGATATCATTAACATGACAATCAAATATAATACTGAAATAAAATAAAAGTTTCGGAATTATAAAATTCTCCCTTTTAATTTATTTAGAATTATGATTCTAATTATTTTACTATTATTGATATAACAACTTTATAAAAATGCTTATGGAGAATTTTTGAATTTTTTTTATTTATTCGAAAATTGAAAGCAAAATTTGCAAAATTAAGGACTATCTGGTCCTTACTACCCTCTTCCTATCCTGAAATTGTCAGATTTTTAAACATAAAATTGTTCAAATGGTAACATTATGCACGCTCCTGAAAATATGACTTATTTAAAAATAAATATGCGAGTTTTAAAATAAAAAATTTGGACTCTCTTTCTAATTATCCATCCGGTTTAAAAGTTACAGTGTAGTAATAATTGTAGTTAGAGTGAATCACTCTCTTAATTGGATAATTACAATTTTATAGAATATAACGTCTATGGAATAACTCGTTAATCAACACTATCTTGCATCGACTGTCTTACATATTACGAAATATTTGTACAGTATAATACATTACGATAAGAAATTTAAAAATAAGTTATATTAATAAGTAAGTATTAAAATTCGTTTAATCAATTAATTATAAGTGATTAAGATGTGGGATTTCACGAGTTTTCAAGATATTTCATATTAATCCAAAATAATGCAGGACTTTTTAGAGATTTCATAAATTTAAAAGTTACAAGAGACTTTAATATATAATGTTTATAATAATATTTATAAGATTTCCAAATATTTCAGAAATTATAAAACTAGCAGAGATTTACAAAATTATAACTCCACAGGATTTCATAATAAGAAAGAGATTGCAGATATATTTGAAGATTTCGGGGATTAAAAGAATGAAATATGGGAGTTTACGTTATTTCATAAAAAATATAAGAACCTTTAGAGATTTCAGGAATTGCAATCGATTACACAAAGTAGAATGAAAATAATAGGATTTCAAAGGTTCGACATTCTAGATTTACTAAATTGGATGACAAACTCTATAAAAAAAATAATAATCAATATTCAAATGAAATTAGTTATTGACATTGCTGACCTTCTAAAAGTTCCTCAACTGCAGTTCGTACGCCTTTGTCAAATGCACGCGCGTCTGCAGCTGTTTGAAAAGTAAGTCCAAATTTCTTCTCTCCTGTACGCCAATGATGAAAAGTAGGCATGACTTTGTTGTATTCAAAATCCTTCTTAATAGTACAACTAAGGACCACCTGAAGAAAATCAAAAGTACACACATTTAGAATATTATGAGATTAGTTTATCTGGTAGTTCTAAATCATTTTGTGTGCTATAAAATTCCGTTTTATTTCAAGGCAGAATTTGTTACAAAACTTGCAAAATGAAAAATCTTTGTCTTTTATCTCACTAAAAAAGAAGTCATCTTGAGTTAGCAATATCATTCTAATTTGAAAATTAAATAAGCACTCCTGGACTTTTTACAGAAAAAATCCTCATGATAAGCTTGTTGTACTCTAAGAATTTAATTTTGAAACAATTAGACTCTTACTAGATCCTCGAAAAATGTCATTGAGGAAATAATTTTAAAAGAAGGCAATATCTCTGACTTTTTCATTAATGATAAATTAGTAATTACTCTCTATTATTTTATTTACTCTATTATTTAATCTCAAATATTTTATAAATATTTTCTGTTTTATTTTAATCTACCTACTAGTATAAATTCTCCAAATTAATTAGTATTCAATACAAGATAAATAAAAATAAATTGATTGATTTTATCCCAGCTGTGCCTTTTACAGTAAATAAACTGAGAAAATTGAAATTAGCTACACATTTTTTTCTGAATGGTTGTTGGTATTTAAATATCATTTCTTTAAAAATCATGCACCATCTCCCTACTGCATTGGATTTGTTTCGTTTCGTAGCTTACCGACTGATCCACCATTCGTTTCCCGAAGATGAGATATTCGTGTTTTCTTTTCGGTGCACCAGGCGGTGAGGTACCTGTCGACCCATGACCCTGGCTATTGGTGTTCGTGCAGGTGGTAGGTTGCGTGGAGTTGGTAGTAGAGGGTGTAGGGGTGATGGTGGTTGTAGATGTATTGGTGCCATTGGTGCCAGCGGGAGCAGGTCTTCGTCTCACGGAAACATTCGCCAAACCTCCACCGCCCAAGGGCACCCAACCTCCAGAACTGTCATCCCGTGTCATCACCTGTGCCCGTACCCTCACCAAATAATTACCCCTGAAAAATAAAAAAAATAGTATTAAACCGAGTATTCAAAGAAAAATAAAATAGTAGCTAAATGGTAGTAAGTCATAAAGATTTCCTTCCCAAAACCATTTATTAATTCAAATTTCGTATTATAAAATTTTTCAGGTTCCCCTTTTAATTTTTATATCTAACTTTAAGTTTTTAAAGATTAATTAAGAAAATAAAATAAAATTCAATATGTAACTTGTGGAACTATAATACTGATTTGATTTAAATATTTTCAAAGCACAAAAGAAATAATTAATTAGTTGAATTTCAAAACTGACAGATAATTTGTAAAATGTACATTACAACAATCACTCTGATTTTACCTTTTAAAAATATTCTGTTAATTAATAAACAATCAAATCATTTCTCTCGGTTATACACGAGTCAGTTTTAATATAATTTTAATTATTAAACCGTAATGTCATGTCAAAACCTGCTGACCATCGATTAACTAAAATTCAATAAACTTTCCACGTGGATTGGTAATATGCATTTAAATAAGGTGAATAATTTTCTCTATGAGATACAGAGTTAAATTAAAACCGATTAAAACAAAGTTTCTACTTAAGGATAATATAGAATCTCGAAAAATGCGCTACTTCTCTTTCTAAATTCGTAACTAGCTACAATTTACTTCATGAATAAAAGATAACTCAAACAATTTAATTTAGTACATTAATTAAGAAGAATAAAAATTAAGATAAAAGGGAGAGGATCTTTAGCTTTAAGAAATTTTTTAAAAAAAGGTCTTCGACTCTCCGTACTTTCGACTTTTCAAAAAAATTATAAAATTAACGAAATATGTACCACATTTTTGAAATTCCAATTGTTCGTGATTCAAAGAAATTTATCAGTATTTTGAAGTACAATATACATTTTTTTACTAAATAAATTGAGAAATTTATAGTTGTCATAAACAAACTTGTCCTCTTTATAATATATCAATCTATTTCTTAAATTATTGGGAACACGAAATATTCTTTTTACATTCTAATATATAAAAAAACATACTAAAGCAATATTTCATTTTACAAAATAAGAACATTTTTTAAAAATGTCTACAATGAAGAAAAAATAACATCGTACAATCTACTATTCACTGCTAATTAAATAACAATCTTATTTAATATTTATATAAATTATATAAATCAAATTAAATATGTTTATCATTTCATGTTACTGAAAATTAAAAGAAAACAATAACAAAAATTAAGTCTTTAAGAATAAAAAATTCGTATTAAAAAGCAAAAATTCATTAATTTGAACGTTCAGAACTTTAAGCACATTGTATATTTTTCAAATTTCATCAAATAGTTTGTATATAAATAGATTTTACTTGTAATATAAAATATTAAACGCATTTCTTCGAATTTTCATGGAGCACTTAAAATCGACATTGTCAACCCACTCGCTTTAAATTCGTTATTAACTGCACTTTAGTAATTTAAAAAGAAATTGGAATTACAATCCAGTTCAATAAAAATGAAAATCATCAGAAATATGAAAAAAAGACACTTCTGTCTAAAACGCAGAAATGTAATACGTCGTAAAATCAATTGTTCAATGCTAATCAGATTTAATACTGACTCGCTGAATATTTTATTTAATATTACCTAAATCAAATTATCGCTTTCCATTACACACTTCATTATAAAATAGATTACAAAAATTTTTAATCACTTGTGTATTTGATGAATACAATTCAAATCTTTCTACCAATAAATTAAAATAAGAAAAGTCAATTTAAATTTAAATTTTAAACAAGAAAGTAAATTTCCATATAAAACCAATACCTTCTCTGATTAGAATGTAAAAGTGGATTTGAAATTGGAATTATAAAAATATGTATCTCAGTAATCGTGACCTAAGTTTGAATGAGTAACTTTATTCTTATATTATAAAATACTTGAACTCAATGCTTTTTATCATTAAATGTTTATTTGAATGTGTACTTTCATAATGTCTATTTAAGTTATCGCGAATTTTCAGAATTATTGCAATTGCTGGGGCTAAATTACTCAAAGGCCCCAAAAATAGAAAAACACAACCTTACTTCCTTCAGTTTCACCTCAGTCACTTGTGACTTTTGACAAAAAACACTGAAAAATACATAACGACTCACCTTAAACAAAAAGAACTGTTCTTAACTTCATTAAAAGTAATCAAAATGAAGAGGGGTGTCAAGCTGGGCACTTGTCATTTTGAAAAACATCTTCAAAACCGACAGGTCTGAACTTTGACAGGTTCGATCAGCTGAAAATTGAAAGTGTCACTTGACGATTGACGTTTCCAAATCCAGCAAACTAGTTTCCACTAGTTTCATTTCGTGGGAGTTGCTGAAAGGGCGTTGAATCACGATAATAATTCCTGAAATGAAAGGGAGGACACAGGTACACGCGATGGCATATGATACACGCCATAGACAATAGACCAGCATTCATGCGTGGTCTCGCCGAATGGCGAAGAAAAAACGTGACACACATCGAAGCAGGCGACTGTCAAGATTGTCAATTCGAGGAAAATAACCGGAGAAAAGTTGATGAACAATCCTGAATGAAAAGAGAGTTAATCTATGAGTTCGGTGGAGGAGTAAGGCTGGTTTTCCAATCAAATCTAAAATGGAGGAGACGCAGCAAAGAGGAGAACCTAGCCCTGTCGAGATCGCAAGGATCGAGAGACTGGTGTTTCTCGAGGTTTTTTAGCATTTCAGGCATATTACTTACTCCTCGGAAGCCTCTGTCATGGTCCGTGTTATCCAAGATCTTACTCGATGCCCACTTTTTCGCACAGTTCACCATTTTCGTTACATTGAAAAGACATTCGTCGAGTCCGTACGCGTTCAACTTGCTAAATGCTAAATGCTAGTAGACTCTTTCGCTCTTGTTCACTGATTCGCTCTTTCGGTGTCTTTCGGCCACTTTCGGCCAACTACACACAACTACATGAATGAACTACAGTCACGACTACAGTCTACACTACAACTCTACAG
>CAJFCP010000075.1:228139-239157 GCA_904066005.1 Synergus itoensis | reverse complement strand
ACTGCGCATGTGTCGCGCTCGACATCCGATTGGTTGCTATTCGCGCGTAATTTGAAATGCATAATATTTTTTAGCATTTCAAATTGCGCGCGAATAACAACCAATCGGATGCCAAGCGCGACACATGCGCAGTAGAGTTCGGGGCCTGCGTTGGGAGCACGTGAGTGGTGAATTCACGTGATTTCAAATGATTTCAGATATTTCAACCCCTCGATAACACTAAATTAATATGAAAATTTAAAAAACTGCAATTTAAATCGTAAAGCATCCTCTACTTTGAGAGAGATATAAGTCTTGAAATAAATAAGACATCTAACATGGTTTAGATTTTTTAAAAAGTTCTTATACAATTATTGTGCAGTCAAAAGCAGTCAAAAGTATCCTTACACGGAGAGAAATGCTATATGGTTGGGGCAACCATATATATTGAAAAATATGGGGCAACCATAAAATAGAAAAGCTAAGCAATTGAATGGTTGCGCTGACCAAACTACCTATGGCTGCAGCAAACATAGACATGATTGCCCCATATTTTTCAATGTTGCCACATTCGCCATGTTGAATTACATATGTATGTACATTATGTATGCTTTTTGTGACGTCATGAATTTTTTATACTCAAAACAAATTCCAATTCAATTTTCAAAAATTTGAATTTTTGTTCGAATTAATTCTAGAAAATTATTTGCGAAAATTTGTACTTACCAGCATCCTGTGTCTTCTATTTGTAAAAGTTTTGTTCAGTCCCTTATATATAAATAAAATATACCGTTTATATTTTGAAAACATTTTTTAAATTATGGATTTATTGACATACGTTAAAATTATTCAAATATATTCCATACCTATACAATGCAGTAATGAAGCTTTTTAATTTTACTTTATAATAAATTCGAAATAATATTTTTTATTCCTAATTATTTGACTATTTATATTACTATATCATCATTTATTCAGTACTTGGTAGGCAAATAACTAATAAACGTCTGTTTGCGACATTTTTAGTATTTTGCAGGCAGTTTTATATATTGAATATACAAAAATACTCGTAATCAAAACTCAAAATTATTATTTGAAAATATATTTTCTAATCAGCATCTACTTCCTATATATATAATATACTTAAATTGTTATTCAAATTAATTTTACAATATTATTCATTAACGCCCTATACTTTTTAACATCAACTAAAAATGTGTTGTCTTAAGATTTTCGAAAAGACATAATTCAATAAAATAAATAATACTACATATCTACATAACATTATACTAATTTCTATATTACATTTACTTTAAAAAATGTTATCTAGTATATGTATTAATGTAAAATTACTCGTATAAAACATAATAAATAATGGATTATGCAGAAAAAAAAAGTCGATAACGCTTTCTTAAAGCGAGCGCAGACTAATTATTTATGTATCTCAGTTCACTTTGTTAAACATAAAAATGAATCAAGCTTTTGCATCACATGCCACAGACCTACTTTATAGGGACTCTGAACTTCACTTCCGATCATTATTATCAAACAAGGATTCGTCACAGTAGAACAGGAAAAAGCACTCAAACAAAATAAGAAAAAATACATCATTATTTCAATATAAACTTAAACATTTTTGAAAAAGAAAGCTCTCTTTGGTAAAATGTACGATTTTTTAATGCATCTAAATTTTAAAGCAATTAAAATCAAACAAAAGCTTCTTCAATGTAAAATAACGAAAAAAAAAAAAAAAAAAACATTACTTTGAAAAAAATTTGAAACAGTGTTCATGATACTGAAATGTATAGAATAGCATTAAAAGAAATTGTAATTTTTTATTCAAAAACAATTCCTTTTCATGCCCTTTGCCAAACCAAAATATGATACTCTTCATACAATTTTTTCCAGAGTATTTATTAAAAAACAAAAAATTCTTTTGCCCTGTAAAAGCTGAAAGAGTAAGGAATGATAATCTGTGACAGTAGTGTGGTGTTGGTCATGCAGGCACAACGTTCAGATTTGAAATGATGATACGTAAACTTTATTTCGTAAGATTCGTATGTATGTTTGTAGGTAGGTAGGTATGTATGTATAAATATATACACATATATGTATAACTCTTATGTCTCGTTTACGTTACTATTCTACGCTTGCAGTAAGATTAGGGCTTACGACTAAAAAACAACAAGAAAACAAAATACATCCCCAATAGTTTAGTCCCACTCGCGCGCTCACGCGTACTAAACAATACATATTGGATTAGTGTACAGCCAGGAAAATTCAAGGCAGTGAGTATATTTCTTTGAATTGCAATCATCATCGACCGAGAGCCGATAGAACTACTACTCGCATTGTTCTCCTCATTCTGGAATTTCATAATCCTCATCGATCCAAAATATATTACCGAACGATTAAAAACGTTCAAAAATCTCTCCTAGAATGCTACTTTTGTCTTTTCACCAGTTAAAATTCTGGAATCTCTCATACGTATCCATTGAACGACAACACCGACATTTTTTCAAAAATCACTCACACAACCGAAATGCATACGAAGAGAACAATTGATCGACGTACAGAAAATTTAAAAGCAATTCCATTGATTCCCACTTGCCCGACAGTTTCACTCATACTTCCAAAAACCTACAAGAATTGTTCTTCTAAAATCTCCCTGGATATTTTTGAAATGCGAATTATTAAAAAGCGAACTTGCTAAGCTGCAATTCAAGAAAAAATACTATTGACAATAAATATCAATCTTTCGGCGACTTTAAAACTTCTGTTTTTCTTTATTTCAGGCTACTCGCATCAATAGTATATTTTCATGAAAAATTCATAAAATCGAGCCTAGAGAGCTCGCTCTAAAAGTAAAACGCAAGAGCCATTTTCTGTCGCTAGTAAAAAAACAGTTTCGAGAATACGAAGATTTTTTGGGACGTTTAGGATATAAAAAGTGAAAATCGCCATGTCTTTAAGACCCAGGTTTGTGATGTACGAGCAGTTCTTGACTGAAGAAGACAATCTAGGCATATAGATTGTTGTCTATTTCATGACAATGATTAGAACTCGAATGATAAAAATAATAAATAAAAAAGCACATTCGTTCAATGTACAATCGCTGTGACCGATGAATTGGGCATAAGCGTTAATATATTACAAAAGGGAAGGGAGATGGAGGTGAGATTCGAAAGATGTTCTCAGGAGCGAGGTGGATTCGTGGGGGGATAATCGCGTTTACGTCTTATTCGTTTTTAAATAGGTAATTAAATCACTATTTACGAAAATTCATAATAAAAAGTAGTACTCTATATTCGGTATTTCAGTAATAATTGTAATAATAATTATTATTATATTCCATAGCTTTGTCTGTATAATATCGCCTATCGAATAATTAATAATTAATTCATAGTTATTTCATAGCGTAGACAAGGTCTACTTTATATTCAATGTATTCGATAATATAAAAAAAAAACAAATTGTATAATATATATTTAATATATATATAATATAGCGTTGTATCATTCGCCTCTTCGTACATTTATAGTAAATTGCTAAAGAATGCGTCACGTACCAGGGCGGAAGAAAGAAGTAGACAGAAGATCAATTTGACTTTTCTGACTTCCTCTCTCCTCGTAACAGTGTCAGTAATTAAAAAATTGATAAAATTTCAATTGGGATTTTTACTTTTATTTATGTTTGACATTTGGCACTTGGTACGTACAGCATTCGAACGTCCGCACTTAAAGAATTTACTACCACAAACGGTACACCACTTTCAAATTTACAACACTGCCCTAAACACAGCCATACTAAGCCAAATACTTTTGGGTTGTCATTACGATTACTGTAATAATTAAAATCGATCATTAATCTATATTTATTTCGACGCGAGTATGTTCCATTTCGCGCGGCTAAAAAAGTCAAGTGATCTCAGGTCTCGATTCTTGAAAGTGAAGATACCGTGGAAAAAAGAAAGCTACGCGGACGCATTAAAAATTTTCCAAGAGTGATAATCCGCTAATTGAAACTCGATTGGATTAAAAATTCATTTAGAATATCCGCGAGAGGAAATATGGATTAATTTAGAAAGATTTAGAAAAATTGAGAAAACTAGAAATATCTTGACCACTAATCCACCTCGCATTGTTTGTATGTATATATGTATGTTACAAGCGGCCAAGACTCCAACGAATTCGTAGCGTATCGAAGTACTTCACCGTGCGATGCAAACTAAGCGATGAATAAAAATGCGATCACGATAACGCTAAAATTACGTTAGTTACGATTTTTCCGTTAGTGGAACTTCTGATTAAATATAATCAGATATAGTTTACTTACAGATGATTACTTTTCGCGAGATTTACTCGAAGTACCAACAGGTTTCGAGACAACCTCGCACTTTACACTTAAAATCATTTAAATAGATAAGAAAAGCGGAGGCGAATATTACACTTATAAATTACTATGATACAGCACTGGCATAGTGAAGTAACTTGTGTAACTGTCGGTCCCCTTCACATCTCAAATATTACAATATGTTCTCTCGCTTTGTCATAATAAATTCATAATCGAAAAGTAAATTATTATTATTAGTAGTAGTAATAATAATAATAATAATAATAATAATAATAATAATAATATTAATAATAATAATATGTACAGAGCGTTGCGAAAAGGACCCGTTTGGCTACGTTATGTAGTACTTTTTGATTCAACTGTACACGCGGGACCTTTCGGTTCAAAAAAAACTCTTCAAAAAAATTAACACGATTTATAAATCATCCCTTGCTAGCGATTATAGCAGCCTGTTGAATAATTTCTTATTTTTGGTTACATCATCGTTTCCACCTATTTCGATCGGAGATCAAGTTCTTCAAGTCCCCTGAGCTCCCGACTTTTTAAATTTTACAGAGCTAAGTACAGCCCCGGCTCGTAACAACTTGATTAACTTAGATTAACGACGCTTAACTCAGCACTAATTTCTTTTATCCTTTACCTTACTTAAACAGAAGGTATCATTCCTCTCACGCATGCATCTTTGTTATATCTTTGCTTTTTTGTCACGTTCATAATTATAATGGTAATAACTGCATATTCGCTACAGTAGTATTTGAACTATTAATATTAATTAACGTTAAGTATACACAACACATTTGTACGATTTCACTTAGCCTGCGCGGGCAGCAGCAAGGAAGGGGGATAATAGTCTTTCGGTCTCCTTTTAATCTTAGTCTTTTGAGTTCTACCCGGATTAATCGGGTCACAGCAACCGGAACGGGGGGAATTTTTGGGAAAGAGAACTTTTTCATTTCGTCGTCAATAAGATACGCGGAATAGAGTTCTTGCATACTTCCACAATTTAATTTGGTTCGTTCCAACACCTTGGCTCGGAGAATGAACGTGCACCTATTATTTCGCTCGCACGAGCGCGTGCGTAAGAAAACTCCGAAAATCTGGATTTCATCCCTGATTTCACTGATATACAAATCTACAATAACCGCGCTCCATTGGAAATACCCTTCTCCCTTAATCTAAAATAGGAGAAGTCTGAGAATAATTCTCTTTGCAATAATGCAGGCACCTCGAACGTGAGCAGCGACCGTTTTTTCTAACGGTTTCGAATGGCAATGGCCAAAGACTTACATCAAATCAATTCATTACACTACTAGCAATCACTACAACCTTTCCACGAACTTTGTTAATTGGTCTTGTGGTGTCATTTGCGGCATTTCACTCGAGTCGGCACCACTCGTGGGGGGAGGTGCGGGTGACGAGTGGTGTGGCATACTAGAAGGATGACCAGAGGGCAACATCATTTCACTAGGGCCACCCAATTCATGTGCAGGTGAATGAGTCGGCGTTCCGTGCGGTTGATGATGGTGTGGTGAGGGTACAGGACCAGATCGTGGGGAAGGAACTGGTTGATTTCTCGGTGACGGTACAGGTCGTGGAGAAGGATTCGGTTGCGGTGATCGAATTGGTGGTGGAGATCGAACTGATTGCATCAACTGCTGCTGTACAGAGATTCCTGGAGGTCCCATTACACCTTGCGGAGAGGGCACAGGAGGAGGAGTTGGTTTCAAACCTGGTTGAACATAGCCTTGCTCATTGAAACCGTAATCTGAAAGTTGAAGCATTAGTTAATAATACTTTTAAAGTTCAGATAACAAAGTGGCTACTAAAATCTAAAAACCAAGTTCTTGGTTATTTCTCGAGTTGAATCCATTTTTTTCCGGTCAATAAGACTAAAAAAATCCAAGCTTTCCAGGGTGAATGCTTTTAAATTTGAAATATTCAAAGCATTCTGACATAAAATCATATAAAGTTAATTTTCTTTCAAATTTAACCTATAAAATTGAATAATCTTTATTATAGGTATTAAAGCTTAACGGCTTGTGGTAATTATCTACCATATGAGCAAATTTTTAATTATTGGCTTTTACTTTCATTTTTAATTAATTTTTAATTCTGATGTGTAAATTAAAATTTTATTTTGTAAATTTAAATTTTTTACTAAAAATAGAGAAAATAGAAGACAATTTTCCAAAATAGAGGACCATTTTCAAAATAGAGGAAATAGAGGACCAACTGTGGTCCCTGACAGCCGTAAAGAACCTGAACACGGACAATACACTGTTCTGTGCCTCAACGTCATTAAAATAAAAATGCAAAATTAAATAAAGTAAGTCTATAAAACTCACTCATTAAAGACGGCCTGATTGGCCTTTGCTGGCCATAAGGTGGGGCCGGTGGTTGCTGGAAAGGTTGTTGCTGCTGCTGTTGCTGCTGCTGTTGCTGCATTTGTTGTTGTTGCTGTTGCTGCTGCTGACGCATAGCTAATATGTGCTGTTGCTTATACCATTGTTGTTGTTGTTGTTGTTGCACACTAGGTGCCTGAGTAGGTTGCTGCTGCTGCTGTTGGCCAATCATCATCTGAGCTCTACCCTGTTGCTGCTGTTGTTGTTGTTGTTGCTGCTGCTGCTGTTGATGGTGCTGCTGCTGCTGTTGTTGAGACAGCATATGTTGCAGGCCGGGTTGTTGTTGTTGTTGTTGTTGAGACTGACTAGGGCCCAGAGGGCCAACTCCTCCACCATGCTGTCCAGATTGCTGCTGAAGGGCAAGTACCTTTTTTTATTAGATGCGTTAGAAATTTGTTTCAAGTTTTGGGCTGCAGGGAAATTATTATTAGCGAATTGTGCGAATAATAGTTAATAAAAATCAAATGTCAAAAGAAATTATTTTTAAAAATATTTGAAGAATCCCATTACTATAAAATAATTCTTATGTCAATTTTTGTAGGACAGGTGACTGACCTGAATCAACAAGATGTTAAATCAGATTAATTATCCTGCCAATTTAATCTAGCGACTACAATTAAGCGATGCTTTTAAAGAACGAAGCATCATCAAATCATTGCGCACAGGACTCTATTTCAGAATTCAAAGTCGAATAATTACAGAAATAAATATGAATTGAAGTAATGGAGTAAGTAAAAAAGTAAGCACATTTTTGAAGCAAAAAGAATTAATGAGTTTACATAATACACACCTGTCGCTGCTTGATGAACGTCGCCATTAGAGAAGGATTACTCTTGAGAATATGAAGTATTTGGTTTTGTTGCTCAGGAGAATGCGGACTCTTAAGGATAGCCATAAGCTGCTGGTAGGCTCTATTATGCAGCGAGGATGCACATCCCGGGCCGCCGACCTGACTGACTGGTCCAACAGGTCCACCCATAACTCCAGGTTGTCGAGGCATCTGGCCACCAATCCCCATTCCTGGCTGGCCTTGGAGCTGTTGTTGCTGCTGCATTAACTGCTGCGGCGTTTGCTGCCTCAAACCTGGGCTTTGCTGCATGACTGCATTCGGTTGATACCTGAAAATAGAATTACGAAGTATTAAACATTGCATTCATAAGGGACAAAAATGAAAATTTAATTAAGAATTAAATAAAGGGGAAAAGAAATAATTAAATTTGTTTAATATTTAAGCAAGCTTGACATGTACATACCTTGGCGTCCATTGGTCCATGGAAATAAGATGTGTACTTCCAGTGTTGGGCATTGGGACAGGCATTGGCCGCTGCATCTGAGGTGGGGGCATTACGCTTCCACCTTGTCCGCCGACACCAACTCCAACACCAACTCCACCACCTGGAGTTACCTTTCCATAGCTGACATGAGGAGCTTGCTGTCTCGCCGCTTCCTCCTGAACCTGTTTAACAACCTGGAGAACGTGCGCAGGTGGAGTTTGCGTACCAGGTTTTAAACCGATTCCAGATTGGTGAGGAGAAGGTAAATTCGTAGGACTCATGCCAGGTTTCATCGCAACTCCAGCGGACATATTAGAATTCGAACTCTGCTGCGCACTCTGTATTGCTCCAACTTGGCCTGTCGGTCTGGTATTCATCACAGCCATTCTCCTCCTGCAAAAGGAATAATTTCATTTAGAATTGATGTCGAATATGTTAGAACTTGCAGTTAGTAAAGATAAATCTGTCGCTTAATTATTAATTAATTTTAGAAGCTGAAACTTACCTGAGTAATTGCGCTTGTTGAAGTCGTGCTTGAAGTTGTTGCTGCTTCAACTTGTGCTTAATATTTGAACAGAAGGGTACCAGACATTTGGCTTCTTGGCAGTGCTTGGCATGATAGCAGCACAAGGCTACCAGTTGTTTACAAATTGGACAGAAACCGTTGGTCTTTCTTTTGCAGACCTTGGTGTGCGTAACGACTCTCTTCATTTTCTGACAGCTTGGTAATCGACAGTTGGCATCTCTGCATTGACATGCGTGAATCAATGACTGAATGCACCGTTGTATCGAGAGCTTTCGCGCTTCCTGTATAAGAAAAAAATCCTAGTTAGTAAAAACATGACAAAATAAAAGTGAGGAAAAGACAAAAACTCAATGTCTTAAGAACATTAATACGTCAGGGATTGAAAAATTAAAAAAAAATATGGTACAATTTCAAAGTGAACATGGTTTCTAAGGAAAAATAAAGTGAAGTCCGAAATACGCACTTGAGGATTAGCCTGTTTTGCATCTGCAGGTGAAGAACCATCATCCAGATCCAGACCAAGCCTCTCCATGTGATGAGGATGGCCGTCTTTCTCTTTACAACTTATACACAAGTCAAAGTCCTGAAAACAAAGCAGTTAGGATTTGAATTAAATCCATTAAGAATTAAATACGAACACTTTTAAATTGCCGATTGTAATACTTACATCACACACAGTACAATGGTATCTCGTCTCAACGTGGCTCTTACAATTATTACAGGTATAAACAAATTTGTCCTGGCCTTGATTGTGTAACTCGTACAACATGGACATAGAACTAAACTTGGCTCGTCTTAAAGAGGAGAATTCATAATGTCTTTCTCTCGCCATTGTCAGGAACGCATCCCGTCCGTCCATCAAATCGCAATTTATAACTGGATCAGGGTCTTGGATGGGCTACAAATACAACACAAATAGGGTAATGGGTACAGTAATTGGCCACCTTTGACAATGATTGGTCACTTCAAAATTAACATATATTAAGAAATATTGATAATTGAAACAAATAATAAATAGCGTAGAGTGAGTTGAGAACAATCTTGCACTATTCATTAATAATTTTATTCGTGAATATTTCTGAACTATGTAAATTTAAAGCAAATATAATATCAAACATAGATATAAAATATCAAACGAGACTCACCGATAAACTAGCTGCACTTTGGGCACTATGTAACCTAATAACGAAGAAAACTTCCTTGTGTTTTTCCATCGTGGCAAAGATCTTAGCCGAGAGATCATTTCCAGTTTGGGGAGTGTTTGATTTTTTGCTATTTTTTCGCTGATTCGCTTTGGACTTGTTTGACTTTTTCGCCTTTTTTTGTCCTTTTTTCTTTCCATCTGGACCAGTTTCCGAATCCTCGGACAAGGAGAAGATCTAGAAGCGAATCAAAGAATATTATATTTAATAACAATAATAAATATTAGAAAACACAATAAACATTCACATAAATATATCCGAAAAACTTACAGCGTTTGCAGCTGCTGCAGCTGCTTCAGCAGCCTCTGCTTGTTTTCTTTTTTCCTCTTCCTCTTGGTCCAGCTCCTTTATACTTTCTTCCAAAACGTTAGGCCAAAAGTCACCTTCGAAGTAAGGTAAATCCGCGGCAGATGAGAGTTTATCTTCCATTGCTTGTTTCAAAATATCCTAGAAGAACAAGAAAATATGATTCAAATCTCCTCACTCACTAAAAACATTTACACTTTCTGTGAATAAAAATGTCGCCTAATTATCCTATGTTTAAATTTATAACGAAATAAAAACATTAGCTTAAGTTAGGCATTAATTTTAGTCCCACAAGACACCTGAAAGTTATCTTTCACTGACAGGGAACACTGAGACTGAAGATAAAATTGATTTAAATTCAGAAAATAATTTACAAATACGAACCTTGTAATCTAGCACTATTCTTTCGTTGAAACCTTTATCTAGCATTTTCTTGTACCATTCTTGCAATCGTTTAGGCTTAGGAATTTTTTGCTCCTGAGGATGGCAGTGGAAGATATAGTCATCTCCTTCTGAAGGTGGACACGCCCAAATGTGAGCCATGGTATACCTACACAAAAAAGAAGTCTATTAAAGAAAAGACTTAATGCGTTGAAAAGTAATTTCATTCCCAAGCTTCACGGATTTTAAGAAAAATATTGGAATAGCCCTCTTCTTATTAATTAAACAAAGTTTTGGGGATAATTTTGATAACAGGAAAAAAACTGTGAGGCCTGTGCTGTTGAAAGGTTCCTTTACTTACCCTAGTTGCTTAGCGTAGTCCAAATATCCAAGAAGGATTTCGTGGTACACTGCTGTTCTGAACTGTCTAGGCCTAAAGAAGTGCACAGAATCGAGATACGCGATATAAACTCGCCTCGTATTTGGTGGAGTGCACTCGCTACCATATTCTTGGACGTGCATACCAAAGAAGCAAACATCAGTTCCATCAACTTCCTCAAAAGCGAACAGGGCTTTCGCTCGATAAGGAAATTCA
>CAJFCP010000075.1:131757-223139 GCA_904066005.1 Synergus itoensis | reverse complement strand
CTGTCTATTTTTGTCGGCTTGTTTTAGGGGTAAACAGACAGGACAATCGCTTCTTGTGCAATGTTTCCAGTGGCTAATTATTTGCCTTGAGGAGCTGCAATGAGGCATAGAGCAGCTCTTACCTGCTTGACAAGTGGTCATGTGGTTCAAGACGCTTTTCATCATCTTACAGTGGGGCAGTGAACAGTGCCACGATTCACCATTAGCTTGACTCTCTCTTCGCTGACATTTATGGGCGTGGAGTAGTAGAACAAGCTGTTGTTGAATCAATTTTCGCTTTTCTGGGTCTGCGGTAGATTGAGTAGTAGCTGTTGGTCCACCTTGCATCTGGCCTTGAGTAGCCTGCTGTGGACCAGGTTGTCCTCCGCTCGGTGCTCCTGATTGAGGTTGGGCAGGACTTGGAGCTGGTGGTTGAGCTTGCTGAGCCATTCCTCCCTCTTGACCACCGACGACACTCGCGGATCCAATGGGGCCTCCCGGCCCACCGAATCTCCCGACTTGCATGGTAGTCATATTCGTTCCTACGCCCCTTTGTTGTGGAGCTACAACTCCTACAGGATTCGCAGTTCCTACATTTACATTTGGACCTGGCCCATTACCTGGAGATCCATATCCATAGGGACTTGACGCTCCCATCTGCCCCATATTAGCCATGTTTGCCATGTTAGGTGGTCCTTGCAGTCTCGGACCTTGGCCGGGCCCGACGATATTCACCGGATGAACTTGCTGGTGAGGACTCTGTCCTCTCGTTGCTCCTACCATATGAGCTTGCTGTTGTTGTTGTTGCATCGCTACGGCCCTTGCATTCATCATTGCTGGACCATTCTGCATTTGGGCGACACCATGGGGACCACCCGGATGATGAATTCCTTGGGCGTTAGAACTCATCATTGTTACCTGAAAGCGAACATTTTAAATTCAATATTAATACCCAAGGAATAGACGTATTTCAAGTTAGCAGCTGGAGTTTAAAATAATAAAAATTCCTAATCAACTAAGAAATGCAGTTTACTCGTAATTTTCATCTGTAAGATCAAAGTGCAAAGGGTCAAGTGTTAGCTATTTTGAGATCTGCAGTTCCATTTGAAAAGAAATAAATACAACAATCAAGCATATAAATCAACTGCACGAGACATTTACCGTATTCAAAGGTTGTTTATTTAAGCTGTTTGCAACGATTAAACCTCCGCCTGCCATGCCTCCCATATTATTGTTCCCAGTTGCACTGCTTGTCATGACTAGACCGGAGTTCATTGCACCTGGCATTGACATTGTAGGATTACTTCCAGACATACTCATGGATGATTGAAGCCCTCCCATCGAATTCGCGATGGATATTTGATTGTTCGCAAGTGAACTCGCTATGCCACTTGGTAAGTTGCCTAGGCTTACTACCATTTGAGGGTCAACCACCCCCTTGGAGACCGAAACATTAGGAGGTGACTGCATATTTGGACTTTTACTACCCAAGCTTCCAGCAGCCATCACTAACGAATTTGCTACCATGTTCTTGTTTCCCTATTTCAGGACGTTCATCGTCAGTAATTGAAAGTTTATAAATTTTTATTTATAATTTGAAAATCGCCTTGTTGAGGGTGGCTGCAAAACTTCATTAACCATATAAATAATATCCCTGACCTATTTCTAACCAATTTTTCATTTTCAGTTCTCTCGCCGTGGATCTTACCAAAAGAATGACATGTCTTTCCCACGATTTCTCTGACTTGTAGCCACCCTACCTGTTGCAATTTTCTTTTTATAAATAAATAAATTATTATAGTAGAATAAAACAATACATACATGTAGATTTCTTACCTGTTGTTGAATGAGATGATGCGACAATTGTTGCTGTTGCTGTTGCTGCTGTTGTACGTGTTGTCGAAGTTCATTGTCGAGAGCTCCGTTCTGCTGTCCAGGACCAGGACCTGTCGCTGGTGGTTTTGCACTTTCAGTAGCAGAACCCCAGGACCCAGACGATAGAAGATCTTCCGGAAGTTCATTTTCCAGGTCAAACATATCAGTGTTTGTCATGTAATCTAGGAAATCAATAAAAAAAAATTAGTCTCATCGAAATCTGCAGATCAAGGAAATGAAGACAGAGGGTTAATATGAAAATTTAAAAATATGAATTCGAGTCGCATTAATGTTAAGTTTCAATCAAATCTACCATTGCAATGTAAGATGATTATACCAAAACTTTTCGAGCAGTAAAAAAAATCTGTCAAGTCAACTATACAAAAATATATTTAAAATCGATAAAAAAGACAGTGCCATGTACCACGCCTTTAATAAAAAAAAATATTCTACACTTCCGTTCTTCTAATTTTTTACAGTGTCATATTATACTGCAAAAGAAGCAAGAAGTACATCCAGTCAAGTATTTGTTTAGGATATTTGTGATAGTGCATGATGTACCAAATGTACCAAAGATTCCGATATAGCATTAGTTATTAATTTAAGTATAAGGTTAGTACCGTCACCATAACTTTATTTGTCATTTTAATTCTTTCTTCAAACTAAAATTGCTCTGGTAAACTCATCAATAGTAAAATGAATGTGGCAGTTTTTTCTTCCTTGAATTATTATTTTGGTACATTTCAAATGAGGAAGATGCTCGGTAGGAAAAGTTTCGAAAATTTGTAAAATTTCAAAGTTTAGAGACGCATTCACGACTGACCAACATCAATGAAAAACAGTAATACAAGGAACGCAGAAGAACTACAAGTAAAATTGAATAACATAATAACATAAAAAAATAATTAAACAATTCAATAACTAAGACATGAGACATACACCACATGAGCAAAATTTAAGGGATTTCATTCTATGGTAGAATAAAACATGATCTGTTCTAATCTCGTGCTTAACTACAAAAAGCAGCAAAGCTACTGATGGCAAACCGTATAGTCATGCATAGAGATCAAAAGTAGCAATTCTAAAAAATCTTCAATAAAAAAAATTGTCTTTCACAATAAAATTTGAGTTCACTCATTGCAATTTTCATACAGAATTTGCCACCAAAATCTGTCTATTGAATTTTTCTTTAAGCATCTCATTGAATCTTTTCTCTTAATTTTTCTTTATTGTTCTATTCTATGAAATATTCAATTTTTTAAACTTATTTATTCCAAAACTCTGAGAGAGAGAGAGAGAGAGAAATTTAAAAATCGATAAACAGATACATCAACTTTGATTTGCTACTTTTAATATAAATTCGCGGATTTAAAAAAAAAATATTTTAAAGTAGTTTAAGTAGTTGATGCTTGATTCCCTGAAAAACCCTATATAATTTCCTGCATTGTGTTCAACAGTGAACTAAAATACATATTAAATATTAAAATTAAATAATAAAATTAAAAAAAAACTCGTACTCGTAACTGGACAGAAACTATGCCAAAAAATCGTGTAAACCACACAAAAAAAGTGACAAATGTGGAAATTTTGTAGAACAAAAAAACTACATAAAGATAAAAATCAATTTTCTTTGAGAACACTTTGCATACATACCCATATATTTTAAGTGGAAGATAGAAAAAAATCGTAAATAAAAAAAAAACATTGCACAAAATGGTGTACAATCTAATATATGGAAAGGAAAGAGGAGGGAATTTGTACATATTTACAACAACCCTTCCTCATAATAACGAATGAGCAAGACTTCATAAAAATGCTAAAATGCAGAACTGCTCAAGCTCTAAAACATTTTCTAGACATTTAAATTTAAAAAATCAAGCTTAGTCTTAGTTTCATTGTAATTAGAATTGTATGTTGTATAAAAAAGTTTCCAATTTTGACACTCTTCCTTATTTCCTAAACAGTGTTTCTGTTTACATTAAAGTAGATATTAAAAAGGAGATATAAAAGATGAAAATATCTAAAAGTGGTAAGTAATGTAACTATTTCAGTACCTTACTTACTTGTAAAAATTTCCTACCACTGTTACTAAAACTGAATAGAGAATAGTAAAAGGGTTTGATTAGATGTTTTAGATAAATGTTTTTAATTTTAAAAGATGTTCCTTCACCTTCTATAATAACTTATTAGACGCCATTGTACACAAAATATTACGCACATAAGAAGATCATCATACAATGAACCTTAATTTTTCGATCAAAGAGTTTTCGGATCTCAAAACGTAGCTCTATGTATGTCTGTCGCATGTCTCAAGACTTTTTTATTCAAAAATGCGTTTCCAATATCTGCAATACATCTTCAAAACACTGTTTATTGGTCAATCGTCCATACGCAATGAAAAAAGAACATAACTCTATGCAGGACATACAATATTTTCAGAGGTTTAAACTTAAATCTGATGTTGAAAAATGTAATGCAATGATCAGGCCCTTTGAATTTGAATATATTTTGTTGAAATTATTCTTTCACAAAATTATAGGGAGAGAAATAAATATAAATATTTTTTTCTTTTATTACATAGATTCTAATACTGCTTTTTTTGATTATAAGATATTAAAACAAACAATCTCGTGAATTAATAAAACTTTTGGATTCTTTTCTCAAATAATATAAACTAGCAACTATTAGAGCTTCTCCCGCCTAAACAAAAAAAAAGTTAAAGCAAAATTAAAGAAAAGCAAGTGGATCTTTTAAAAATAAATATTGTAAAGTTTCGTACTGATATTAAATTGGGGATTGGCCTTTTAAAAATGACTCTGGAATCAATGACATCGGTGGATGATTTCATGGATGGACAATTTGACAGTGCTTGAAATTTGTTGCAGCATTTTTTGCTTTTTTTAATATTTACTTCTTTTCTGCGTAGTATGGTTGTTCCAATGTTGCTGCAGCTGATGCTGTTGCAGATGTAGCTGTTGTGGCAGGCCCTGCATTTGTTGTATGTTACCACTGCCACCTCCCCCGTAGTTTGTATAAGCATGGTGCATCATTAGAGGCGCCATACCCACTACATATATCACAGTTTATGATTTTAGACCGTGCAAGAATTTTTGTATTGTTTTCTGAGAATAAAGCATCTAAGTCGCAGAAACAGCTCTTTCAAATTTTAGCGCCTTCTGCTGACACGTGCTTTACTCGCTCGAGAGTATCTTTCAACATTTTTCAATATATTTTCCCTCAAGTTTTATTTCCTATTCAAAAAAAAAAAAACTATCGAACATAAAATTTCAACAAAATAAAAATTAGAATAGGAGGAGATGGGCTTGTTTCTGCAACTCAGTTGCGTATAAGTTATATTTCGAAAGTGTGAATCTGTTTTGAAGTATTAATACTAAATACTTGTTTTTTCACCTGACCGTGTAAAAAAATATCGCAAAATAAACAGGAATTATTTCTAATCTTGATGACTGTTCAAACAATTAGTAAAGAGCGGTTTAAAAGAAAATACAAGATAAATAGAGAGAGGTTAGTGCGTAACACATGCGAACAAATTTTTGTACTCAGTATTGTTCAAATGCTCATGCATACAACATGCACTACAACAAATCTAGAATTGGAAAACTATGATATGGAAAGAGAGTCAAGTACACTACTCTATGATTTAAATTGGTAGATCAAAAACGTGCATGCAAAAGGTAAGAGCTTTAGAACTAGCACGTCACAAGATTTTTTATACAAAAACAAAGTGAATCAAAAATAATAATAAAATTTTGAATTAGAGAGAGTGCATATTGCACTGACTTATATTCTTGGTACCCCTGAGCAAAATACACCGGAAAATTTCATCTTCAATTACTTCTTGGACTTTAAATAGTTTAAATAGTTCAAGTGAGGTTACAAAAGGTACAAATATTTATCTAATGTCAAATATAATATTATAAAGTTACTGAAATATTTAGCTTTCAATTAAAAATGCACAGGTACCTTGAAAAATATTCTATTAGTATACCAGCGATAAAAAACATAAATTTACATCGTCGATAATGAAGTGGAAATTTAATTTTACATTTACATATATTATTTATATTCTGCTTATCACCCATTGTTTGTTAAAAACTCTAAATAGAAAATGTGATTCTCAAAACTTCTCTTTTAAATTTCATGATTTCTTGACAGAGTAATTCCCACTTTGAAATCAAATCTTTTATAAGCACTTTTCGATTCGTTATAAGGTTTAGATTTACAAAACGAAGGATTTTAGAACAATAAGTTCACAATTTTACAGATTATGTTAAACACAATGTATACTTTTACGTTCTCGAAATGAAATTTCAAATTTAATTAGACTGTAGATAACAAAGCGAAAGTGAAATTGCACTTTTATCTACTTTTCCATTAATTCTGCAATTTTCATTGATATAGTGATTTTTTTTAAGAGTAAAAATGACATTCTGAATTACATTAGAAATCATGGTAAAATTACACTGATTTGTAATGGAAATTCGCAGGATCCAACAAAATTTACCTAGTTTTTATAATTCTATAATAATTTTTAGTGAAATTTACGCATTTTTTTTTGTATATTTCTCTTAGAAATCACTGGTATTTATATCACTGATACCTATTGTAAATTTATATAGAATTTTTACAGTATATATTAACAACAATAGACAGTCTTAGAATAAATAATTTTAGAGCATTTTGACAGACCTGATCTGTCAAATGGGAAATTAAAATAAAATGTTCAAACAGAGATCCTGAAAATTGCACAATATGCAAAATACGATACAAAACTTGTAGATTAAGATTATGAAATTATTAATTTACATTTATCTTGTGACTGATTTTTTTCGGAGTAAATATTTCTGTCAGAAAAAAAATAACAAAAACTTTAAGGTTATGTCAAAAGCAATTTCAAATTATCTAAAATTCTGAAGAATATGAAACTCTTAAAAATGCTAAATTACCCCCAAAAAAAATTTATCTTTCATCTTTCACCACTTTGTAATCTACAGAATAAACCTCAAAACATCCTTAATGTAATCGTTTAAATTTCAAGTAAAAATTTGTATACTCCTTAACTGACAGATGGAAAATAGTGTCAGAGTAGCATTTTTCAATAGAGATCCTAAAATATTTGACACTAAAGAATATTAAATATACCCGACAAATCTCAAGTTTGACAGAAGAATATTATTGGTTGTCTGGTTTTGCTCCATTAATCCTTCGTGTTCCATTAATGACTTTTCTCTGATCTTTATTTTCATTTATCTTGAACTCGAGGAAGATGTACGACATTGCTCAGAGGTATATCCCGAAACTTTCGACTTGCGCTTCTTGTTGCCGGGTTTCATCGGGGGCGGGAAATGGACGTGCATGCTAGATTCGATACGTGTGCTCGTTCTCTAGGTTAGATTCGCATCTCTCAAGTAAAGGAGATGCGTGACATATAAAAATTCTTACCTGATGAATCCGAGGGCCCTTGAAAAGGATCCGCGAGCTTGGGCCGCTTGTTCGGCGGGCCGTCCACTAGGTGGTCGGCCATGTCTCCGCGGGTTAGCTTTTCTCAGGGCTGTTTACTCTCCGCACCAGCAGATCGGCAAACACGTACGTACGCACACGTAGGCACGCACGCACGTACTAAAACAACACTCTAGAAAAACACTACCTCTTCGACTACCTCGACGGGGTGACGGAAATTCACTGATTTTCTCGCATGGTCGCGGGCGTAATAATAACAGCAACGAGAATCGCGGCGCATGGAGCGTCCCCGAACACGCTTTACAAGACGGTCAACCATTGGGCATCGTCGGGGTGAAAACCCCTTTGGCAAATTTACACACACTATTCCAGGAAGCGTACAACTCCAAAACCAAGGATTCGTGTAGAAAGATGTTGAAAATTTGGTGATAGACTTGGCTGGACACTGGTCGTCAAAACTTGGAGAAGTGGCAGACAGGCTGCGCACACGGCGCTACCTCGCATCGAGACCCGCTAGCACCATCACCATCTTCCTTCCTCTGTCTTCTTCTCTCGCCTTGGCACTGCGCTCCTGGCGCGCGAAATCACCAAGAGATTAGACGGCTTTCCCCGTACATTCAAGATAAACTGGACGCAACTTGCCGAACTCGATCGAATTAATCGGGTCCAGACCGGCTAGCGCGAGCAATTTAGATTCGCGAGAGAAGCGAACGCAAGGGTTCCGCACCGCACGAGTATCAGTTCAAGTAAAATGGCGACTGCTGTTGATGAGAAGTTTTTCTACGCTTGTCAGAAAATGTCGGACTGCCGAGCAAAGGCTGCCGGGATCCTAGACCCGCGATCTAATTGGTCAACAGGGTCATGTGACTTGAGAAGGAGAACCGATTGGCTGACGTGTCATGAGGCTAAGAACAGCGTGACTATAGTCACGGAGAAGGAATAGCAGGGAGGTAATAAGCAGAAAAGCACCCTGAGAGAGGGATTTTATTTATGATGGATTTGTTAAATAATCGATTGTTGATTTGGGGTTTTTTCATTATAAAGGGTGTAATCAGTAGAACTTGAAGATTTCTTTGAATTTTGATGTTAGGAGAGGAAAATAATTGGAGATTTGAGAAATGTAAGAAGATAAGGGTGCGATTGACGTATTAGTACGCTTTTGAAATAGGTTCAAAATATATGTTGCGATCCGCCGCGAAATGTCATAACTTTTCCTTGGTTTTGCTCCGAAAGCACACGCGACGTTGTAGCTTGATATGAAAAAAAATCTCATGAGGATAAAAGGTTGATTCAACGTCTGTGAGAAGTGAGGTGAACGGCTTTGTAAAATTGATAAGTGGTACTGAGTTTTGATCTTCTTCAATCTTCCTGATGAAGTTTGTTGTGAATGTAAAGTGTTTTGGAGCAGAGTTGGTTATTGTTGACAACAATATGCTTTTTACAGCTGATTTCTATGAATTTGATTTGAGTCTTTTGTTCGAGACTTCAAAAAGCGGTTTTCTCTGTTTTTATTATCGCATAATGTAAATAGTAAGGTGGCTCCAAAAAAAAGCTCTTGTATTTGAGAAGAAACTCCACAAAAAGTTTTCACTTGGTGAAAAAACTTATAGTTTTTCAAATTTTTTTGAAAAAGGGCCAATAGGTTTCTCTAAAGCTTTTATGGGTGTGTGGTTATTACTATAAAAGAAAATTTAATTTGGTTTAAGAAATATTAAAAACTTTCATAACTTTTCATGTATGTAAAATAACAGCTAAATGGTAAATTTAAGATTCAAACCATCAGAATAGTTTTCAATTTGAAGCTTTTAAAATTAAATGTAAACCATTAAAAGTGGAATACTAAAATATAAAATTAAAAAATTTTTAATTTAAGGAATTTGGATCCAAGTTTTAAGAATTCAATTTCTTCATTTCACTTAACAATTGTTAACTTGTACGTAACTCTAATATTTAAGGGTTTCACTTTTTGTAAAAAGTATTCAAATTAGATATTTTTTCACCTTATACACGTAATTCTATTTAAAAAGTGAGTACCGATACAGAACGAAGAAATATCTAACTATTAAAACGTAAAGAATTCTTAAGTTCTTGATGAAACCTTCAAATATTGGGTTTTACAAATTAAATATAATAATTTTTAAAACAGATGATAAATAAAAATTCATATTATAATGAAATTTATTGTGGTCTAATTAATTTTTATTTTTACAGGTTAAATCCTTAAGAAATACAACTTTATAGAAACATCTTTCGCAAAAACATTTACAAAAATGGACCATTGAATAAAATAAGTATTAAGAATTTTCTCTCATCAATTAGTGAAAAATCTCTCAGGTTAACTTGATCCCAGGCAAGTTATTTAAACTTATATCTGATGAATTAAAACACCCAACATAAATTGCAAAAGAGAATGATGCCAATCGATGTAATAATTATAACTATTATTCTCTGTAAAACCAGGTATGAATATTTGCGGTTTTAATTTTTAAATTAGTTAATGAAGTAATGCTGGAATTATCAATACCAACTCTGATGGTGCAATCTCAAATTCTTACGTTTTTATTAGTAAAAAACACAAAAAATATCACAGTTGCTTAGTTCCATAAATATAGTAGAAATCGACCAAATATTTTTTTAATCTAACAAAGAAACGTACATTCAAGCCAACAAGACGATTGTGTAATATATCAATATCAATTGTGTAGTGTCAACATCATAACTCGCACATAGTGTCAATAGCGCAGTCCTTATTTCACACTTTACACATATGGTCTTTTATCTCTCTTTTTTTTATTTTGTGAACCGAACAAGGAATACCTACTCAATCAAAGAATGAAATCAAGATATGAAAGGTTGAACAGAATATATAAACTTTAAGTGATCATCATCATCTGACAAAGTGTTTATGAATAAATTCATGTACATATCACTTATTATACATAAGCTTGAAAAGGGTATAAAGCAGTAAGCACAGCTCACTGCAAGTTCTGACTGTGGACTATGGAGGCAAGGTGGCTGAAACAAAGAGAGTTTAATACGTATAGATATATGTATAATATAATAGCAGGGTCTCTTAGGAACGTATAGAAGGTGATATGGTGGGGTGCCTTTTAAGTACACACCAATGTAATAGCACCGTATTGCGTATTCAAGCGCAAGGTGACTAAAACAAAGAACCCCTGCCGAATGCCAATCTCTGTTTAGACCTAACTTGGCGTCAAAGTGAACAGCTATGTCTCGATTTACATTTTGCAAGTGCTAATTGCTGCACCCTTTGCTGAATTTTCTGGATAACGCCTAATCTATCATTATCCTCTTCTAAAGTTTATACAAGTTAATTAATTGAGAAATTATCGAAGTCTATTCGAGCAAATCAGTTCCATTCTAAAGGAATCCATAAAAAGGGAAATATTATTCAAATTCATCGCAGGTGGATCTGAAGATTCCTCTCCGAATAAATCCGAAATATCCGAGATTAGGAGCCATTTATAAACAAAAATGAATTCAATTTTTAATTATCATGAAAAATTAGCAGTCTTTGACTTTGGAAAGGAAGCTATTAATGATCCTAATTTGATAAATAATTCTTGGATAAAGCACATAGCAACAAAACTCTGAGTAGGGGGCTCAGGAATTAGTGCGTCGAGTCTGGATAAGATCTCTGGTGGAGGTGCGAACGGCACGCGACCCTTTCCGCCCGCACCGCTCTCAACCTCCCCTCCATCTCATCTCAATTCTCACGACACGCACTGTGCGTGAACCCCGTATGTTGTATGCTGTTGCTGCATGCCCTCTTTGCTCTCCTCTCTTTCGTTGTCTTTCGCTCGCGGTGTCAAACCCGAGGTATACACAACGAGCCGAGCTCGACAAATCGAGAGAGAATGGGAGCGGGAGGTGAATTGGATTGCGGCGTGGTAGCAGCCATCGGCCTCGGTGACAGCGGCTTTGTGAGAAAGTCAGAAAGAGAAGGACAGAGATATGTGTTGATAGAGTCAGAGAACTCTGAGAAGTGAGAAGATCAAGAGAGAGGGATAGGCGCGCACCGCGACTGCTACTACCCGAATCACCGAATGCAGGATCGGACTGAGGGGCGAGCCTAATGGACACCTGCCGCGTTTTAAGGGATGTTTTTTTTTTTATATTTTCTTTCATTCCACGGACTTATTCTTTCAAATTCTATTTTTTTGTAGATTAAGGGCATTTGATTTTTAATTTAATTTAAAAAGCTCCTAGGGTTAAGTTTACTCTCACAGGAACAAAGAATACAAGTGAAAAATGTCTGTTTCTAGGCTGTTATTATTTAATTCACATCAGTTCTAGCGCTCTTTTAGAGAAATCAAAGTAAAATTAAAAGTAGAGTCCCAAAATAAAATAAAACATTTTTATGCCAGTTTTGCCATTGTTCTTTTCTGGAAAATTAAGGGCTGTGTTGGGTATTTAAAAAGATGTTATTTAATTCTTTTGGGTGTAGTCGTCGTTTTTACTGGGCTCAATCGTTTTCTATCTCTTTCTATCCTTCAGCTTATCTCTTCTTAAAAAATTTGTATCGTAGGGTTACCATCCGTTCTGATTTTCCGGAACATATTCCTTTCTACTGATTTTTCCAATTGGAATTAATTTCAAGGGAATTAAGGGTGTTGGAGCCAAGATCTAATCTAAAAATTCGATTTCTTCACTTTACTCAACAAATATTAAACTTGGAATTTTTGCTCTCTGTAGAATTAATCAATTTTTAACTAGAATTATGCGTACAGAGCGAGAAAATATCTAGTTAAAATATTTTTTAAGTAAAATGAAAATATTCAATTTTGAAGCTAGATTTTGAATTCTTCATTTTGTGCAAAGAGTATCGAAATTAAATATTTTTTCGCTCTGTATGCAGTCTTATATTTGAAAAAAGATTAGCGCTACAGAGCGAAAAAATATTTATTTATAATTTTCTTTGAGTAAAATGGAGAATGGAATTTGGAGTATAACACTTGGGTCCAACGCCCTTAAATAAATTGGAAATATATTCTACTTTACGAAGGAATTGGAAAGCACTGAAGGCAGTATCGTAAACGTAAGATATACATTTTAAAGTCGTCTGGCTTTCATTCATGATCGAAGATCAGTTGTTAGCGTTGTTGGCTACTTTTGTTGTTATCGAGGTCTCTGGCCGCAAGGTGTATTCGTGCACCTCCACAGGTCATCTATATGTCGATCTGCACTTTCTCCCTTCTCGTCATAATACGTCGAATGCACGTTGGCCCAAGGCCTGTAAAAGATAGTTCAACCCGGGAGAGAAACGGAAACTACGCCAAGGTCTAGCTTGAATACTTTTCTTTGTTAGCTCGCTATAAAATACAAATCGTAACTAATAAATTATAAAATATATTTCTTCAACTGCTATACAAGTATTTTCTGATTTCAGATAGGTAATGAAATGTACAAGCAATGTCCCCTGAAAGCCTAAGATTTTTAATTTATTTCCAAGAGTAGACAATTTTTCTCGGAAAAATTTTATACAAATTGTCTGCTAATTTAGCAAACAGCACGTGTTCTTGTATCTGATGTGTAATAAATTTCTTATGTCAAACATGAGATTACAGAAAACGCATTTAACCCGGATCTAGACTTTGTAAATACGAAACTATTAGGCGTTGTTTACAGTTTTCCGTGATTTTTTTATCATTTAATTTATGTATAAAATTTATATTTATTTTAAGAGTGTTGGAGCCAAGTTCTAATCTAAAACTTTGATTTCTTCATTTTACTCAACAAATATTAAATTTGGAATTTTTTCCCTCTGTAGAATTAATTAATTTGTAACTAATACAATTATGCATACAGAGCGATAAAATATCTAATTCAATTTTTTTTAAGTAAAACGAAAATATTGAATTTTAAAGTTCGATTTTGAATTCTTCATTTTATGCAAAAAGTATTGAAATTAAATATTTTTTCGCTCTGTATCCAGTCTTATATTTGAAAAAAGATTAGCGCTACAGAGCGAAAAAATATTTATCTATAATTTTCGTTGAGTAAAATGGAGAATGGAATTTTGAGTTTAACACTTGGGTGCAACGCCCTTAATTTATATAAAAATTGTATATGTATTTTTTTTTAGTTAAAAATGATTACTATAAAATTACCAGAAATTTCCATCCCCGTACTATTTATTAAAGAAGATTGAGAATCAACCCAAGAATATAAAAAAATTTTCTTTAAAAATTTGATTGAATATAGAGTAATAATTTTATTATTACTCAGCATTGATGAAATCCTTACGTTCGACTTCGACGTAGGATTTGATATTTCCTTCCAATGAGAAATTGAAAACTGTTTATTTGGTATTAAAAATATTAATGTGGTATGCATGTGGTAATTATCATAACACCAAATTTATTTTCGCCAACTTTACGCTCTCAATAATAAATTTAAAGAAAAAATGACCATTATGACCATTTTTTTAGCGAAAAATTTTTATTATTGTTGACGTAATGTTGGCGAAACTAAATTGTTCTTATGGTAAAATATCATTATATGCCCTTAAGGTGTGCTAAACAATAAAACAGTTTTCGAACTTTGCATCGCAAGTTTTCGAAACTTGCCTCGAATGATGCACAGAAAAAATCTGTACTAAAAAAAAAGTCGTCTAAAAAATATAGGTGTGGCTCATGATAAAAATGTATCCTAAATATAAATCCAAATAAAAGGATCTTGATGTTTAAACTAACGTTATTCGTCATAAAATTATCGATTTTATATTATCGGGTATAAAAATATCATAATTCATAAATGCCACCGTTCAATTAAAAATAAAATATGCGTTAAATAATTTGACTCGAATCAAATGTGAGTACATATCACAGATTCATTTAATCCAGCATTTGTGTTTATTGCGCCGGCGTATTGTCAGAGGTAAGGCCGTTTTACAGTTATGTAAGGTCGCGCAATATGAAGGAAACAATAACTCTCGGCTCGCAGTGTGAATCAAAGAAATTTTTCAAACACCCTCCAAGACCCAATCCTGGGCATTTTAAGTGCACAAAAAAACACGGTAGTTTGTCACAATGTTGCATTGTTTGTTTGAGCTCACAATTCTAAATTACACATTAATTACGCTAAATGCAAAAAAAAACGCTCCCTTCATTATGAAACTATATCTTTTATCATACTGAAAAATTCGCAAAATGCTCTATCTTAAACTATATTAACCGCATAAAAAAATAAAAATGGAAATGAATGTACTTAATTTTAAATATACATTTTTAAAAGCGACACAAATTGCATATAATTCTTATACTTCTGAAACAAAAAATTTTTTAAAATGATTATTACTGTTATATAACAACTATCATGAATCACGAGATAGCTGTTAAACTTTGTTCAAGTTGGTATATTAGCGCTTTTGACTTGAATATGCGGCGGTATCTGGTATATCCTGAATCTTCAGGTCTGGAAATCTTATATCACCCGACGAGGCAATCGATCGCCTTTTGCCTCCCTCGAATTTGCTGGCGAACACTTGCGTGCGAAACGATTTCAGTCGGAAAGCAAGGAGAAACTGAAATTTTTGTAATTTTTGGTAGCACTTGTACTTTTGGTAGCATTTTGAATTGTTCTGACAAATTTTTAAAACGGAACAATCGAAAAATTTAAAATTGAAAGCATTGCAAGTTCTCTCATTAATTTATAAAATTTTAAGGGTGTTGAAGCCAAGTTCTAATCTAAAAATTCGATTTCTTCATTTTACTCAAAAAATATTAAACTTGGATTTTTTTCCCTCTGTAGAATTAATCAATTTTTAATTAGAATTATGCGTACAGAGCGAGAAAATATCTAGTTAAAATATTTTTTAAGTAAAATGAAAATATTCAATTTTGAAGTTATATTTTGAATTCTTCATTTTATGCAAAAAGTATCGAAATTAAATATTTTTTCGTTCTGTATGCAGTTTTATATTTGAAAAAAGATTAGCGCTACAGAGCGAAAAAATATTTATCTATAATTTTCTTTGAGTAAAATGGAGAATGGAATTTGGAGTATAAAACTTGGGTCCAACGTCCTTGAAGGGATTCAAATTAAATAATTTGAAATTAAAGAAGAATAGAACACTAAAATGAACAGATTTGAATCTACAGATTTATCTGCATTGCAAAAGAGCTTATAAAAATTTGAAAAATCTGATATTCGCAAAGCCTAAATAACATTTTTTAATGACGAACCGAAAATACTTGGTCTACACTAATTTTTTCGAAATGGAACTCTTTATAAAAAAAGGAATAGGATCTCTTGAAAAAAATCGATTTGAAGGAAAGAGCAGTTTAATTAAGAAAAATTGAAGTAACTTTTTGGTATTATAACAAGATAACTCAATACCTTCTCCGTTTCTAAGTAAAACAATAACTAACACCTGAAGTCGAGTACAATAAGTTACAATATCAAATACATTACACAACTATCGGTAGAATCCATGAATCTGACTTTGCTTTGTGATATACATACAATAACTTAATAACGTGTATAGAATATAGAAGCTTACCCGTAGAAGCTCTTTATTAAATTATAAACGATCTTCTCCGACAACTGTGATGCATAAAGTGGAAATACGTAATAAAAAGTGGAAGTGATTGGTAGAAAGGTAACTGAGGATTTGTGAATCGGCCCCGGATAAAAAAAATAAATACAAATTAATTTTTATCAACATCATTATTTTATCTAAGGTAATATAAACTAGTTTTGCTTTTCTGATTTAGGGCAATGATGAAATTACATTTTTTTTACATTAATTTTGTTACAACCAGGAATAACTCTTCCCTTCTTTGTTTTTCACAATTTTTCCATTTTAATCTTAAAGCTCGCTCATGAAAGACAATCTCCGTGAAAGAATAATAAAAAAAAGCAAACATATTTTAGCTTACGGATAAAACTTAAGCCGCTGGAATTGTCAGTCTTTTCTTATGTAATTAGTAGAAAAACGTTAAAAAATTGCAATTTGGGCAAAGTATTTTTGCTTTCTTTTATACAAGTCTACATATCGCATCGTTAAAATAAGCGAATGAATGCAAATCTTTAAAACGAATTTCCCTTTAACACTGCCCTTGATATTCATTTTTTTTAAACTAAGAGTAACGGTGCGTTTTCTCAAACTGATTTCCTTCCGTTGATTAATAGTAAAATATCGTAACCCCCTCCTGGATAAACAATAACAATTAATCTAGTAAGTTATAAGTCTGAAAATGAATGGAACAAAGTGATGAAATTGCTTAATTTTTAATTATGCGATAAAACAATTAAAAAGTACGTCATTTTTATATTATCGACAATTTTTTTAAACTTCGTTCGTAATTTCCCATTGTTTCATTTAAACTTTTAAAGTATCTTATATTAGTAAAAAAATTTATTGCGATTTGCTTTCCATTGCAAACATGCTTGATCGTCTATCGTAGACTAAACATAAATAATCACGAATCTTTGCTTTGCACTGCGTGCAAAAGTGAGCTTCATTTTAGTAATTTAGCGAGATCATAAGCGAAATTATTGCAGTATTCCGTAATTAAGTAATTTAATGTAATAGACTCGATTAAAAGCAGTATCGATCTACAAGAGTACAAAAAATTTAATGTAGCATACAGTATTTTGCAATTTATCAAAATTAATATATGGAGGCTGAGAAAAATTGTATAGAGATTTTCGCAGTTCAAAATTGAATATAAAATGCACAATTCACAGATTCCGAAAGAAAATAATAAAATTTATAGTGTATGCAGGAAATTCTCCATGTAAACTTGCCTACCTTATTTTAGGCACATCTTTTTGCTTGAAACGAAACATTCAATTCTATTACCAGTTTTAAAGTAATCATAAAATGTTTACAATTTCTCAAAACACGTTTAATTTGGACTTAAAATTTAGCTTTCGATTTAGTTGAACTAAAGTAATATTGTAGGTGTTTAGAAAATTTTTTGTACACGTGTATAAAACACTAACTGACAAATCCACTTCGATTGTAAATGGACACTTTGACTTTAAACGGCAACACCACTCTCAAATATTCATAGATTTCTGGCTTTCCCAACAAACGTTCTTCCACTATAGTTGAATAACGCGATAAAGTAGTAAAACATCCAGCAGAACGTTCACAAGTGTATTCTTAGGTAATGATTCTGAATTTTTGTTAACAACAATGTGTGCGTGGTGTCTATTTCAAGGTATTTCACTCCAAATGTAAATTCAACTGGTCAATCGTCTTTTGACTTTGGTTCTTCATCATTTTTAGGTTCTTGCGTCTCCTGGCTTCCTTCTTCCTCTTCGTCGGAATAATTTGTTGGAGATTCACCAGGTTTCAGAAGCTTGCCCACATAATCGTACCTCTCTGCAAAAATACAATTTCATTAATACTTTTGTTTTTGAGAAACAAAAATGGTTCCGAATTTTAAAGAAAGTATTCTACATTCTTTAAGAATCATAAAAAAAAAATAATGATTTTTTATTTCTCGATGTTAGTAAATTAACATTCTAAAATAATCTGGGATTTTTAATGACACAAATCTCGAATTTGAATCTTCGGTAACTTGAGTGTAAAACCCGAGTTGAAATTCTTTGTACACTAAGCTGAGTCGATGGAATAAGACCCTGAACAATGACCTAATGTTTTATGCATTTCGCAATATAATTTCAAGTCAGTAGGCTCAATGAATAATGAAATTAAATTGAGCTAAATTTAGTCTATAAAGAATGAATGGGTTAAGAATTGTATGTTTGAGGTATTTCATTATTGTTTAAGAATTTGTCCATAAAATAACGGCATCAAATTTGAATATTCTAAAATAAAAAAAAAATTTTGGCTTAGTTTTCGCTTACCTTTGAACTGTTCTTCCCATTCCCTGACTGAATTCATTTCCTCAGTTTTTAAGTCACTCAAATCATCATATTCATCCTTTCCTGGAGCAACTGAAAATGTACCCAAGCCTCTGCTAGCATCTCTTCCTCCAAATGCTGCGTAAGGACCGCCTGCAAACAATAATAATATTCATAAAATCATCTGTTGATAATTCCTAAATTTCTAGATGTTAATCACATTTTCATTAATAATCGATCATTTAAATATTTAAAGCTTTTGTTTGTTAATATTTCGCAAATGATTTAAATTTTATTCCTTAATATCTGAGTATATTCCAATGCTCATTACTCATTCTCCGTAAATAATTTCAATTTCCTGATAAGACTGCAAGACATATTAACAAATTTAGAGTTTAACGTAGAAAATTTTTTAATTTAAACTTTACATAAAATAAGAATTGCTGTTACTGTTTCGAAAGTATTGTAATTATGTTGAATCATTAAGAAACGAATCGCGCGCGTTATTTTTATAATAATCAACAGTGCTGTCAATCTTTGCCTCGCTTATCAAAGCAGCACATCAATTAAATAACGCATCATTTATACAGTTTTATAACTGGAAACTGGAATGTAATTAAGAATTTACTTAAGGTTCTATCGACTTTAAGGAACACATTCTCAACAGGTCACTCGCGCTTCGCGCTCCATATTTGATTTAAACCTCATTCCATCCTCGCGCTTCGCGCTCGGCTCTGTTTCAATATTTTTCACGATTAAAACGCAAACTACTTATTCTATCAAAAAATGGTCAAAGGAGAATTTGTAGATTTAAAACATTTTCAAAATGCTCCAACTTTTGAATTTTTATCAAAAATGGCTGGCTAACGAACTTGACCTTTATTTTAGGACACTGAAAGAGTATATCAAAAGCCAATCCAATCGGTCAATTCTTTCAATAGTTATCGTGCCCATAAACTAAAAATCTACAGCAGACCGACCCACCCACCCACCTACACTCGTAAAAACATGTTTTCGGGTTCAGGGGGTCTCAAAATGACCAAAAAAGGGGGGTCAAATTTTAAACAAACATAATGCATTCTCTGCTGAGAATGTAAAAACATTACATACATTCCGGTTTTGTCATTAACTCGATTCCACCTATTTTTAGAAATTATCAATTACACAAACAGAGAAAAGTAAATGAAGCGAATTTCTTAGTACATATTCCGTACGCATACCCGAATTGAAAATTTGAATCGGATTAAGCCTAAGTGTATCCACAATCTTAAGGGTGTTTGGGTTCAAATTGTAATCTCAAAATTAAATCGTTCCATTTAACAAAAAAAGTATTAAAACTATGAATTTCTCGCTCAGTATCTATGCGTCTATTTAAAAAATGAGTGAATTCACTACAGAGTGAATTTCGAGGCTGGAACTTAATATTTCAGAATATTGTTTCAATTCAAAAAGCTGGAAAATAATGAAATTTGCATGAATTGGTGGTGCCAAATTAAAATAATTAAATTACGAGACCGATTAAAATTATAAAAAATCGATTGAACGTAATAATTCATGTGAATCTGCATTCTTTAATGTGCAGATTTAATCGTTTTTTTTTTCTGCGAAATTTTTTGGACTGATTCAAACGCGTAATTTTGGTTCAAGAAGTAAAAATCTCAATATCCATTCATAAATATTACAATTCTCAAAGACAATTACTATTAAAATCTTACGAAACATTTTACTTCAAGCTCTAGAAGAAAAATTATTATAAAATCTAGAAATCAATGATGCATCAGAATTGAAGACAGTAATATTTAATCGTAAATGAGGAAAGTAATTAAAACGCGTCGCAAATGACGCGAGTCTGGAAAAAAGTAGATGACGATGCAAAAAGTAAGGTTGGTCTTGCAAAGAAAAATACTTACCAGGGCCGTAAAAATGTGAACCCCTGGTGACATCGTAGACACTTCCATTGACTGCAACTAGGACTCGACCATCGGGTCCTCTTCCATCATAAGGTTTAAGTTCCTGAAGAGTAAAATCTCTCCTTAATTTTGGCAACTCTTTCACTGGCTTTACCGGTTCATCCGCCTTGGTTTTGCTTTTGATGATTTTATACACGAGGAAGGCGATTATCGCCACCAAGGCGAGGTTCACAGGACTTCGAACAATTTCCGAGATAAAGCTGGAGAGAAATGGTTGTGCGGCTTCCTGGTTTTCAGAAGTCGGCGACGAGGAGCCCAGTGGGACTCCCTTTTCGGCCATCTTGACCACTGATTTTTAGATATTTAGAGCAGTTTTGCAAATTAGCTAACAAATACGAATGCACGAATTTTCGCAAGAAAATAAGGGTCAGGATTTGCGATTCAAAATTTCTTGGCAGCTGACAGATGAAAACGGTTTTCAAATGACCAGCAGACGCGTACAAAGTCACGCCACTCTAAATCGACATTTCGAGCAAGGACTAGGGAGTAGGGGGGGGGGTCGAAGGGAAATGCACACCGGTCGCACACAGGGTTGTGCACGTAATACATATACCTTAGAAAATACATGAGATATTTTACGTACACTCGAGTCTCCCAAATCTCAACTTCCCAAATCTCAAGTTCTCCCAAATCTCAAGTCAAGTTTCTCTCAAATGTCAAGTCCGTCTTTCCGAAGAATCACCTGATAACCACTGCGCAGGCGTGCACGCATGCGCAGTAGGGCTGTTTGTGAAATTTGAGGACTTGACATTTGGGAGAACGTCTGGCCAAAATCTCTTGACATTTGGGAGACTCGAGTGTATATTACGGTAATCAGTGCTCTCAAACGGGGCGCTAGCGCGCGCATCATTTTTGGCTTACCGTTGGAGAAATTCTCCCATTGGTCAAAATTTTACGCGCGCGATTCAAAATGGAATTAAGACGGTAATGTACGCATATTACGTATGTTACCAACCTTTGATCAATTTCAAACTTGGCTCTTTTGTTGAAACTTCATTAAATTTTAAGCTTGAGGCTTAAATTTGAAATTCAAAACTGTGAAAAGATAGAAAAAAAAGTGACTCAGGTTTTTGAACTTTTAAATAAAACAAGAACTGTAAAATGGCACTTTTTTTATTTCCTTTAAGTATCATATAATTTTTAATTCAACAAACTGAATAATAAGACGTATACAAAAGAATATATTATAATAGCACATATTTCGTTAACTACTAAACTTCGTCTCGTAAAGTCAATTCGAGAGACTATTAAGTTTTTGGATGTACGATACTCGTATGCATCCAATGTCAGAATTAAAAATAAGTATTTATATTTAAAATGTCGTTGTAATTGCTTTCTTATATCACTGTTTACATGAAGGTTGAATAAAAAAAAAAAAAAAAAAATATTTGTTCATTTTTGTGATTTTAATTTGGCAAGTTTATAATACTAATTGGCGTAAAAATTACACCGAGGGGCCGTTCAAGTAATACGTAACGCACTTTAGGGGGGGGGGTCCTTTAAATGCTATTGTGCGTTACATAGGGATGGGAGGGTGTTCAAAGTCGATGTTACGTAATGTTCTCTTCATGAGCTGAAAGTCCATGTATTCTTCAAAATCTTGAACTTGTCCTGTATTTGATAGAAATTTGAGTTCATTTGAACTAAAATCGACAAAAAGTGCGTTACGAAATACTTGAACGGCCCCCAATCAGCCTTCATGAATCTGAGGTAGAAATTAAATGCGACTTCTCACTGATCATATGATTGAACCTGACCGAATGGAATTTTTTAGAAATCATTTTTTAAAAATATTTAGAGTTAATTTAGAAAGTCGCCGCCATTCTATTGAAGAACGTGACATTATTAAGAGTTGATTGCATACTTTCATATATAATTAAAAAATTATTTTGATCTATTCTATGACGAGTTATCGATACCTTTAGTGCCAAGTGTAGTTCGAAAGTACTTTAATAAGTACTATTACTTCTATTTAGCCACTTGGCTAAATACTGTTGACAGGATTAATGTTGGTGATTGGGTATATCTGCAAAATGTTTCCAATCAATATGTACTTGACTTCCTTGTCCGTCAAGGGCTTCCATTAAACTCGAAGTAAAACTAAATTCGGACGTGCTGTCTGAGAATTTGATAAAGGGCATGTGTTACTTATCATATGAGCAGATTTTAATTATCCAAGTTTTTTCTCATAATTTTTAGTGTTTCAAAGAAAATAATAGTACAGACGTTTGTGTACGCGTTCTTTACATTTGTTTAAAAATTAATGCTAATTATAAAAATTTACTTACAATGAGTCTATGGTAGTAAGGCTACCATTTAACCCTGATGTCAATGAAATTCCTTCAATTTTTAGCAATTCAAAGATCGAGTTAACAGCAGAAACATAAACACCCTTGGAACCTGCGAGACCCAAATAACGAGGGTTATTCAACTCTATTAAAGTTCTATCTTGTTTTTTAGTATACGATTTGAATGAGTCCGAATCGAGCTTTATGATCTCCACAGATGAAAAGTGGATTATGAACAAATACGGCTTCCGATATGCTAAAAGAATTAATTTATAACAGTATTAGTTTCTGAATATAAATAAAAAACGAAAATTATAAAGATATAGAAAAAGATTTTACGTATTTTCTTACCAAAAGCGAAAGGAAGATGACTCCAGTTTGGATTAATGTTTCGAGTTCTTTGTCCATTTTCATCAACAAAAACACCAAATTCATTATAACATAGCAAAAGTTCAATGTTTTGCGAGTTATTCGATACGTCCAGAACACAAATAGGGAAAATTCCGAGCCTCGCAACTCCCATAAGTGCTGCTTTTATAGAATTATCGTCATCTTCAGGAAAATCTAGAGACAAATTGCAAATTGTAAATAAAATATAATGTATTGTTATTCATAAAATATATTATTGAGCATTAAACATTTGTACATTACTCACCGTCAATAGAGTAGTTTGTAATATCTATTTGGAAGAACTTGTTGCAACCAACAATAAGAGTATTTTTCGTAAATAAGGCACAACTACAAGGCTCTGGGGTTTCAAGTTCATGAACTCCGATAAATTCACTCGATTCTTCAGTCGTCGTCCATTTTAATAGACTGTAAAATAATCGTAAGGGTTCAGGAGCCTTCCAAAAATTATACATCAAAAAGAAAACTTTAGAAACAAATCAAACTATTTTTGAATAAATCAAATATTTTTGAAGTGTAATAGCATAATAAAGTAAAGCTTCACTTACATGATATGAGAAGTAGTCGCTGCACACAACATTTCTTTTTGCACTTGATAAAGATGGCAGCTTTCAGATCCCGTCAAGACAGGTTTCGTGCTGATTGCTGGACGAGAACATTCCGCAGCTAGTGCGTTACTCTTTAATTGCCTCAAATCGCATGAAACCAATTGTCTATCTTCTCCAGCAATCATGAGAGCCAGCCCCAATTTCGGATGTAGTGTCAGATGGTGAACTTTTTTAACTCCTCTGATTATCGTAAGTACTTGAGCTTTCGAAGATTGGAACGAATACAATCCTTCCTCTGCACCCAATAACAAAACACCTTCTTCAGGTAATTCAACAATGCAATTGAGATCCAACTGATTTTTCTCTAATCTCAGTACTGTCTGATATTTATCAATCTTGCCGGGTTTATTCGTAAGCGATCTCAAAGCTTTTAACCAATTCTTCTTATCAAGTTGACTTAAAGCCATAATATCCAATCTAGACGTTGGCCAACAAGTCGTTGATGAATTAGGTTCCACTCTAATAATAAATGGTAAATCGGATTTTGCTGTTCCTGCAACATCTGCGTGATCCACCGATTCTGAAATCATAAAGCCTTCTTTCTCAGGTAAATTCAGACGACTGATTGGCGCCATTCCTGGACTAGGTTTGTGTTCATAAATACTCAAGCTCGTGCCTTCCAGTTTTAGATACTTTCTTTCCCAAGAAGACTTTGCCCGACCTGGCACTTTGACCCAACTCTCCATCGAAACATCTCCATTTCTTTGCAAATGATCAGTATCTCTTTCAGGTTTGTCCGGTTCATCTATCGCTAATGTTTTGACACTATCAACCAAACTCGATAAACTATCAGAGCTCTCTTTGTACTTTCCAAATTGCTTTGCGAAATCACCAGGAAGTCCGCAAGACGCTGGAACAGAGACGGAGCATTTAAGATGTGTCATTATCTGACATTCACTGCAAATCGCTGCTCGCTTTCCAAACTGTATCGAATCTAGACATGCAGCACATTTTCCTGCGCGCATTGGTAAACTGATATTAAATCTATGAGGTATATTATGCTTCATTCTTTGGAGAGAAAGATGTCTGGTCATTAAATCTCCTGAATCTCCCATATAAGCGGAACTGTGTTTCTGTTCAGGGGAAGTTGGAGGTGAGGTTGGAAGTGGCGAACAGGCATTTGTGGTCTTAACAGCTAACATTTGTTCTGTTAAAGCCTTTACTTTTTCTCTTTCTTTTTCTAATTGGTTCTCTAATTCACGGTACCCGACGGGCATTGCCGTTCCAACAGGACAGATGTTTTCCTTCTGCTTAAGGCCAAATATTTTGTCGCATACACCCTTCTTCTTTTTGCTGTATTGTTCGAGTTTCAGCTGCAAATAATCTATTAATTTCGTTTGCTGCTGACACGTGCTGCCAGACTTGACTTCTCTCTCCTGATAGAATTGCCTCATCTCATCCATAATGCCTTCGAGTTCAGCGACCCTGGCTCTAAGTTCTTTACCCACGTCCTCGCTTTCCTGCAAATTTGACTTGAGATTTAGATTTTTTTCCTTCAATTCGTGAAGCCTTGTCAAGTGCTGTGAGCTTTCTTCTTTCACATATCGTGCCTCCTCTTTAGCCATATCGAGTAATCGTTTAGCTTGGGACAGATCACATTCTAAATTACCGCATTTATTTGAAAATTCAGCAATCTGTTCGTTTAGTTTGTGTGCAAGTGTCTTGTACTCGTCTCTCTGCGCAGCTAAATTATTCCTCTCGCCTTCAATATTGCTAGTTTCAGATTCCAATCTCTCTATTTTTCTTTCAGCGACTATTCTCATGGTCTTCTCTTCGTTCTGGGCTTTCTTGCATTCTCGAAGTTTAGTCTGTGCGATCTCTAGGTCTTTCTGAAGCTTCATTTTGTCCTGGATCAAAATATTCTCTCTGGTTTCATGATCGTTTGTCAGCCTTTCGTAGTCAGTCAATTGCTCTTCGAGAACTGTGCAAGTTTCTTTTAATAATTCATTGTTGACTTGATAACTGTTAACTTCCTCTTGTAGTTTATCAAGCTTGCTTTCAAGTCCAGTATTTACGTCGTTATGCTTTGATATTTGTAGTTTTAGACGTTCATTCTCGGCTTTGAGACTGTCGATGCGATCTTGATTTCCACGCATTTGTGTCCGGGTAGTATCTAATTCTCTTCGTAATGAAGAGCTAGATGATTGGAGCTCTTCTATTTGCTTATTTGCCTGCGTTAGTGCCTGCAAATAAATTAGAATGAATATTAAAAAGTAAAATCGAAATAATAATTATTATTAACCCTTTTAAAATTAAGTGAAATTACATGAAATTAAAACCAACCCTTTGCGCAGAATCTGCTTGCATTTTATTTCTCGAAGATTCCCTCGTTACATCTGCTAAAGAGGCTTTCGCATTATCCATTTCTTTAAGTAACTTCGCAGCTTTTTCCTCTTCGTCCTTTTCTTTCTTCCTTAGCCTCTCTGTCAACTTTTGCTTATCTTCCTGTAAGGTTTTGATCTTCTCCTCAGCCATTTTCGCCTCTCTGATCGCTATGCGTTTGTCGAGATTCGCATCAGAGAGTTCCTTTTCCTTCTTCCACAAAGAGATCTGTGCCTGCTTGGCTACCTTTTGTTCAGCAGTCAAACTTTCGTTAGCAACTTGAAGTTCTCGTTCCAACTTTTGAATCTGTTGCTCCAGCTGAGAAATATTTTTGCTATGGTGATTATAAAAATGGCTACTGGAACTTGTACTAGTAGTCGGTTTATCGAGTTCTAATCCTTTGAGAGACGTATTCTCAGCTTCGAGTTTTGTTACGCTGTGTTCTAATCTTCTTAATAATTCTTCTAAATTGCCGACCTTGCGCAATTGCTCCTCTGTGAAAAATAGTTAAAGGAAATTATAAATATTTTTTAATACAAAGACTTAAGAAATATAATATTTAATCAACCAAAACATATTTAAAATACCTTCTTTTTCCAAAGAAGTTCGCAATCGAAGTTCCAAAGTTGCTTTATCTTGCTCGACTCGTTCCAAGTTCAAAGCGATTGCTTCTCTTTGTTCCAAGCTCATTAAAGTATCACTAAGGTCCGATTTAGTGTTCTGAAAAATTAGAAAAAATTTAATATGAAGTACATAAATCTTAAATAGACACATCGATTGAAAAGAAAATGAATTTAACTTACTTCTAACTGATTTTTCAGATGCTCGTTCTCAGCTGCAAGTTTTTCTATTTGCTCTTGCATACTAAGAAACGTTTGTTCATTCATTACAGCAGTTTCCAGTTGCTTGTTTTTTTGAAATAACTCTTTCTTTAATTCCTCTATTTCAGCATCTCGAGCGGGAATTGTCGCTTTTAAGCTTCTTAGTTGTTCTTGGCAATCCTGAAGTTCAGATTGTGCCAGTTCCAAAGCAACATTAAGTCTCGATTGACGACAATGATTCGAATCTTGTTCATTTTGTAGCTTATTTTCCAAATCTACGGTCTTCGCCACTTCTAATTCCAACTTTGATCGAAGTTCTGCTAATTGATTGTGAGCTCGAGCAGCAATCTGATCTAGTTTATTGCTAACTCCTTGAGCACTTTGTCGGCTCAGCTCTCTCATTTTTGCCAGTGATTCTTTATGTTGAACCTGGAAAAATTAAAATTTAAAGTAAAAAAAAAATTCTGTTAATTCAAAGAATGTTTCCAGTAGTTTCTGCTATGAAAAATAATTTTATGTGTTTGTATCGTTATTACGTACCTGAAAAGCTCGGAGCTTGTTTAACTCAGCAGTGGCTGTTTTCAATTCACATTCTGCTCGTTGCAGTCTTACGCTCATTTCATTATTGCTTGTGCACAGCTCAGCGATTCGTGCAGTTTGTGTTTCGATATGTTTGTTGAGTTGAGCCACTTTGTCTTTTTCTGTATTTTCCCATTTTCGTTTCGCGCCCTTTATTAAGTTAAGGGCTCTAGTCTCTAATTCTCGCCTCTCTTGTCGCTCTAATTCTGAAAATTTTAATTCTAATTCTAATTCTGTTTTTTTTTTTTTTATTATTATTAATAGTCGGAAGGAGACAATTAAAGGACACATAATAAATGATAAATAATTATAAAAATAAATTACCTAGGATTCTTTTGATACCAGCTGCCTCTGATCTGGCAGTAATTAGTTCACGTTCCAAATTGTCTCTTTTTCTATTAGACAATTCTAGTTGCTTTGATTTCCCTGCTAACTGAGACTCTAACTTAGCATTGGTTTTTAAGTTTAAACTCGCCTTGTCTTGAAGTTTGAGCAGGTTTTCTTTCTGTTCTTGAACTTCTTTGAGTTCTCTCTTCTTGTTCTCAAACTGTATAATATCCATCTCCATTTTTCTAACATTTGTCTTGCAAATGCGTAGACTATTAACAAAAAGAAATAATTCGTTAATAATACAGATTAAAAAAAACTGTAAGCATTCAATTTTCTATGATTCTAGAAAACAGAAAAAATTGCAATCTCTGAAAGAGTTCCCAGATTTGATATTTCTACAGTATAATGATTTATTTTGTAATTAATATATTTTTGGATGCACTTTGTTGACATCGAACAAATTCTCACCGCATGTCAAAAATAATTGATTTTTATTGTATCAGTAACCACAAATTTCTTATGAATTACTTTTTATTTAAAATTTACACTCTTAATCTATAAAAGAAATAAGATTAAAAAACTGGAAATAAAACAGCCGGGCAAACTTTTGTGTATATCACGGCGTTATAGCATGCTGATGCAAAGTAATATTTGGAAAATTGTTATCATCATAACCTCTATTTCGATTCACTTCGCTTCCCGCATAATTCACTAATTATTACACATTTCGGATATTGCGTTATGGTTTTTAAATGGCTAGTGGTTCAGTTAAATATTTACTTTTATTTACTTTATTTACACTTCGCCTAACGATATTCTTGAAACGGTAACGGTTGTAAAACAATTTTAAAAGCGCTGTCCTGCGCTGTCCAGTGTTGGCAGGGTTGGCAATGTTACAATGTTTTACGTCGTTACGTCGAAAACGCCACACAGGGCGCCAGCGCGCGTATCATTTTCGGCTTACCGTTGGAGAAATTCTCCCATTGGTCAAAATTTTACGCGCGCGATTCAAAATAGAATTAAATTAATTCCATTTTGAATCGCTGGAACATTGCGTTGTCCTTCTCCGGACAACGGAGGAGGACTACTACTGTCTACTGTCTGTAGTTTCACTGTAGGAAAATACATATGTACATAAATTTATGAAATAATATGTAAATGCATACACACTAAAAAAAATCCACCGATTGGTAGCATTATAAAGTTACTACGGTTGGTGCGAAACGTCACTCTTGCGAATTTTTGGCAGGATTTTAAATCACTGATTAGAAAGTTTTAAAATCAAGCTACCACAATTTTTATTCATTATTAATCTGTTTGGTAAATATTTAATAAATCAAATATTAAAGGACAAGAATTAATTTTATTTTATATTCCAATAACACTTGTCAATTTATAATATAAATATTGCACTTATATTCGTAGATGGAATGTTGAAAGAAAATCTGATGCTCTGGTCACAACGTGTTCAAATTCCAAAAAAGATAAGGCACCGTCACTGTCGATATCACATTCCTCAAGAACTTTTTGACAAATTGTTTCTATTTCTTCTGAACTTAATCTACCTCGAACCAATTGAGTGCAAGTTTGTTCCAAATCATTGAGTCCCAATACTCCATCATCATCGAAATCTATTTTTTAAAAATCGATTAGTTAATTCGTATTCAAATATCTTTCTAAAATTAAAAAAACATCTTATTTATGATTCAATTCTATCATACTTCTTGTAAACGATCCTCGCATCGTTCTATTTACAGATTCACTTTCCACTTTTATAAATAAAACTCTCTCATGCGAAAGACATTAAGTTTAGATATTCTTAAAATCAAGTCTTGCTAAAAAATATATATATACAAATTGCTAAGAAATTTGTTATCCATATAAAAATTAAGTAGATTTTTTAAGAAATGCATTTACCATAAATTTTAAAGGCGTAATGCACTTTTAAGTCTCGTGGTGCCTGGTCGGAAAACACGGACATCATCTCTAAGAATTCCTCAAAGCAAATGCCCTCGTCATTTGAATGTCCTGGATCTCTACATTGAGTGAAAACTTCCGAAATACGCTTTCTGAAGGGATTTTCCTTAAAAACAATTAATTTTTTTAGAAAAATAATTATCTGCAGATGTTTTTCAAAATACAGTAAAAATAATCTGAACACTTCTGTAATCTTTTCTCAAACAATATAATCAAGTTAGTGATAGCCTTATCTTTCATACAAGGATACAATACTTGACAAAGCCTTCAAGGATGCTTTATATTCTTGAGAAAGGTAGAGATAACATAATTTAATTTTAAATCGAGAGTTAAAAAATTAATTCAAAAGAACTCAAAAGATTGTAATAAATTTAAAATAAGTAAAGAACAGGTGTACGCTTGAATTGCGAAAGATGAAAAATTGCAATGAATGAAATCCAATAAATCTGTAAGAAGTTTAAATAATAAAGCATATTTTTATCAACCTTGAGTTCGTGTATTCGCTCCAAGCATGCTAATGGTAATCGTAAATTTGAAGCTTCATGAGGAGTCATTGTTTCAGGCACAACACCAGGACCGCCTATTTCTCGAAATCTTTTGTGGATTCTTCAATTAAAAAGTTTGTCTCTGTAGTTTTGAAAAAATTTGCATATCACTGAAAAACAAGCTTTATACTTATATTTATTTATTTTGTCAGTACCTTAAAATCTCTTTACGCGTAAAAAATGTACAATCCTGATAATCTTCCAGTTGTTCTTCTGTAAATGTTGCCACTTTGTTTCCCATCTTTTATAATTTTAATTTTTAATTTAATAAATTTACTTGAAATTATTATATTTGTTCCAGAATAATACTTCTTATTTAAATTAATTAAAATTTTTAGCAAATTTTAAAACATGTAAATGACTGATTTGAAAACTGTAAACTATTTCAATAAACAAAGTTGTATTAAATTGTTTATTCCTTATTTTACTGGAATAAAAACAGAAGCGAATTGTTTTAAGTTGGAGATCCCTTTTCCTTCTGATACCACACCCTACACATGCGACATGAAAAGGTGGTAAAAGATCCATTATTGTGAGAAGGTGTGGTCACTGGCAGTCACACCTTATTTTAATGTACCTACCTACTGATAGGTATGAAAATCATAGACTGGAAAAAGCTGAATGATTATTACTTAAGCTAAGTAATAAGGCTCTAGTTTAAAATTATATTTATTTATTTAATTTATAATTATATTAACCAAAGTATATAATTAATATTTATATACACATAATGTTAAAATATTTGATTCTTTCTATCCTGAGTCAGTTTATTTATAAAAATATGTCATTCTGTATCTTAAAAGAAAAGTAACGCAGGTTGTAAAACTTGCTTAGAAGTTTAAAAAATGTATCAGACTAGCAAAAAATTGATCACCTATTGAAATCACGTCGTATCAAAAGAGTCTAGGTGTTGCAGGTATTTAAGTACAAAATGTTTGAGAAATTATCAGTCGGTGGATTAAATTCTAAAGATCGCTGTTGCGATTAGTATAAAGAGTATTTTAAAATTAAAAAGGAACTCAGTACTTACGGCTCTAAACGTAATGATCTTCATAAGCTTCTTTGCAATCCAGTAAATTGTCGAGACTTTCCTTAAACTCATCTTGTTCAAGTCCGGAATTCTCAAAAGCGTGGAACCTTTTAATCGTTTTCACTTTCTTTGCTTGGTTGTAAAGAGACTCGTACATGTTTGCTAAACTGTCTCCGCTATGCAAACCAGCCATGACTGCTACGTTCTGAACATCTGTAAAAGAATAATAGTACTTAGTACATTCGTTTTTAATGATTTTTTTGCAATAATAATGACAATAAAATCAGATTAAAATATTTTTTTTAGAAAAGCCTACCTTCGTCAACAGGGAAATCACTAATATTCCCATTTTGTTGAACATTCTTATTAAATATTCTTGGATAAGGATGCTTTATTCCAAGAGGTGCAGTTATATTCGTCAAGTATGTTGCCGTTGCGTAACAAGAACACGACAAGAATAAACTCATCATCTCATGGACAGTGGAGCATTTATAAGCTGCTTTTTCCAGTTGCTTTCCTGCGTCCTTTATAGGTCTTTTTAATCTATCCTCTGGAATTCCTCTCAATGACAAAGTCTGATAATTTTTATCCGGAGATATGTCACAACAAGGAGTCAAACTCGTCCATAAAGGTCCCTCAAAGTCATCCAAAATATCAATAAAATCTCGCTTCGTTGTGATCGGAAAAGGAAGATTTAAGCTCATTGCGGCAGCTTTTCTGCCAACTTTGTTTAGATCCGCACAAAGATCTGACAAAGCAGACATCGGATATTTTTTTTGCCGATATCTCAAACTCATTGTATCTATTGCAGTAGCTAATATTGCTGCAGTCTGATATTTTAACTGAGGGTCGTAAGTGATATTACTAAATTCACGAAAAGCACCAGATCGTGGCCAAAATTCTTTTCTGCATCCAAGTGGACTGAAAAGTGAAGAATTTTCTCCAATACTGTGCCAACAGAGAACAGTGTTGACCATCTTAACTAATTCGGCAGCTGAAGGTTCTGTGCTGGTGCCATCAAAAGTTGGAAATGTTAAGATACTCTTTCCATATTCGTCACGCAGGTGTTGAATACATGATGCACCTAGTCCTGCGAATCCATCGGTAGAATCAAGAAGCACCTGGATAATATAAACTAGAATTACTGAAGAATTACTTTATATATTAATTTGATATTTAAGAATAATTAAAATATATTAATACCTGAAAACCTTGAATAAAATCGCATTCTTCAACGTAAGTTCTTATTTTATCAGTAAAATCTTGAGAGAATGAATCCGAATTCCACAAATTTTTACCATAATTGTATATATCAAATGGTTGAGATTCAGATCCTTGAGAATATTCTTTGATAACGTTCACAGTCCTTGGATGAAAACGTGGCACCAAATAATCAACCCACTTATTTACATCGTTTTCCAAATCCAAGTTTTTTGGTTCATTGACTGAAGGTTCCTCTAAACTTTGTACAAAAGGTGTTTTGGGTGCTTCGGGTTCTTTCTTTACCTCGATATTCTCATCGTACCAAAGAATTGGCTGTTTTTCTTCTGCTTCTGATGCATACAAACTACCTACTTCGTTTAAGTAATCCAAACTTCCTTTTAAATCAACCAGCAAAAGCCTCGGAGTATACGTAGTTTGTTTCTGAAAAGTTGACATGTAATTGCAATTATTGAGATTTTGATTTCGCGGTCGGTTTTAAATTGCAGCTCATTATAATAAATGCCACTTACCTGCGATGTTTCTCCCTCTCTGTATAATACATCGTGATTAATTTCTGAAGGATTATCAGGATCGTAAGAAAAATTTGTTTCCTGAAAGAAATAATACACATTAGAGAAGAAAATGTAATAACTATTACCATAAATTATTCTATGATACAATGTAAAATTCAAACGACTTCTGACTTAAGATATTTCAAGTGATTCAAAAGAATTCAAGTGAATTCATATGATTTTATGTGAATTCACCGTCTTCAGAAAATTGAGAATTCAAGTTTGAGGTAAATTCAAGTGACTTCAGAAATTTCAAAACAATTCAATGATTTCAAGAGAATTCAGGAGATTTTAATGCAAGTGTAAATTTGATTTCACGAGTTGTCAACCCCTCGAATTCAAATGAATTTGACAAAATGAAATATGTAGGTTAGGTTTGTACAAACAATCTTGCTGGATTGTATAAAGGTGTGATATTTATATATATTGTATAAGGTGTGATATTTCTTATTGAAAAAGATACAATCATATGAAATGGAAATATATAATAAATGATAAAATTACTCCATTTTCTGTATAAACTCCCTAAAATGAATTTACATGTTAGGAATTATCAAAAAGGTCAAAGGAGGTATAATATAAACACCTACTTGCAAATTCCACCAATGTGTACCAATAAAATTGGAATAATGACCAATTTGAATAGTCAAGATTTCTCGTGTTGTCATTTTTAAACAACTTATTTATAATTTATATGCAGTTTCCAGCGTTTCCAGTCAAAAACAGTCCGTGTTCCAAATGTTCCAATAATTCCAAACATTCCAAATTCCAATTCGTTCCAGTTTTCCCAATTCGTGCCCGTTCTCAACTACGCATGCACAGTGGACAGTGGTGACAGTGGTCCAATCCCATACTCGAGTCCCGTTACTGCGCATGCGTCGCACTCAGCATCTGATTGGTTGCTATTCGCGCGAAGTTTAAAATTGTTCAGCATTTTAAATTGCGCGCGAATAGCAACCAATCAGATGCCGAAGTGCGTTGCATGAGCAGTTGAGTAGGAACTAGGAACTAGGAACACGAAGTGGGAACACTGGAACGAATTGGAATTTGGAACGTTTGGAATTATTGGAACATTTGGAACACGGACTGTTTTTGACTGGAAACAAGCGATTGTTGAAGATCTTCAGTTTAAATAATTAATTAGGCAAGAAAATCTAAATTTCATAAGGGAAACGGAAACCTGTCCGTTTTAGATAATTGAAAGTTATGATTGTTTTGTAGTATTAATTATTAATATTATTATTTTATTATGCATTTTGCATTCGTGTTCATGATATAAATAACAAGCACCACGTGTGTACAGCTGGGTTAAGAATATGAATATCAAGAAACGTCAAACGTTTGAAGTAGAGCAGCGTTGGAGCGATCAATTTCCTCGCATCACAAAACCAGAAGTTGTTGGTTATTTCAGTTTGGATGCTTCTCGTGAATATTTACCAGATTTGTCACAATTAAAATACGTTATTAACCCTCCACGAAACACTCGTCTAGAACTTAACCTCAATCATGGGATTGAGAATGTAATACGTAAACCGGATTCAGCTTCTAGAGAAAGATTAGATCATCTTCTGAAGTGGATTGTTAATAATTATAGTAAAATTGAAGCTCCACCAAAAACTGGACGATGGTTAGTATACACAATAAAATTAAGTCTAACACCAATTAAGTTCCACCCCATTTTTTTATGTTAATGAGTTATAAAAAGTATTTATTTATAATTTCACAGGCTGAAACCAGAGTTTATTTGTTATCGAGGATTGCTGAGTACTTTATGGCGAACCCCATATGAAGAAAGCGAAGGATGGCTATTATGTGCAGTTAAGTTTAAAGGTACCATTTACCTGTGCAGTTTTGATACAAAAGAAGCAAGGGAAAAGAAAGCTAATGCAACAGCAAGAGATTTAATGATGTCCTCATGGGGTTTTAAATTCGAACAGTATATTCTATCAGGTATATTTAATTAATTATTAACAATAATTCTTATTCTATCATTCCAGTAAGTTCTGAATTCAAAAATATTGAATCCATCACTTTTTTAGATTCTCCTGACAAACAGCCGGATGTCTCAGTACCAGTTAACGAATCGGAGGAATTTTGTTGCATTTTTTCTTGCGAGTTTGGTAATGAGAATAATTCTATGCTTTATGGAGCAGAAATGGATGGAATTGATTCAGAAGAACCAGTAACAGATCCCGTCCAATGGAAAAATGTTAATTTCGTAGAACTAAAAACTAACAGAATTATTGAAAGTTATCGACAAGATACGTTCTTTAGGAAAAAACTTTTGAGGTGGTGGTGCCAATCTTTTTTGGTTGGCGTTGACAGTATCTTGTGTGGGTTTAGAACTAATGATGGAAAAGTTATTGATTTGAAAAAGTACAAAGTTTCGGATTTGGTAAAAATGTCGAAGGTAAATACTAAAAATCAAGAAATGTTTTTCAGAAAAGGAAGAAAGATTACTAAAGATTCTTTTTATTCTAGAATCATTGGGAAGCTGGGCCCTGTATGAACTTTTGTGACGCTTTCTTAAATCACTTGAAAACAGTCGTTACTCAAGATTATTACAAATGCATTTACAAATTCACCTGGAGACCTGGGGGAAAAGTCGAGATGGATGTTCTGAATAGAGAACTCGCTTCAGAATATGGAGGACCGTTCGCTTTTTTACCTTACTGGTACACAGAAAAAGTAAACAAAATTTTACGGAAATGATGTTATTAGTTCGGCTTAAATGTTTAATCAGGTTTACTTTTACATTAGACATGTTTTTGAAAACAAAATTGTATCTCATTGATTTAGATTGTAAAAGATTTCGACTTATAAATTAGAACAAAAGTATTCAATCATCTCTTCTCACTTATTTATACGGTAAGGATTGTGACGTTTAATAATTGAACACACCGAAGAATGTACATACGTGTACATTTATTACGCATAATTTTGTATAATTATTATGTATTATCGATATTTTAATATTATAATTTATATCATTTGTACAGAAGTAGAGCAGCTTTCCTTATTATAAGTTGGTATATGTTGCAATAAACTATTTTTCACTTTTCAAGTTTTCTTTGTTTTTTTTTTAGATATTTAATATATGTATAGAAAAAAAATATACATGGTTCAAAGTCCTTTGCCAAAACCTTGGTTTATTCCTTCCATTTCAGTGTGAGATAGTGGCTGTAACATAAGTCCAGGAACAGGAGGACTCATTTCTAAATCACGCAATTCGTTGACTTTTACTCGCAGATTGCTCCTTAGTTTATTAATCTCTACATCACATTGTTCCTGGTCTGCAATAGAATATATAGAATAGTATATTTTGAGCAAATTAAAAAGACACAGAATAAAGTTCAATAAAAAAACAAATTGTAGACAATTGTCTTTTTGACTTTCCAATAAATGATATGCAGAACACGAACCTTTTAAGAGCAATTCTTCTGCAGATTTTGCAGTCATTTTTATTAATAATGGTCCAACTGTTAACCAAGCTTTGTCGTGATTTTGCTTCTGCAGAGCTCTCATCCCAACTCTGTCATCATTTCTTCTCATATCTAATGCCACGATTTCTTGCCTGTCCGTGATGATCTCTCCCGCTTTTTCTTCCACTTGTGTGAGATGTTTTAACAGTTTCTGCTGATCGTTCATTTTCTTCCTGAAAAGCAAAAGAAAACAATTATTTTAAGAACATCCTTTCCTATACAATTTTCTTTAAAACTTCGAAAGCAGTGAAAATTGAAAATGTTTAAAGTAAAGAATTAAAGTTTAACAATTTTAAATAGTCTGTCAAATCAAAAAAAATGTTTTGTTCTTAGACTTGAAATTCACATACGTTTAATAATTTATAGTAAAAATTCTCCAAACTAAGATAAAGCTTTACGAATAGCTTTTTCTCTTCTCGCTTCCTTGTTCAGTTGTCTTTCTCGATCCTTCCTCTTCAATGTCCTCTGATTAAACACTCTAGTTATTTTTACAGCCTTGTGATCTCCAGCTTGAAAGTGTGTCACCCTTGGAACATTTTTCTGATCAAGACCCAAACCTTTTCGATCCTGTTTCAAAGAAGTTTTGACTGGATACTTTCTACCTTCACCAGAAGGACCCAGACCATGCTCTTCATTCCATCCTGAATTTATAAGCATCTGATACCCTTTGCTACCTTTGGGAATCGTATAGTGAGCATTTAATACCTTTGGTTTTGTATTAAAAATATGCACAATCGACGATTCGTGTTCTTTTGTAGTCGTATCTTTAAATTCCAAATCGCATATGCTGCAATAAAAGTTACTTCTTTTATTGGATTTCTTCTCTGTGGTAGTTTCTGGTAATCGTTTATCAACAACGGTAGCTGAATTTCTCAAAGAATCTTTCCTGGACGATTCTGTAGAATGTCGAAGTCTTCTGATATTTTCGCTCTTTTCCAGAATTTCTCTTATCTGTGTAAAGTTATTTTTAGAAGCTAATTGCGATGCTGTTAGTCCTGATTTGTCTCGGATTTTTTTATTAGCTCCAATTTTTAACAGGAATTCCACAATATTTAAATTACCAGCATATGCTGCAGACATCAAAGGTGTCCAGCCATATCCATCGGTTATATTTACGTTACCAGAATGCAAATTAGTCTCCAAAAATGTCATATCTTTCTCCTCAATCGCTTTAAAAATCAAGTTTACTGTCACGTTTTGAACTACATTCTTTTGGTTCTTTTGAATTCGTGGTTTTACTCTACTTCTTTGACTAATTACTTTCGCAATTAATTCCTGTTTTTCATTATTATGGCTACTTTTATTAATCGTTTCTTCATAGGCAATTTTGGCCTCGAGACCTTTGAAACCGAGATTACCACTTTTTACCTTTTTTACTGGTGGTTCCTCGCAAACATTACTTTCTTTAACGAATATTTTTAGAGGACGATCCATGGCCAAAAGACTACTTGGAATGAAAGACATTTTACAAACAAAAATGCAAACGTTCTGTACAGCATATATTTCTATATCGTTTTTCTTAAAACGTTTTTAATTTCACTGATTTTTTTACGAATGCATACACATCTTTAAGAAAATACATTTTAAAAAGGCATTTCAGGTAAAAAGATATTATTTCTTTCTTATTTACCTTTATTTCTGTTTTTTGTCCCTTCCTGGAGGTTAGGAAAGAATGAATCACTTTATAGCGTGGAGAAAATGTTCCTCAGCGTTTAATATCATTTCTGGTATCGAATAAAAAAGAATATTTTGTTTGAAGATTATTAATTAACTTCTGGAGTAGAAAAGTTGTGAAACTTCAACAAAAATCGGTAAGCAAACTTTTTGGAGTTCTCACATTCGAAAATGAAAAGGTGGCTTTACATGCTTTATATGCGTAACTGCTTGCATGCATTTGAAGTCACTGGCCGTGACCTTAAAATTGAATGCGCATGTGCCACATGTGGTGCAATTTGGTGTGATTTTGGCATTTGAAGGGTTTTTAATGAAAAATTGGTGATGAAAGTTTTAAGCGGTTTATCAGTTCACACAAAGATATTTATTGGATGGTAGGTATGTTGTTGGTATTATAGATTTATTTTAATTCTTCCAAAGTTTTCCTATAAAATGATGCTAACATTTTTCCTGTTTCATAACCTTAAAAAATTGTTCACTCGGTGTTTTCCTATATTATTCAATCTAGATATTCCTTTTTGGCAAATATTAGTCATGAAATTTAGTATTTTTAACCCTAGGTTCAACAATCTCATGATATTATTTTATAAAACTTTGCGATTTGTTCTTCCGGTCTTTCTCAAAATGCTGATTTCAGAGAGTATTACTTTGATATTACACACATTACGAAATACAAATTATTATTGCAATTTCATCTTTCTTTTATATAAATTACATTTTCTTAATTATTAATTTATATCTGTAGTTTCAAAATTCTTCCGATTCAATTCAATGACTTACCAGAAAATTTCGATTGTTTCAGGGGTTTTTGTATTTTTGGAGGATTGTATGGTTTTGTATTATCAAAGAGGTATATTATATCGCGTAGATATGAGCAAATGAAAGCAAGAGAACGTATTAGAAACGCACTGGATGATCAACCGCAGCCTACTGAAGTAGACAGAAAATTGACGTGGTAAATAACCAAGTATTTAATCATCCATAAAAATGACGGCGTTACCGCAATTAGACGAGGAAAAATTCAAATTAGTCCAGGAGTTGGAAATCGAAATGATGTCGGACATGTATAATCGGATGAGCTCAGCTTGTCACAAAAAATGTATTCCTACGAAATACAGAGAACCAGATCTTGGAAAAGGCGAGTCAATATGTTTGGATCGATGCATCGCTAAGTACTTTGAAGTCCACGACAAAATCGGCAAGAAACTCACCCAAATCACGATGCAGGACGAAAATGCTTTGAAGGCTGAACAGCCAAAACCACCTAGTTAAGTTAAATTCAAAGTTTTAATTAGGAAGATTGAAGTGGGTCGAAATGAATGACATGCATTTAGCATTCTTAATAGTTGAATTTCCATTTATTCAACAGTCTAGTTTCAATTACGTGTCAAGTATTCTTTCACTTACATTCATACCTGTTTCGAATATTTGAGATCAGCACAGAGTGTTGAAAATACTACGCTAATGTTGTTACAGTCTGTAATTATATGTTGTGAATAAAACGGAATCAAAATTCAAATTATTTCTTTGATTAATCTTTGATATAAATGCGAAAAATTTCGAAAGGAGTGTTTAACTAAAGGATATTATAGAGAAAGGTAATGAAAAGAAAGTTAAATAGCGTGGAAAAATTTATTATTATACCAATGAATAGCTTCATTGAAAATTTTCACATGTACATCTTCGTTCCATTCCAAACACACAGTTGGTCAAATCTTATTGTTAAAAAGTTTTCGTACAGCGATTCTCGTAATATCTAAACTTTTAACACGCTATAACAAAACGCAAAGGATGCAAATTGAAAAAATACTAGGAAGTATGTATATAACGTCTAAAAGTAGTAGGACCGAATATATCTGCATCAAAATCAGGAAAATAGTTTATTCTATCTGTAATACAACATATCAAATTAGAAAAAGAAAAACACTTCAGTCAGAAAATCAATATATTAATGATTGAACACTTTCTTAGCATGTTGCTTTTCACTAGAAAATCAACATGTTACTTATATATCCGCGAGTTGTGAATTAAATGATTTCCGAAAGCAATTTATGCTACAACTTTGCGGTTGTAATAAATTTATCATTAACATAGTTTCATCGTTTCTTAATCGCTAATATTACAGAGTGTTGCCCACCACCAGATACTCTCATCACCGTTTTTCCTTCTAGTTGTTTTGCTTTTACTAACACAGGTGTTTCTGCATCTTCGTCGTTACCTGTTCCTAGTTGTCCATCTGAGCCCATTCCCCAAGCGTATAATTCTCCTGAAATTAAAATAATTTAAAATATAAAATTATTATGAACACTAATCTCAAACGATTAATCAAAAATTTAATGTTGATAATTTTATATCTGAGACTGATATCATACCAGAGTCGGTAACAGCAAAAGATTGAGCAGTTCCTGCTCCAATGTCGATACATTTTGAAGAATCCAAAGCCTTGACTTGCATAAGACTTGTCGCATCCTCACAATTAGGGCCAAGTCCTAGGCGTCCGTATTCTTTTCGTCCCAAGACGAAAATTTTTCCATCTTCGTCAAGCGCAACGGTGTGATGTATTCCGCCACATATGCGTGTCCACTTTTTTCCAGTAAAAGTTTTTGAAAGACGTGGGTGGAAATGCGCGTCTCCATCGCTAAATCCTGTAAATATTTTTAAAAATATGAGTACTATATTCTAGAATATTTCAAAGTAATCTCTCGAATCAATAAACAAATTCTCATTGTTATGAATATTATTAAAACAATCCTTACCAATTTGTTTATGATTATTTAATCCAAAAGCATAGATATCCCCACTAGGATAACTTTTTGCAAAAGTGCAGGAGGTCGATGCCCATATGTTATCAAACTCTAATTTCTTTCCAACTTTGAATTCAACTAATGCAGGTACGAGCATAGGTGTTAGACCATGTCTACTATGTCTGTCTGAACTTCTGGGCGATATTCTTCCTAATTGACCCTGTTCTCCACAACCACAAGTGTAGATGCGACCACGAACATCAAGTAAAACAAGGTGATCTGCACCAGATGCTATTTTAACTATTTTTACAGATGGGAGTATCTCCACTGGAATTTTTTCATTTCCTTTAATCGTCAGACCCATAGTACCATGTGAATCCTGAAGAAAAAAGAAATGTAAATTACTGGAGAAAAAGTAACAAGAAATTTAGAAAATTATCTTCTGGTTTCAAACTGTTCTACTCGGGTTTTGTTATGATCCTATTACAGGGGGTAAATTATGAAGTAATTAATTATAGCAGTACCCTGAATGCTCCCCATGCGAAAACGCGCCCATCCTCCAGGAGAGCAGCACTGTGTGAATCTCCGGCGGAGACTTGTATAACTTTTCCAGGGAGCTCAACGAAACCTGGAAAAGCTTCAGAACCTTCTTCCAACGTATCTCTTCCCAAAGCACCTTCATCGTTACAACCAAATGTTACTACTTTTCCAGCTTTCGTCATACATATAGTGTGCATACCACCAGCTACGACTTCTGTAATGTCTTCAAAATCAGGAAGAGTGGTGGGTCGTGTTTTCTCCATAACGTCAGGGCCGAAACCAAGCTGTCCGACATCACCATTTCCAAAAACGAGAACATATCCTCCTTCTTTTACAGTATGGAGATCTGGCGAGATCGAAAGCTCTGTAACTTAAAATTAAGTTACAGTTTCATTTTAAAATTAAGTATATTACAAACTTTGGATTCAATAAACCTCAAGTATAATAATAGTGTAATTAGATATATTTCCGCTTTGTAGCGGTATTCATTTTTCAAATAGAATTGTAGGTAGAGAGGAAAAATGTACCCTTGTAGAGCAAAACAATATATGAACAAAAAGTAACTTGCGGTTGCGGTTACGGCATTTATAGGTTAGAAAATCCGAAACCTTCAAAATTATATTGTCATACAAAAAGTTTTAAATAACTGCGAGGAAAATAATGAACCATAAATTGAATAAAATCAATAAAACTTAAATAAGAAGCTAACTTTCTTTAGAATTTATTAATTTGTTCAGAAATGCAGAATTTCGTGCAGCAACAAGGTCACGTGAAATGCTGGAAATGAAGGGATTTTTATGAATTAAAAGTCGCTTGGTTCTTAAATTTATTGAATCTAGAGCCTACCTTGCTTTTTAACTCGCTTCGTGCTTTTATTTTCCTTTACTGGAACATTAGCAAGGCGTTTCATTCCTTTTTTTGGTGGCACTGAAATATTTTGAGGTTAGTTTGATATATAATGCGTATAACTCATGAAATACTTATTCGATTTAATTCCACTCAAGAATATAAATACTATGTTTTATTTGTACTTACTATTTATGAAAACTGTTGAAAAAAAATGAAAATTAACAGAGCTAACACGTTGGCGCCAAAATGTCCAAACAGCTTGTTAAACACTTGCGGTGAATGTCGGATGGATAAACACCAAACGACCAAACCAACACACTCAACTCAAATGTCGGAAAGTGGGAAACACAATACGGAACGTCTGTTGGAGGGCGTAACATCAAAACATTTATGATTTTTTGTTGCTTGGCCAAATTGATCAATATAAATATAAATACAGAAACTTTTTTCTGTCAAAAAAAGTCGACATAAATCGAAGGACTTGAAGGTGATTCTTAATTTAATAGTTCTGTTTGTTTTGTTTGCTTTCAAATAATAAACCGCCAATTGCACCTGCAGCCAATCAGATACTTCTAATGGACTGTCACTTCCGGCGCTCCGAGTTTAAATTTTGGCTCGAAATTTAAAAAGTAAAAGTTTTTTTATTTAGTTTTATTTCGTAGCGGTGAGTTTCATAATTCTCGATTTATTCGCGATAATATTAAATATAATGCTAGATTACAATGTTAATCAAATATATATATTTTTAATATTGGCAGTAAAGAAAATTGAATACTAAGATCGAATTTTAATTTTTTTCTTTAACGCCAAATTATAGGCAACACTACATACACCAAAGTATATGATAAGGAAGTAAATTACAGTCGACAAGGAAGTAAACTGTAAATTGTATTTTGAAAAATATCAAATTATAACTAAAATATCAATTTTAATTAGTTATCATTAAATGTTAATTCTAGAAAATCTAAAAAAGTGGTAATAACTCAAAATATATTTGAAATTTTATGCACTTTTTGTAAATAATAAAGTACATTTTTCAGAATTCAAAAAGAATGTTACTTTTGTAAAAAATAGTATAGTTTGCAATAAAAATAATTGTATTATTTAAAATTTTTAAATCTGAAACCTATGAAGTCTTTTAAAATAATCTAAAATTGAGTTTTCATAATTTTTACACTATAATGAAGTCAAGTTAATCAAGGTTCGAAATGAAAACATATTTTTCAGATATTACTGTCTTATTAGTAATTTAAATGATTTATAACTTACAGTATACAATAATTACAGTTCTTCATTGGAAGTTTTTTTCCAGGTGATCGTCATTAATTTATACACATAGCGTATTTGTTAAAGTGCAAGTTTTGTACCGATTTCGATACAGTGATAGATTTTTAATAGTCTTCACATTTTGGCAGTTGAAAATTCGAATCTCGCAGAAATAAATATCGAGTACAGTCTAAACGCGACACTTTTCTTTTAGTTTCCGAAAGTTAATTTCATATGAGAATTATTTTCAAATTTATAATTTCTTATATTTTTCCATCTCTATTTACATTCTATAATACTTTAAGAGATGACAAGATACTTATCACTATTATGAATATACTATTTAAAAATTATTATCCAAGAAGCAAGTTTTACTTCAATATTCATATAGTATTTTGTCTGTACATTTGCAATAAAACTTTTCGCCATTGTTACATAATTGGCTAAAATTTTCTCATTTAAAGTAGATTCAAAAATGAGTATTAAAATATTCAAGTCAGTCTTTTCAAAATCTTTAAAAGTCTTCAGTTCTGTAAATTAATTGCTTTTCAACTCCCAAAAATTTCAGCTAAGATACTAGAATCTATCAGGTTCTTCGAGATGGAAAAACGAGTTAAAAATTGTTTTCACAAGTTTCTGTAATATTTTTGTCGCAGATGGACGGTACTCCCTGAAAATAAAAATGCAATGACACCTCGTCCGATACATACATAACTATTTACAGAAATATTTATAATTTTATACCATAGATACTTTGATTAACTAACATTTGATTTCCTTCATCAAGCCCTGACTATTTACATTTTGGCCTCGCTTTTGATCGCTTTTTTTATTCAACATTCTATCAATTGAACAATAATAATAAAGAGTTCATTTGATGATTTGGCAAATTTTTTAAAGAATTTCTATTTTACTTTTTCTTTAGAAAATCAGTGTATTCGAAAATCAAATTCATCCGCCTGCCACTTATAATACACTCTTCAATCTTTACAAACTGTGTATCATATACACTTCCCTTCATTGCGATTTCTCATGCTATCTACTAGTTTTGTACTTTTATAAATTACACTGGCATTCTGATTCGAAGACCAATAAAAATCTCTAACGACAAAAAATCCTTGATTCATCAACACATTATTAAATCTTATAAAATCTTTCTTTCTAAGCGACATTTCTTAAAATGTAATTTTGATATCTAGCTTCGAATACGAAGTTTTGATAAATTTTCAACTATCGCATGGCGTGTCCACTGAAACTTAATTTTCTAAATACATATTGTACATTTAAAAGAAAGTGATCGATAAAAATTAGAAATATTGAAACGTTTACGATTCCTTATAGTTTTTGATCACCATTGAATATTTTTAGACTTTTGTAGAACTTTTTGCTGCTTATTCTCGAATCCACATTATAAAACAGATATCATCTTCAATCGCGTGAACTTGGCTTGAATGTGGTATATTGGGGTGGCTTGTCGATCTTGCAGTGAGGCTTCAGTGTCGCTAAACGATCTGGTTTTAGAAACAGCTGCTCCCCCTGCACAGTTATTATCACTAACAATAAGATTTCTGAAAGAGAAATTCTATTTCTTCGGAAATAATGCTCTTGACTTATTTTTACAGGTCATTTTTAACAAGATAGTAGAGCTAAGACTAACGAATTTCACACTAGGCAAGATGTCTCAAAGAAATCTTCAAAACTTTTTTGATTTCTGCTGAAAATATCTATATGGATTCTTTTTCTATGTAAGATTTTATATAGAAGCAGGCTATAGGTTCCCTAGGGAAAGCTTCGGATTCAAATTCATTCAAATCAATTCGAAATTTTCCGAATGATTTCAAAGTTTGTTCCCGAACCAAACAGTTTCATTCCGATCTAATCTGAAGGAAGTTTTCAATCCGAATTAATCCGAATCCCATTCAAAATCAATCCGAATGAATCCGGTCAATCAGAACCTTCAATTCAAATGAATCTGAATATATCTGAATGATTCCGAAAAATTCGAATTCTTTCGGATTGACCGGATTTATTCGGATTGAAAGTTCGGATTAATTCTAATTAATTCGGATTGAAAATTTCCTTCGGAATGATTTGAAAGAGTTATCAAAAGAATGTTCCGAAGATTTTTAGAAATTTCTATAGATTTCAAAAGATTTCAATCAGATTTTAAGTGACTTTAAGGAATTTCAAGGGATTTCAAAATAATTCAAGAGAGTTTTAAAATTTTTAAAAGATTTCAAAACATTTTATGTGATTTTAAGAAATTTTAAGGAATTTATTCTAATGTGGAGTAAATCAAATGAAATCCCTTAAAATCCCTTAACATTAACTGAAATTCTTTAAAAACTTTTAAACCTTCTGTATATGTCTTAAAATTGTTTAAAATATATAAAAATTCCTTAAAGTTCATTAAAATCTCTTAAAATATCTCGAAATCTCTTTAAATTCCTTAAAACTCGTTAAAATCAGTTAAAATGTCTTGCAATTTTGTGAAATCTCTGAAAAAAATCTATATATTGATAACTCTTTTTAACTCTTTTAAAAATCCCTTTAAATTCCTAGAATCAATCAAAATCTCTTAGCATCTTAGCATTCTTAAAATTACTATAAATTTCTTGAAATCCTTTTATAATTTTTGAAATTCTATGAAATCTCTTGAAATTCCTTAAAATTATTTAAAATCTTTTGCAGATGCCTCTAAATTCTCTAAAATTGCTCCCAGTAAATAAATACAAATTTTGGATTTTGGGAACTGTGGGAACTTTTTTTTTTGTTATTATTCCAATAAATGTAAAAAAAATCGTCAGACTAGACGTCTGAAACTTCAACCCAATGAAAAATTTCGGACTGATTCGGAATGAAATTCAATCTGAAGCTTTCGCTAGGATTCGAATCTTGAGACCTATATAGGCATCTTCAGTCGGGAAATAAGTAAAATAAATAATGAAATTTTATGAAATTGAATTGAGAAAAGATTTCTGTGTTGAGATGTCTTTGATAAATCTTGAAGTAATGTAGACGTCTATGAGGGTGTGAGGAAGGTATCATGTGCTTTTAACGATAGTGCAAACGTAACAGATTTAATGACAATTAGGTATTTACAGCGCGAATATCGTACTACAATTAATGAACTATGCAGAAGCGTAATTGTAGGCATTGATTTCTACACGAAAGTACATTTTAATTAAAGATTCGATTATTTTTTAAAAAAGCTATCATTACAAAATTTGTCTTTCGCAATTATTAAAAGCCTACTAAGCTTACGTTTCTGCTGCAGTGCAACGATTTATTAATCTAATCTGCGTTGTATGTAACAGTGCAAAATGCATTAGTTTATAACGGTGACAATTTACTACTAGCGATTGGATTTTTTCACTTAATTTTTTCTTAATTAATCCAAAAAAACTTTTTTATGACTAATTTAGTGAAATAATCCAAACTCTTGTGATGATATAAATGGAGAAAGGTGATCACAATCTCTTGCAGATGAAACTATTCCAACACTTTTTTATCGGTGTCAGTAACGCTCTTCTAAATGAAAATGTTTAATTGAATTGATCAAGAAAAGTCAAACTGACGTTTAAGGGTGTCTCAAATTAAAAAAATTAGAATTAAGTTTCTGCTGGTGAAAAACTAAATTTGAAAAAAATTTTTTTACTTGAGACGCCCTACTGACACATGCGATTAATGAATTAAATTCGGACATGGGTAACTTGCGATAAATTGTATGTTTCTCAAAGGTCTCTGCTTTCCAGGAGATAAGCTTCTTTTTTTGATAGGAACAATTTTCTTAACGGAAGATTCGTTCAAGTCTTCTTAATGTCCATCTCAATGTTTTCTTGGCAACCGATCGACTTTATAACATGCACGTAGCTGTCGAGTCTTGAAATGCAGACGATGGAGAGTGTCTTACGGGTTGCAAAGTATTTATAAGTCAATCTTTTACTCTGGAATCCCGTGGAATGCGAGGCTGCAAAGAAAAGAGTGCCTTTTCTTGGCTCAAAAAGGAACAAAGGTTCAACACTGCTTTTGCAAGAGTCGAGGCAAAAATGGAAAATGTTCATGAAACGTGTTTTGATGATTTCAGAAAGGGGGAGGGGGGTGATATTTTTCTTAAGAATGGAAAGAGAACTTTATTATGTTTCTAAAAGATGCCAAATGCAATTTTGTTTGATCTACTTGTCGCATTCACTGTTTGAAACCAACGGCTCATTTTATACTTCAGTTTAAGTAATTTCGATTTGAAAATAAATTCCTTTTAGAAAAAATGAATTTGCCAATATTTAATAAAGATGGGAATTTTTTACTGAATTTGTCTGGCATAAAAGAATAATTGGTGAGAATTTTGAAGAGCCCTTGCAAACAGTGAATTGTTGTTGGGATGATTTTGACATTCATCGTGCATGGAAAATAAAGAACGAAAGCAATTGTCGGGAATTCATTCCTTCGTGGGCATTTAAAAAATCTACTCGTATTTTAAAAGCTGATAAGGACTTTTATCTGACCTGGATAGCATATTGTGGCCCATGAGATTGACTGTGATGATGATGCCTCTGATAATGAGGTTGCTGATGATGAGGATCATGCTGATAAATGTCCTGATGATATTGAGACGGAACAGGTTTCAAAACGTGATTTTGTCTCTTTTCAGGGACAAATTGCTGAGCTGCTCGTTCCATCGTTTCCACAGTCAATCGTGGATCTTCAATCATCGTATTTGAGGCTTTTGTACTGGAGAAATTTCAGATTTCACAATTCAGATTCGTTAAAATTGCAACAGATACTTGTTTTATAAAACAATATTTATAGAATTCGATTTACCAATGAACTTGCTGCATTACTGGAACTGTATTTCTGGTAACACAGCATCTATCAGAACGTAGGAAACAAACGAAGCCCATTATCAGTATTGAGAGAACAGTGAATCCTGCAACAGCTCCAATTACCAGTGGAATCTAAAAATGGAAAATCGTTTAGCTTTTATGATGAAAATTATGCATCGAGATGATAATAAATCTGATAAAAAAAATTACCTGGCCTGGTTCGTCGACTCTGAGCATCAAAACTCGGCGATCACTTCCACGATCATTTTCCACGATCACGTGATACAGTCTTTGATCTTCTCTGATGGTAGTTATTAGTTCTAAAATTGCTAAGTAACAGTAATCTGAAAGCAGTGGTTTTAGGTCGAAAGCTCGATGACGAGGTTCCAAAATTTCCCCTGAAAATTTGAATTACTTTTCAGAGTATTATTCATTATTTACTGTTTCAGGAAATTATTAACATTTTTATATCTTTGGGACTCGTTTTTCTTCATCTCAGTATGTTTGAAAATATTACATAAAACAAAAGGTCGAAGATTATACATAAATAAGAAGTCATCAAATGTTTAAAATTTATTTTACTTTGAAAATTGAATTCACATTCTTGAATTCAATTCTATATGCCATCTTTAGAAAATTCTGAATTTCAAATATCCTTTTTCTGCAAATATAAGAGAAAAGTTCGAGAAAGTCGTATTAAAATCATCCTACGATATTGTTATAGTTCCAGGGAAGAGAAAATTCGCAAAACGAATGTACCTATAGAAGTTAATCTTGTTTTGTTAAAGTTACTTTTCGACTTTGTTTCACAAAATATTTTTTCAAAGACTACATACTTATTTATGAGAGAGTCTTTTGAATTGAGTTGAAGTTTCTTAGTGATTGTTGGGAGTTAAAATGAATCTGAATAAGAAAAATACAAAAAGGAAAGAAAATAATGAAAAAACGGGAAATCCAGTGGATTTAAAACGTACAAAAATGAAAATTTAAACCAAACTGGAATACTGGATTGTGGTCTAACCAGCATGGAGTCTGGTGCTTCCCCATTCCCAGGCGACGAGTCGTGGCTTGGGATTAGAACAGAGTGTGATTTCCAAACGAGCTGGGCTACCTTCCGTCGTGGAAACAAGGAACTTCTCCGTACTGGCCGGCTTCATTACCTGCAAGCACGTAACAAATATTGTGTGAAACTGATTTACCGATTATAATGTCAGTCGCAGAGTTTCGTGTTGCTTTATACGCTCTTCACTATGAAATTTGAAATCTACGCGATGAAACGAGAGATGAATAATTACAGAATGACTTTGAATTTTCAGGTGTTGCATAACATATTAACAAGCTCTAATTTGAATTTCGCTTTATTGCTACTTGAGTTTTTGTTTTATTAATTAAATTCCTGAAATTCGAATCTTAATTTTACAGAACGAATCGAGATAATGATCTTCAAAAATTTTTAAATATATCTTACCTTTGGTGCACCCACAACTTGTAAAGAAACAGGTTCACTTTGAACTTCCCTGATGTTCCCATTGATTTTATTCGCGGCCAAACAAATGTATTGACCTTGTTGGTCATAAGTGACATTTGTTAAAACTAAACGCTGACCTGTTCCACATTCTACAGGCAATCGACCATCGGAAAAAATTTGAGCCCACCTGAAACATGCACAAAAAATGTTTCAAATATAAGTTCTAGCTTGAAATTAGTTGTAATATAATAAATAAAAATTTTTTGATGAGAATGCATCTTGCCTGTACTCGGCAGGTGGCATGGCATCTGCGTGACATTCAAAAGAAGCGGCTGAATACAATAAAGCTGTCTTCCTTCTGTCAGGTCCAACTGAACTTATCCTCGGCGGGTCTGCATGAAAATGAAAAGGATTGCTTTATCCCTAGTGTAAATCACTGGCTGCACTTTACCTGATTGCCAGGAATAGTGCTAGCAATCAATCAAAATTTCCACTGTTGATTGAATGCTCTCTGGTCATCTCAGAATTTCTATTTCCAAAACGTGTTGCAATCACTCAATTCCTCAATACAGTTGAAAGCAAATTCTATAATTTAATTACTCTAGCATGAATTTCAACGTAAATACTGATTGAAATCCTATACATAACTTTCAAAACTGAATTATGTCTGAATCAGTAGAGCGCTCAGAATTATCTACAATTCAAATAACAATTTAGCATTTAGTTTAATGAAATAACTGATAAATAATAAGAATTTCCTCTACCATTTTTAGGATCTAGTTTTCAAGGACAGACGCATACATTTTTTGTTTTTTGACTTTTGCTCCCTGCACCTTCAACAATTTTTAACCTTTGGACGTTTTACCATTGAATCAGGAATAAAATGATTTTATAATTGACTCACAATTGACGGATATTTGAACTGAGACTGGACTGCTTTCTCCTTCGGTGTTGGAAGCTTCGCAAGTATAAACAGCAGCGTGATCTCTGTATATGGGAGAAAAGGAAAGAGCCTGGCCAATGCCAGCAACTTCCGGCAAAGTTTGTCCTTTCGTACGTTTCCAAAGGATCGAAGCTGGAGGATTGGCGTCAGCCAAACATCTGATTTCAAGTTGATCTCGACCCTCTTCCAGTTGACCGAATGGAACTCCTTCTAAACGAGTTTCCGGAGCGTCTGTTGGTCATTACAAAACAAATTAAGTAATTTCTTTCTGAAACCAACTTTTTGGACTAATTTATGAATATTTATTTTATTAAAAAACATTCGGTGAGCCTAGCATAAATATTTTAAATATTCAATTGCATACTTTGTTTTATTTATCAAAAATTTAGTTACAAAAATTATGCTAAGTGAAGTTAATAAACTGTAAACTATTCCAAGTCTCTGTTCTCTGAAAAGTAAAGATTGAATAAGAATTTTGAAAAGTTTTCAAAGAAAATAAATACTCAAGGCAGTGCATGCATATCAACTTCAACGAAAGTTTTTTAATGCTGAGGTCGTAGAAGCCGAAGAAGTTTAAGTTCGGAACTTTTCAGACTCTAAAGTCTGGGGTCGGAAAAAATCTTTGTATAAATTTATTCTTCCTCACTTTGACATTCCTTAATTATTAAAAAAATTATGTAATTTTTTTGAAAAATTTCGGTTTTAATTGGATTCATTATTAAAGAGAAGAAGTGAAAGCAACGGTGGAAACTGAATTATTATCAGCTAGTATAACAATTTTCAGTATAACACTTCTGCGTTTTTGAAAATTATAAAGCCAATAATTACATAAATACACATATAATCGGATTATTATTGATAAGCTAAATCGTATTTCATTATTGAAATGGTAATCTTCTTACAAATAAAATTAAAAGCAATTGAAGCGAAGGATTCCTAGAAATGATAAAATATTAGAAATGTAATGATGAAAATCTGATTCTTTATTTCATCTGGTTCCCAAATTGGCACCCCTTTCGTTCTTTTGTTTTTAGACCGATAAAATTTGGACATTGATCTTTAATAACTCGCCGTACATAGTCTCGAGGTAATACGGAATTCAGTTTGAAATCGTGAATGGGTCAGCGGTTGTTCGGTCGCGCGTATTTTGAAATCATTGTTACGTGAAATGAACAGCTGCGCAAGCTATTCGGGCAAGCGGAAATGATGATTTGATTCAGTTTTCCACCGACTTTTTCATCTTTCACCTTTACCCCGTTCACCACCCCCAAACAACCCAAACCCCCCCCCCCTTCGCCTGTAGCGTTTCGTTCGATTCGACGAAAGAAATTAATTGTTGTATACGACCGAGTTGCGCTGAGTTTTTATTCCCGGAGGGTGTGCAAGTCATGTGCGTGGAGCGACAGTTTGCCAATGTTACTGTTTCATTCAACCTCTCGGGTAAAGCCGACTACATGACTTTATATTTGTTTCTTGCGATATTCGTCACTAGAGACTAAGGCACCAGTTTTGTCTAATTCGAATATTTTTAATTTTCATCTGGAGAGATTTTAAGTTTGATTTTATTAAAGAACCTTATATTTTCACTACTAAATATGCCAAATTGATTATTGATTATTGGAATATAAAGTTGTATTTCCTTATCAGCAGGAGTTCGAAACTTTCGTATACAAAATGCCCGGAGGACACATTTGGACTTGTTATGTAATTAACCCCTTATCGCAAGCTTCGTACTGAAACATTCTTTTACTTCTTTGGCACTTTTCTATGCATAAAGTGAGAAGTTGTTTGAATCCTATGAGAATTCCAAAAATTAAAAGATTCACGTTGGATTCAAAAGAATCTAAGAGAATTCGCAGAAATTCAAAAAGATCCTCAGCTCAGTTTAATAAAATTGCTATTTCAGAAAACATATTCACTTGAATACATCTGAATTTATTAGGTTGGTGTAAAAATAATTGCGGTTTTGTTTTACTTTGGAAATCAGTGCTTTTTGGATTTTTAATTAGTATTATAATTACCTGAATCTTACTAACTATTTTCTCCAACATAAGTACTGATTTCCCCAGTAAAACAGCAATTATTTTTGAACCAACTTAATATTTGAATCGAGAGAAATTCGATATTATTAATTTTAATTATTCATATGAGACCTTGTTTTACAAAAATCAATGTGAAACGATTGAAATTTCACTAAATTTATTAACAATTCATAAGTTTGAAATATGTAGTTTGAAAATTCAGCAAACATGAATTAATAAAATATATTAATAAAAAATTTCAATATTAGTATAGAGTCTGAAAAAAAATCTACTTTTACGGGGACTATTACTATGTATATTTGATGATTCAGTGATAAAGGAACGTTATAGTCAGACCAGATTTAGAGTGCAGCATGTATTGTTTTTGCAATGACGGGAAAGTCATTATTTTTTAATCAAAAATCCTACACTTTCCAATTGGAAAAAATTACATTATATATTAAACTCAATTAAAATGAATCTATCTTGATTAAAATGAAGTGAAAAAAATTTTTCCCTGGTGCAAAAAAAGTCTTGTTATCATCTATACGAGAAATTCATGTTATATTTTCCATAGTGAGGCAGAGGCGTTTACGATGCAAAATTATTATACGACTATATTAAGGCTTTGTCAACGTAAACATCAACTTTCAAAGTGTTTTTATAATAAAACAAAAAAGTCTAGCTGAGTTTTGTAATTTACTATTCTGCATACAAAGTTTATACTATAGGGGCTTTCATTTCCGTTTTTTCATTTACTATTTTGCTTAAAAATCGACTGAAAAACTTGTTTTATTTCTAGAAAATGTTACCTTGTTTTGATCCACGCTTTTTCTACATATTTTAAAGATTTTGAAAAAAATATTCAACTTTAATCTGATCGTTTGTGGATATGTGGATGAAAGGTTTGATCAAATAGTTTTTCCATATATGAAACGAAAAGCTTTTTTCCGTGCACGTAATTCCAACACTATGTGTGAAGTCCATTTGACTTCTTTTAGAATTCGTTAACTGTCCAAGGCTGCAGATAACACAGATTTCCAATTTACGTTTAATACCCGTAATCGATACTGCTAGCGTATTTACGCTCTGCGTCTCGTTATGCTGCCTAGAAAATGTCAGGACCACGCTCAAAGAAAATAAATGGTTCTGTTTGTTTTCAGAGTCGAGCTTCGAGACAGAGGAACATGTATAGTGTTTTCATTTTCTACCTCAAAGCCTTTGATGACGAAATTTTTACTCATAAACTGTATGTAGTTATTATTTTTCAATATTGGATTTCTTTATCAAGGAAAAATGCACAGAAACGTACAATTTTAATGATCTACATGTCTACATTATTCTTGTGATAAAATACACCTTTTTTGACTTAAAATTAATATTCGCATATGATAAAATATTTAAAATATGATATATCCTGATACTCTTTTACTTTTTTTTTGAAGGAAAATAATACCTTGGTTAATTTTGTAAAGAGGTTTCAATTATAGGTACATACATATTATATGTCAGTGGATACAGAATATAGGTGGTTGAATTAATTTATTTGAAAGCTGTTCCACCACAAGGTTTTTAATATCCACTCTGTTCCTGATTTTACTTTGGTTTGATAAATTTAATGCAATTATTTGATCTGCCATTCATCCTAGGTAGTTACAGCCAATTTATTTGTCCAGTGTGGATAACATTCATGTATGAATATCTTTAAAACAAATAAATTACTCAATTCTGTATTCGTTATGTTTTGAATATAATTCTGAAGTAAATGAACCTCTCGTAAAATAGCATCATATTAGCGATTACGATCGGGTGCGCATACAATTTTATTATATATTTTACCTTTCATGAAAATAATTTTAAAGCTTTTGTGCTTTCAATTCCACGTCAAATTATTACTCCTCGATATCGAATTAAGTTATTTTATTCTGGATTATAGAATAATTTTACACTTTATACAAATTTTTAATAAATTCTGAAACAAACTGGTTTATTTTTTCAATTACTACTTCATTCTATCTTTAATTTGCCCAAATTAACTGAATAATAACAAATCATCAGATATACAAAATAACATTTATATTTAGATTCTAATTATTTTGTTCACAAATAAAATTTAATTTTTAAATGTGAGTTAACGCTGGACTGGCAAAATTGGGGAATGACAGGGTAATTGCCGATTCTAAATATATTCTTCAATTTTAAAAGCTTTCAGGTTGAAAGGTTTCAGCTTTGAATACTCAATGCAGTATTCTTAAACTTTCAGTTCGTAAAATTTAAGTTATTCAATTTTGTAATTTCCAACAGAAAAATAAAACGGAAAGGAAATTTAGAATGAAAGAAAAAAGAATGTTCATCTGAACTTATTTAGCTGTTATCCATCAGGTAGTTTTAACTGTTTAATGCAAAAAAGTGCTTTTCAAATTTGTTCACTGTGCTGGAACGTCAGTAGATATATATATATATATAATGAAAGTAACGAGTCTGCGAAACTCAACAAATGACGAGGAGAAAGAAAAACCCCATTAGAGGTTCAAGAACTAAAGAAGAAATAGAGAAAATATGTGCCAAGAGGATGAAAAGAAAGTGGCAAAAAAAAATTGTTATATACTTAGAATACATTTTAAAATGAATAAAAGAATGAAGACCTTTTCAACTTTTACTTGTACAATAAATCTTGAATAAATTTACTTTTGATGCACTTTCTGATGGTCTCGAATGAAGGCAGAGAGCTGAAAAATTTTATTTGCTGCTTTACTTATCGGAAAACGACTTTTCTGTCTTCTGTTACATTTTTCCCAAGCTCGAAGTTTATATTTCCTTATTCTTTAAGCTGAAATGTCAGACTTTTGAAATTTCTAAGCTCCAGGCAACATAGACTTCTAAAAATGTCAAGGGCTAGATTAGAGTTTAAATAGGTTTTTTCATTAAACGTTTTGAATGACTTTTTTACATTTTCTTTTACCTCCCCCTATCCCACCCCTTCTTGCTCAATCCCTTCCAACCCCAGTTTTGAAATATCTTTTCTAACTCCTTGTCCATATCATTAACGGCGATACCAAGTAAACTAACAATAAGTAGATAGAAGTGAATAGTTCAAAGGACATTAGCCACCATATCAGGTAAGCTGAGGATATATTATTAGACGCTTAATGATCTAGAGGATCATCACTTCTCTCTGTGAATTAGAGATAGTTAATTTTGAAGCAGTATAATCCCTTTAAGGTCGCTTGGGCGAGGATTCCAGGTTGCTTATGCTGGAATTCAGGTCATGTGCGTAATTAACATCTGGTCAGGATACTCACATCGAACGTCGAATCGAACTTCTGTACTGGATGACATGCCCGAATTCGTATATGCTGGATGTATGGCGACACAACGAATTGGTTGTCCGTAACGTGATCGTTCGGCCAAAATCCTGCAAACACTGTAGGTAGCCCAAGTGCGAGGATTGTCACTCTCCGTTGAGTTTACTTGAGGAGAACTTGGCCTCAGCTCCTTCTCACCCAAATACCTATGAACATTCGAATTTGCATTTCCAATGGCTGTATAACAACTTCGTGGAATGCAATTCCTGTCTGCGGTCTCTAACCGCCAGCTAACTCCTAATACATTATACAATAAGATCTAAGATTAAGTTTATTCACGCAAATTACTCAAGATTATGATACAGATACAGTAACATTATATAAAATTACTTACGACTTCAAGTCATTCCAAAACCAATCAGATTTGAAGCCATATAAAATATGCGAGATTTTCGAGACATTTTTAGAGAGGAACCACTTTTTTAGAGAGGAATTTTGAGAGGTTTCTAGGAATTTCAAAATGATCTTTGACGATTTTGAAGTGATTTTTACGACATTCAAAGGATTTTTTAGAATTTCAAAAATATTTCTAGGAATTTTAAGGGTTTTCGACGATTTTCAATTTATTTTTACGAAATTCAAAAGATTTTTAGGATTTTGAAAAGATTTCGTAGAATTTTAAGGGACTTCCGGATATTTCGTGAAATTTTAAAGGAAATGTTTTGAAATTTTTAGGAATTTTAAGAGAGTTCTAAGAATTTTAAGAGATTTCAATGAATTTAAGCGATTTCTAAGGTTCGTAAAATTTTAAGGGATTTCAGAAGGTTTGTAGGAGTTTTAAAGGGTTTTAAGAAAATTTAAATGCTGTTCTGGATTTTCATGAGATTTCTAATAATTTTAAGTGATTTCAAGGGATTTTTTTTATCTTTAAAAGATTTTGTGAAATTTTAAAGGATTTCATGGAATTTGTTCAGATTTCTAATGATTTTAGGGGATTTTAAATGTTAAGGAATTCCAAGAGGTTTCTAGGAATTTTTAGGGATTCCAAAAGATTTATGATTTTGAAGATTTTTGTGGAATTTTAAGTTATTTCAAGAATCAAGAAGTTTCTGGGAATTGTAAGAGATTTTAACGAATCTCAAGGGATTTCTAAGGCTTTTTGTTAATAATTTATTCGTTTTTGATTTTTTTAAGAGGATGAGAGTTTACTTTAAATCTACATAATTTAATTTAATTCATTAATTTGATTTGCTTTCTTAAGTACTGCGATTTGTTGGAAAACGATCTTGTTGTATAAATGTAAGTACATATGTGTGTATATATATATATGTATATGTATATGCATAGCTTGTTGTAACAACGACTCCTTAATCCCAGAGCCAAAGTGCTCTTAAGAGCATTGCTAGCTCTACTTTTTTCTTCCCTTTTGAGGATCTCCTTCTTTTTTATTTTACTAGCTTCTCTTTCACAGTATTTCTCCTTCAATTTTCTTTAGAGAATTCCAAGGTTTTCGAGTTCAGTACCTTCTCTTAATCAATCAATTTGATATTTCTCTGTGAAAATGAAGTGTCTCAAGGATTCGTTGCTCTTATTCAACCTCTTCATTTCAGTATTTTAAAGGAGTGTTTGAGAAATATTGTTGACTGCAGAAATTTTCTTCCTTAATTTGTTTCTAATTTAGCTTCTCGTTCAAATATTTCAAAATTTTAATAAGAAATTGAAAAACCATTTAGAACTATCAACTTTAATTTGCATCTGCACTCTTTATAGCTATAGGTGCCTATATTGAATTATAAAAGAGTATAAATTCCGACTTGTATAACTTAAGAGAGACCTATGAGTTTAAAATTGATTTTAGAGACCGTAACTCTTGAATAATTATATATACTAATGTATTTTAACATACATGCTTGTAGAATGTACATATTATGTAGACAGCAGGTTAGCTGAGGTAATTCCGCCAGAGATGGCTTGCAGGAAGAGATGCTTCACTTGGCGGAATTCGTAAGCATGTGGCTTAGAAGCAGTGGTTTCGTGTTATGTGTCTTTAAAGGCTCAGAGGTAATTTCGAGTTTGCCATTTCGGCACTGTTTTGCCTTCAGAACTCTACAAGATAATATTAACTATGTTTTCATGCAAAAGTCCCTAATTAACATGCATTACTCTTAATTAATTACTTTTGAAAGTTAATATCTTCCCTTTCAAAAGTACAAGAATAGTTCATCAAAGAAAATAACAATTACATCGAGAATTAAATTTTGTAAGAAAGTATCATAGCTATTAATTTTTTGCAAAAGAAAAAATTAAATACATAGTCTAATTTATTTCCCAATCAAAAATCGTCTAAATTTTTCGAGTAGAAAAACTTTTACTTGTTTTGAAAGATTTTTTAAATTTTATTAGCTATGTACATAGGTTACAAACTTTGATTCTTTGAGATAGAAATTTTATTTTTATGTTTAAAGAAGACGTGAGATACATCATGATTATTCATGGAATATAAAATGCTTGGTGTTGCGAATATTCCTTTACCCACATCCAACATTTTTTTATGCAAAAGTAGCGAAGCAAGCACAAAAGAGAAAAGAAAATAATATCCAGAGAAAACTCCGTTAAAAAGATTTTATGATTTTATAAATTTTTTACGATTCCGCCTTTATAAAATATGATTTTCTGAAAAATCTCTTCGCGTCTTGTCAGAAAAAGGTGTTATTTCGAAAGATTTATTCTCTTCAATATTCAATAAACAAAAAAAAATGTTTAACCGTACTATATGAATGCTCAGAAAAGTAATACTAAATTTTTGTATAGTATAGACTATAATTTAGGTCTTACAAATTAGGATTAAAAAGTGTCATTTCCTGATGGCTTGAAATGTAAAATCGTCAGTGAACATTTTACCAGCCAGGATCCAATTATATTTAAAAAACAATTAAGTAAAATTTTTCAAATTCCGTAACAATAAGAGTAAAAATACGTGAGCTAAAATAAATAGTCCATTTATACAAGCTCTCGCTGATAAAATGTTCATAAATTGTTCCACAAGAAAAACGAGTAACATTTGAGTAAATTTGGGTACATTTAGAACATTGAATTTTTCGAAATAGAAAAAAATCTCTCTATATATTAAACCGGCTTCATTTCCCTAGTTTATTACAATTTTTAAACTAAAAATAAAATTGTTCCTTTTTTATTTGAAGAAAATGGAGAGATATTTTTTTCTATATTTAAAAAATTCGAAACGTGTCTAAATTTGTATTGAAAATTCGAACAAACGACTGCACACCTGTAGAAAAAATCATATTAACGCTGCTGGAGTAAAAAAAGGGTGATTTTTTTTTTTGTAAAAAGGTAGAAAGTGTTTCGAAGATAGTATTAAATACTGAGAAATCGACGTGCAACATTTACGAACCATTTAATTAGAGGTGAAGGATTCCCATAGCGCGCTGTGCACTTGAGCGTGGCGGTCTCACCTGCACGGGCTGTCACGTTGCTACCCGGTAGAATTAGTTTATCGGCGTACTCTATCTGTGGTCGCTGAGGGCTCACTGGAATGAGACAATTAGCGAAGATTAATTCGTAAGCTCTCGTTCATCCGCTACACGGTTACGCGTGATATTTTTTGATGCTGTACATCCAGCTTTTATCGATTTTTCCCCTTCGAAAATACTCACATGTAAAGGTTGACAATATTCTGCTTCATTTTTTTAAGGCTGAGTAGTGAGTATACAAATCCGACAAACTTTGCCGGACAACTTTTGAATCCGGCAAAAAAAATTCGGATAATTACACTTAAAAAAAAGTGGTTTCAATATTCAAATAAAGGGATTCGGTAAGCAACTGAATGCACTTTTAATTAAGCTCCTTTCTTAAATGAGCATTATAATTCGTTTGCTATTTATCTTTGTTTAGTGTTTATACTCTCTCAATCTGAATTAGTAGGAAGTTACTAATGAAGTACCTAATGCCGAAAGAGTCTGATGGACTTTTTTGCTTTAATTTTGTGTTATACTTAAAAATTTGCCGAAATCCAAAGTTCTCCGGTAAATATTGCTGGATCCGTATATGCAACGTTTTTTTTTTATTTCCAAGGGTTAGAGGGTACCATCAAGTGGTTGAGGTAAAAAAGGGCGGGGAAAAATGAAAAATATTCATTACAACTTACCTCTGACGACCAACCTTGCTGGTTCTGAGGCTAACGCATCCTGTGCAGTGAAATCACTGGCAGTAACTTGACACTGCCATAAACCATCATCAAATTCCAAAGTAGCTGACCTCACCCAAAGTGAGCAATCACCAACGTCAGGCGAACCTACCCATTCATATTTCTTCAAGTGCATTCCAATTGGCTGAAACATTAAGAAAAATTTTCCAGATAAAAATTGACATTTACTTTTTCTGTGACCTAAACGAATCATATATTTATAAACAGAATTCAATAAAATTGATGGATTTAGCAGTTCTAATTTTCAAAATCTGTTGAAATTGGACATTCGGCATACACAGCACAGAGTAAAAATATTCAAACGGACAAGATTGGTCTACTTCAACGATGCACAAAAAGCGTTATGACTATATCAGTCATTTAAACGTAAAGTTAACGAGTTTCCATCATACTCGCTTGAAAAGTATGCGAAGCAAATTCTATCAGAATCTCTGGGCACGTGTCAGCCCGTAAACGTATTAACATTCCGTCCGGAACGTCAGATACAATGCATCAATGCATTCGTATCGAATTCCATTGAAATCCTTCGGGGTAGAGAGAAGAATATCATGAAATGTCCTCTCGGTCACGCGGCTATGAAATCTAGAGCCATTTTCTTTCTAAAGAAATCAAAATAGAAAAGTTTAAATCTTCTTTATACTGCTTAATAAATCTTTGTATTCTCTATATATTTATGATAAAAAAAAGTAGGTGGAAGATAACAGGGTGGCCACAAGATTCAATTTTTCAATTTCCCTGACATTTCTTAAAAAAATTCCTTAAAGCACGTAACATTCTATTAAAATTTTTGGAAACCTTTTGAAGTTTCTTAAAATTCTACAAAAGTTTTTAAAAAATCTAAAAACCTAGTAAAATCTTTCAAAATTCAATCAAGAACTTTCAACTGTCTTAAAGTCTAAAAATGATTATTCCTATAAATACCTCTTAAAATCCTTAAGGGCAAATATGATAATTACCACATGTACTAAAAATTTACTGAAATTTCTTAAAATTCCATGAAATCCTTTAAAATTTCACGAAAATATTTACAAATCAAAAATATATCTTTTGAAATTTTTTTAAATTCCTTGTGGACCATTAAAATCTCTTAAAATCACTTAGAAAATGTAAAAATCTCTCAAAATTCTTACCAGCTGCTTAAGATCCTTTACAATTCTCCAAGGAACTTTAGATACAATACTTAAAAATTCTTTCAATTCCCTAAACTTTCTCAAAAATCTGTTAACATTTCATAAAATTCTTTCAAATTCCACGAAATTTTTTAAATATCTTAAAAATCTCTTGTGATCCTTTAAAATTCCTTAGAATGATTGAAAATTTCTTGAAATCTTTAAAAATCTATAGAATATCAAAGAGTGCCTGGAAATATTCTAAAATCTGTTAAATAAACTATAATTATTTATAGACCGACTTCTATTTTCCTTGACAGCTACTCTCGCATTTACCTGACATTTCCGTAATTTCCCTGACAATGTATTTTTCCCTAAAATTTCCCTGACACCCCTGACATATGTGGTCACCCTGATATAGTTCAAGTTTCAATTCTTCTGGCCAATTCTGGTAAGCGTGAAAAAATATAGCAATTTCTCCTCAGCTTTTCCATCCATTTCTATATTTTCACTTCCGGTCGGAAGATACTCTCTCATAAATTCTTGTTAGGACAGAGTCTTTATGTAAAGCATTCCATTTTTGCTTCTTGCGGTTGAGAGACACAGTTTGGCATCTTCTCTCCTGTAAGTAGTGATAACAATAAAGATACATACATATATAGAAGAGAGGAAGGAGTAAAGGATCGATGTTGGTTGTAGGGGATCTATTTCGTCGATGCTTTCGAAGAGATTGCCATTGCGTCTGCATTACTCGAGCAGTTCGCTGGTGTTATCAGGGCCTTTGGCCCAGGGGTATGTACCCTATCCTGGTCGGCTTCGTGGTGTATATATGTGCGACTGACGATGGGGTTGAGGTCGGAGGGGTGTGTCTACGGGTGCATTACGCTGATTGCTGGTCGCGGCCTCTCCGGAGAACACAGCGAGAGGGTGTGAGAGAGAAGAGCGAGAGAGAGAGAATAGAGAAGAAGGAGAGAAGGCCGTGACCCCAACGTTTCACCAAGAAAGAAAGGAAAGGAAAATAAGGGTCTTTCCTCACTTAAGTAAGTGAGCCCGCTTACTTTTCGCGAAAAGCGTGCTGGGATTTTAATTCTTTAAATGAATAACGTAGCTTTTACATTCGCCGGATCGACCCATCGCTCACTTCCTTTTTCCGAGCCATCGATCTATTCGCTCCATCAGGAAATGCGTTAAAATGTATGATGCATGTAGTATCTCAAATTTGTAATGTAAAATACGAATAATACCCTGAAGGTGAAATTTATTTCGGGGGTTGCGATAATGAATATTCTCTGTGGTAATGATAATTAATATTAGACACTTTCAGAGGAGTTATGAGAAACTTATATGAATATTAGCGTCAGAACTGCGCAGACATTGAGGTGTTTGCATGCATACGAGATCAGATTTCTGTCGCTCTACCTATGTGTATGCTAATCATATTCCCTGTTTGAGAACAGAAAATCTCTTCCTTCCGCGATGACTAACGTACCCCATTGAATCAAGATAATTAGAAACTATAATTTGTAATTATTACGAAGTAAATAGTGTATCTTTATCTCTATTTGAATTTAAATAATATAAAAATAATTATGGTTTCAGAGAACACAATAAACTGCAGTATTTCAATGTTATTTCAAAAGTATTACAAAATCGTACCAAAACTGCACGGGATTATAAGAAATTTCAAAGTATTTTACAGAATTTTACGTGATTTGGCGAGATTTTAAAAGATGCTAATACAATTTCGTGGAATTTGAAGAGATTTCATAGAATTGTCTGAGCTTTTCTAATAATTTTCTGAAGTGTTTGATTTATAACAGTCTAGAGTTGTAATTCTAAAACTTTTCATATTACATATCGAAGATCACGTTCACGTCTTATTCCGTGCACTGTCTGACCGCAAACTTGAAAAAGCTTTAAATTTCGCATCACGTAACTATGAATCTCGTATCACGTGTGAATAAAACATTGAAGAAGTTCGAATCCCGAACATATTCCAAATGGATACATCGCGCCTTCCCAAACTCATAAAAGCAGCCACCGCGAAAGATCTGGACTTCTCCAAGATTTTTGGACCTCCCGCACGGAGGTCCATAACCATTTCAAAACTTTCATTATTTCGCAGCTCGTGTAATTCAATGTCGTCGCTGAAAATTCATTTTCACCCTCGCTCGGCACTATGAGCCACCCTTGAAATCAGAAACTTTCTGTGTCTCCGCTCTTTATTGTAGTAAGGAACATTGTGCTGGATGAAAATGGGAAATTGGATGCTTTCGCACGCGGTACAACTTTAAATAGACCTTGTTCCTTCACTTGCAGAACTGATTGTTTATTCTAAACACTGAAACAAGAAAGTTCAAATCTGGACTTCAGAAAAAAGAATCGTTATTAAAAAATTCCCTGTCGGAAATTATTTATTTTTATGCTACTTTTTACAGTATAGAATACTTATACAATTTAATGGACAAGCCTCCAGCGTTTAAGAATTCATGGAATTAATCATTTATTCCTACTTATTTTCCAGGTCATTAGTAACTCTCCCGTGAAAAATTGAATTTCCCGAGAGGTTTATTTACGAGACGGGAGATTTTCGACTCGTTCATCAAATATTGGCCGCATGAATCAGCACTCTCAGCACATTAGTGTAAACACCGTGTTTACAACGAATATTATACGATCTTCAAGGAAATACCAAATCGTAAACACGCCATCAGGAAGCGGGAGGAAAATTAACCAGTGGTTATTAACATCCTCTTCATAAATATTCACATTGTGAAGGAATAGCAAGAAAATCAAGTAGGGAAAGAGAGGGCCCGGAAGTTATGAGAAATTCTGAGGAACATAAATCTTTTGGTTTACGCCTGTTTCTTCCTGTGGTGATTTCATTTCGTGGAATGGTGGCAGAGAAATTTCTGTCGCGACATGTATAATACCTCGGCACAAAGTTACGACGCTGATATCAATTTAAGATGTGCTGCAATAAGGGCAATAATATTACAATGTATATAGTTCTATATATGCAAAGCTTGTGCAGAGTCGTCTCAATTTTCAAGATTAATTTCGCCCGGAATAATTTTCTGAGATGTTGAGAATAATTAAAAGGAGTTAGGAATTAGCCGCATAAGAAAGCATTTCAGTGGCGCTCTGGAAAAAAACTTATTCAATGAAATGCACTGCTTTGATTATATTTCTATGTACCATAGAATTTTAGGTTCAGTCAACTCAAGAATTCTTTAATTTAACTTTGAAATTAACTAAAATGTGATGAATAAATTACTGAAAATATATTAAAGCATATGAATAATCTCATAAATTTTTAAAGATACTAAATGAAAATTACACATTTTATTATACTTTCCTCTATAAATATCAATTTTACACGTTTCAGCTAAAAATTTAATTCAATATTTAACTTCATTAAATTAACGTTGTAATTAATAGTTTAATATGCGTTATTAAAAATATTTTATTTAGAGAAATGGATTTTATTCATACAGATACAGAAGAAGTCTTTTTACTAAAAATTCTGAGATTTCAAAACATTCTTTCCACTTTTTCAAACTTCTTTTCCAACCCCCTTTCTTAGATATATACTTGTTCCTAAATTCGTTTGAATTATTTTGAATTCCAGTGAATTTTTTTGAAAGGAGGAATGGTTTGAAAAAACTGGCTATATATATATTTTTTAGGAGAAATATTAAGCCTATTTTGGATTGTGTGGAGGGATGTTTGTTGATACCAGTTGATAAAAGTGGATTAGGTACGGAAATTAATATGGAAATTAATGCGAACGACCTCGCATGGGTAATTGTGTGCCCAATATACTCTCACAACCCTCGAAACATATTTAGCCAGCGGTGTTTGTACCCTGAAGGATCCACACTGACGTCGAGAGGGTAAATGATAAATTTCCAAAGCAACGAGTAGATACTTAGCCGGTGCTTGTCTTTCTACTTGAGCGCTTTGTCCTTTTTCCATTTGCCAAGCCGCACTTGGTGCCTTTGTATATCTTCTACGATGTGTAATTGTGTATACTGTACAGTGTACACTAGACACTGTACACTGTACAAGAGTTCACTGTATATATCTTACTTTCACGATCTTCGTCTACATGGTGTCGCATTGTTGGCTTTTTTCATCACGTGTGTGGCTCTTAGTGAAATAAATAGAAAATTAATTAGTGTGAGTGCTCAGTACACATGAACTATACTCTTACTCGTTCTCATTGTTCTCAAAGAACATTCACAAAATTAATCTGTGTTCTGGGGTACATACTTATGAAAATCCTTTGTTTGCAGTATCATGGGTTGGATGATAATGGAAGCTTGATATCTATTAAATTTGATATTAAAACCCAGCTTTGTTTTGCTTTTTTAAAATTTTAAAACATTATTATTTTTTTTTAATTCTTTGGAAATTTTTCGCTTTTGCACACCTTTTACTAAAAAGATTCAGAGGATTTTAAACAATTTCAAATCAAAGGGTTTAAAATTTTTTTATAGAAATTTCAAGAGTATAGAAAATAATTGAGAATTTATAATTTTTGAAACATAGAAACTTGTAATTCCTTATCTAATTTCAAGAATCTCCATAAGTTTCATAAAATTCCTTTAAATTTTTCGTAAAAACCATTGAATCCCGTCAAAGTCTTTAAAGTTACTTAATATCCCATAAAATGTCGTAAAATCCCTTAACATTACTTAAAATTCCATAAAATATGTTTAAATAATTAAAAATTTTTTAAAATTGCATTAAATGTCATGATAAACCTTAAAATTTCTGATAATCCAATGAAATCTCACCAAATCCCTTAAAATTACTTAGAATCCTCCAAAATATCATCAAATCCCATGAAGATACCCTTGAGTCCTTAAAATAACTTAACATCCTACGAAATGTTGTAAAATCTCTTAAAATTACTTAAAATTTCATGCAATTTCGTAAAATTCCTTAAAATTATTCAAAATACCATGAAATCTCATTAAGTCTCTTAAAATACCTGAAAATCCAATGAAACTTTTTCGAAAACAATATGTTCGATATATGGCAACATCACTTTTTTAAGATAGGAAAGTAAAACGAGTTTTGACATTCTAGTTTCGAAAATATAATTAGCTTTGGACTTTCTCTGATTGCTAGTGTAGCTCTATTAAAACGACCTGACTGTACGCAATGAAACATGGAACTATCAACGCCAAATTACTCGTTTCACGAAAATTGAGTTTAAATTCTATTTCAAACTTGAAGCGCAAATTCGATTTCATACACCCTTTCCAGCATAAAGTATCTGACATGTTAATCTCTGGCCTTATTGATATAGATATAATATCTTATAAAATATACTATCTACGCTTTTCGTGCTATGAGCTTTTGTTAAATTTTCTCGGAAGAATGTTACAGTAGCTGCTTTTACACATACAATTTGAAAACTCATAACAGTCCACAGAATAATGTTATCTGCAAATTTCACTTGGCTCTCATCCGATAAAAGTTACAGATTGAACATAAATTTTCCTGTTTTTTATGTTTGTTTCCTCGATTCAGGCTTTAAAATTCGATCTTTACTTTTGAAATTTATAGCATAAGCTTCAGAACGATCAATTCGTTTTAGAGCCTTTACTACTTTTCTCAAGTATTGTGTGAAATGTACACTTTCCTTAATAACGAGATAATTTCCAATTCAATGAACTTATTTCTCAGAACAGAGAAAAAAAGCCTATTTTATTTACCCCCGATTCTAATCCCCTTTTTCGAACTCTTTACCAATCTTTTCATATTCCGTAGGGATAGTAAAAATAGATTAAAGTGTTATAAATAGACGTTTTTTCCATTCTGAAGATTCAGATGAGTTGAAAACAGATTTTATAATGGCATTCTTATATAATGACTGATTTCTGGTAGTTGACTTTGAAATATTTTCTCTTTAACCATGCGAATCGGTGTACATATACAATACACATACCTATGTATAGAGTGGCAAGAAGATTGCAGAAATTAGTTTAGAACCCTAGTCATGTCGAGAGGACATCAACGTCGCTATCGCTTTGTTACTATATATCAGCGCAGCACCATCCGCGAGGTTTCTAGACTAATCTTCAAAGTATATTACTGATCACGCCAACTTTGTATTTTTGGTGTTGGGTTAATATAATTTTGTCAACATTAAATTCGTAAAGTCCAGATTATTCAAAACTCATTATCCAAATTGCAAGGCTTTCTCTGACCAATTACGATAATCATTCATTATTATTATTATTCATATATTCAATAGGTTCTTTTTCAATTACGTAATATGAATCCTTTCAAATGCATGCAAACGCATCTGCTTCGCAAAAGCCAATAGTCATAACTGAAACTTTTTGATTGAGTTTTTGTACCCTTTAGCGATTCATTTCAACGTCCAATAATTTTACAAGAATAGCAAAGCAAAATAGGTTTGTTTGTAGATGACAGTTTGATATTTCAAAGAGTCAAAATTAGCGGAGTTCAGATCAAAGTGAGAAAAACCTATTTAACAGAAAATCCATGAAGCCAATTAAAAAATGTAATTTTCAAGTTCATGGGGCCGAGTTATATAAAGCTACTTAAAAAAAGTAAAATTTAAAAGATAATAATTATAAATTTGAAATTTGAAATTTTATTTAATTTAATCCGAGGATATTAAAATTGATAAATAGAATTATACTCAGAAGCTTGTGTCATTCCACACTCAAAGCTTTCTTTAGAAGACTGTCAAGTTTTTTATTTGCAGTGAAGGCGTTGCATTGGAATGACTTCAATTTCAAGCCTGGTTTCTTGCTTATTTACCTTCGCTAAAAGTTTATACTACATAAAAGCCTTGTCGGAATTCGTAAAAGTTATAACATTTACAGTAAAATTCGTGAAAATGTACTGTTTGTTAAAACTGTCTTGAGATATGTTTTCACGTCATTTTAAAACGAGCTGTAAGTGCAAATAATCTTGCAAGCTTCAGAGTTTTTCCTCTTGAATTATTATATTCTTAAGGGTTTACGATCTTTTGAAATTTCTCATTCTTTCTTGAAAGATGTGCTGCACTTGCATAACTGATTTACTATTGTTGGTGATAAGGCTACAAATTACCATATAATTCCGACACTTTCACAAACTTGCAGAATGAGAATAAAAGAGAAATAAGTAGTTTGCTTGAATGCTTTTAGTTTTTATTTAGAAGTTGAAACGATCCCCTGAAAATATTCCACTGAATGCTTTAATGTATTATTAGTCGGAATAAAAGTAGAAAGAAAATAATAAATATTTTATTAGTTTAAACAATTGATGAGTGTGGTAAACAGAACGAACAAGAATAACAAAGGTTAAAATTGCAATCGTTACTTTTGGGCCGAGAAACAATTAGCAGACAGTATTTAGTCGATTTCTTTATAAATCAAATTATGTCCCTCTCATCAACGACACTCGAGTTCATTATCGTCGTTATCGTTAATCTCAGAGAGACTTTTTTATGAATCTCTGCGGATTTTCTTCCCTTTTTCTTTATTTCTTCTCATCCCACTTTCGCCCCCTACACTTCTCAGTTGCGTTTCACGGGTCTTTCAGTTTGCTCGAGTCGAGTTGAGTCGCTCCCGAACCCGGCAATCCAACATACTTTGCCTTTCTTTCATAATCGTCTTTTCTTCGTAATTAAGTTCTCCACGGATTGCACTCAGCGAACAGACACTCGGAGCATGCAACAATCGCTTCGTAATACGAGTCAGAAGAAGATCAATGATCCTCTTTCTCGTACATCGAGCGCCCGTTAATCAACCTTCCGTCATAAGAAGAAAAGGACGAGAAAAATGAAAAAGAGAGACTAAATTCAACGATTCTCTCTTGATTTATGTAATATCAAGCCGAGTCAGACTTCATTAATTTATTGCAATTTCGAATTCGGCTTTTCAAAATGTGGTTGGAGATCCTTTCTAAAAAAAAGTTTAAAAATTAGATAAACCTCTTGAAAAACCTTAAAATTTTAACGAAAACCTTTGAAATCCTTATACAATCTACAAAATCTTTTAAAAATCATAAAAATCTCTTGAAATCTGTTCAAAGTCGTGAAAACCTTATAAAATTCCCAGAAACATCTTATTGAAATTCTTCAAAATTCTACGATAACATTTAAAATCCCTTTATATCCTTTAAAATCTAGTAAAAGATATAAATATAAATAAAATATAAATAAAATTATAAAATATAAGACCATCTCGTCAAATTTCATGAAATCCTTCAAAATTGGCTTTTGTGACTTAAAAAAATACGAATACGCCTCTGTCTAAAAATATGTGCACTTGAAATTTAAATTAATTTAAATTATAAGGACACATTAGGCTAAGTGAGAAAATGTCCTTTTTTCTGAGAAAAGAAAAGAACATAGTAGACTGTGTTGAATCTGAGGTCGGAGGTTTTCATTGCCCCTTTTTAAAGCTCCGGTGATTGAAATTTATGGACAAAAGCTACACCTACAGCCAAGTTCGTGGTGGCGCGTTAATCGCATTTTCTTTAAAGGTATATCATAAAAGAAGAGAAGTCGACCTCGTTGTCTTTTCCCTCGGGAAAAGTGGAAGCGACCACCACCAGTAATTTCGCCATCCTCGAAATTGATGGCATCGAGTCCTTGCGACCTCTGGCCAACTTCCGGTTTCCACAAAATGGAAGTACATGAATATAAGGTGAAGTGGCCAAATGCCAAGAGCATTAACACATTTTTGTTCTGACTGGGATGGATGGATCATACTGCTTATTACGTATGCTGAACGAGATTTATGAATCTCCATTCAGTCGCGTAAAATTAATTGAATCGTTGACCCGCGAAAAAATTTCTCTGGCTTTATATTCTCCCTATTTTTATAGATTCTGTCGCGCATTTAAAGGATGCCATTAATGCAAAATATGTTCAGAGAGTATTTTCACAATGAATAAAGAATAAAAGAAAAATTTGATACTTATTCGTAATATTTGTTACTATTTCTTAATATTCTTAATATTGTTAATAATGATAATCAGTATTTGTTATTTAAAATCAAAAGGGATTAAGAGTTTCTGTTTAATTTTTATATTGCTGGGACTTTAAGTTTGCAGATAGAAAATTAGAAAGTAAAATTTATATAAAGTGTGAACTTTTAAAACAAGAGAATTTCCGTTTAGTATCAAAACTTTTTCGTAATTTCCGTTTTTTGTCTCAGGAATTAAAAAAAAAAAAGCATCTTTGATTAAATTATTCCATATTTCTCATCCAGGGTACATGGAAAGTTTTAGTTATTTAATGATGAAACTCAGCAAAGAATTTTACCAGCATTTTTTCGATTTATAGTTTCTTGTAAAGACTTTTTCCAGACTTTTCATCAGTTATTCGGAATTATTCGCGATAGGGTGAAAATGACGAATAAAAGAAAGTGTGAGTTATGTTGTATATTGGCTGTGTGCCAAAAACCGCAATGCGTGTTCACCTTGGAATTCGAGTATCGTACAATTCATTATACTGTATCAGCTTGATATACGGTTGTAATCAACGCAGGAAAAAAATATTAACACCATCTGTATATATACAACGTATGTTCGTGAATCTATTACTTTTTTTTCTACTTTGTTAATTGGATTACGTCGATGTATATCATCTTCCTTATGAAAAAAATAATAAACTTTTTAAAAATAGGTGAAGAACTTTAAAAGTTAAAAATCGTAAGGACGAATTTCATGAGAGGACATTGCCTTAACTTTTAAAGACATCTATAATCGTTTTGCGGAAAATGTATCACCGAATAAATACTGAACTTCAAATCTTTATGAAAAAAGTATTTTTATGTGAGAATCTTTTGTGTAAAAAAGTTTGGTCATAATGTTTATGTGGAAAAACCTCTTATGCAAAATGCAGATTTATTTTCACATAAAGAAAAAAAGTAATTTAATGACTGAATTTCTTTTTGTTTGGAAGTAAATATAATTGAGAGCTAGTATAGGGGTTGGCATAAAAGCAAGTTGAATTTATGATCTGTTTGCACACAGAGAGAGTGTTAAAAGCTAGAGGTCAATTTAAGGGCGAAGGTATTCGGAGCAGCGTTGATAAAAGAACTCTGTCATTTCGTTCCTTTTTCTCTTCTACTCTTTTCACAAAAGGTTGGAACTTCCGCATTTGTCTAGTTTCCCATCTCATCTCCAATCAAGCGCCAGACAGAGAAATATATATAGTCAAAGGATCGACGTTGGTACGTGAAGGGCATAGAGCCGAGAAAAGTTACACCTTTGTATGTACGACACGCGGAATTCCTTTCGATATGGAGTCACGGATTTATGCTGGATATATCTTACAAACCTATCACAATATCCTATTATCTTCTCTTTTACATTTTATGTCTGGATATAAAACTTTTATTGAAAGGGCATCCAAATTCTTAACCGATTTCAAACATTTACACAAAGGTATAATCGCTGTTTCAGGGACTCGTCTGACTAAACGCGGCATTCACTACTGCATCTCCGCCGGCTGGCCATACATTGATCTAAACTACTGAAAATTTCCCCTTCAATTCTCCCTTCCCTGTTTGATGCTTTCCATTGAAATTGCACGTCAAAAAAATCAGAAGAAATATATTTGGCTAGGCGTTGGAAAAAAAATGTAATTTTTCACTTGCGTCAAAAGCTACGTGTAGTTAAAATCTACTTGATTGATTGACATTTATTACGAGAAACCATTTAGTCCCCTTTCTCGATATTGTATTTCAGGAATTTCTGTTGTACTGCCTAAAGTGAAATTTTTAGGTGATGAATTTTCATAATTTTTAATTATCACTATAATTGTAATTTAGAGCTATTAGGAATAATTTCGACAATTACCTTTTGATCCTTCTGCCAGATGCACTGACCCCTCTTATCAAGAACGCGGCAAATGAGTTTCGCATCCTGGCTAGGATTGACCTCTGTGTACTGTGGCGTTTCTTCGAACTTCTGAATTCCGCTGGAAGCTAAAACAACAAGAATTTCAGAATAACGTTAATTGAAATCCGTTCACAGAATCGATCGCTATGTTATGATGGAAAATGAAACCGCTGATTCAAGTTAAATCAACAGCAAAATACCTCTACGAAATATTTGTCATAAAAGCAAAACATTTTCTGCAGGCTTCCAATGAAAAAGGAAAATTAAGTTTACCGCCAATGTTTGCCTTCGTGAAATCACAGCTCAGTTGCGTTATATGCATATGCTCCCTGCATCAAACGAAAATGGAGTAAACAACATTAAAAAAAAAATAAAATGCAAAGGAAGAACTCATAGTGAGACGTGTGCTAGATTTAAAAAAAAAATAGTGAAACGTTAAATTAAAAGATATGGTTTTAAATCTTCGCGTGGCGTGTATTTTCCAGATAACCAGAATTAAAGTTATATTACAGTTGCCAACTCAATTACAACCGAGTAAAGGCGCTTGAATGAAGTAGTAGTTCATAATGCAAAAGTTATCAGATTGTAGAAACGTACATACTTCGTATAATGTAGGTCACTCAGCATCATGTTCAGTACATTTATGCACGAATTTGTATGCAATAAATATGCATCAGAGTACTCTACGACCTCTGCATTCTGTTACACAAATTATTTTTATTGTGAAGCTGTTGCCTGGCTTTTTTGGAATTGCAAGTTACATTTTTCACAGGCAGCGGACCTGCACAATTTGCTTTATTAATCATTGCCACTCTGTGAAAAATTAAAATTTTAAACCCGCAGGATCGACACTCAGCACTACACCATCTGCTGCAATATTTTCTCACATTTTTATCAGATTTTTTAGCTCAAGAATGTCGCGGATTCACTTTTGAGATGTTTAAAATTGAAGTCGAAATAATGAAAATCGAAATTTTTGCATAAAATTAAACATTTCAAATTGATGAATTTAATAGTATTCCTTCAGATAAAGAACCTTGTATTTGGCGAGGAGTGTATATAAATTGTCCAGTGGATACTCTCGTTATTGGACAACCAGTGAGGTGGAAACGATAGATTCGATACGTTGAATCAGTGTGATCAACAGGGGAGCACTTGAAGCGCAGAGGACTAAAGAATCGTCCTCGTCCTTTTAAAGATGGGTTGACCAAGATCCTTTTCACGAACGAGAGAAAAATTTATACTCCACGCAGAATCTTTTCTCCAAACACTAAGATTTATTACTTTTAAAAATATAATTATAACTAAGAAAATAATTTATGATGACTATATCAGGCTTGGAACTGATTTATTCATTATTTTTGTTAGTAATTTTTTTTTAAAAAGACCACTATTTCAGCTATTAGCTACCTAAAGTAAAGTGTGAGGAAAGGGGTTTTGAAATAGGGGAATAAAAAGGGGTTCACTCCGAAAAAACATGTTTATTTGATTCAAACAACATTATTTGGAATTATTTGAATTTAAAGAAACTGTTGAATTCAAAAAGAATTTGTTTGAATCAAAGAGATGTTTTTGAAAAAGGGAGATGAGAAACTGGTTTTGTAAAAAGGGGTTGGAAAAGTGGTTGGAAAGAAAAAGGGATGGGAGAACGTGTAGGAAGAAAGAGGTGAAAATGGGGCTAGAAAATTTGTTGTACCATTTCTGGAAGAATTATTATCTACTTATATATTTACTGTACTTTACAATTGTTAATTATAACTTTTAGTGAAATGGAATTGTGAAAATCTCTGAGGATTCAATTTCCCACGTTTTCAGTTTTTTTTGTCCAGTTTGAAGCAGGGTAAAATTTGGTTTTACTCGTCACTATAGATGCGTAATTATTCCTGTCCCATTAACATAGTTGTCAAATTGGTCATCAATTTGCTAATAATCAAATTGAGAGTATTTGCATCGGCTCTAAAATTTACGCATATGATGTGTACAATTATCCACTTTTCTAACACACGTACATTCATGGTTTGTGAATTTAACAACACATGGGACACAGTATATACTATGTATGTGTTATTACAATAGGCAAATATGATTGTTATACACGAGGAAGTTATGCCTCCATAATAGATTATTGTGTTATTCAATGCCGCTTTAAATAATCATAAACGTTTATGACAAATTTGATGATGTGCTTTACATTTTATTATTATTTAACGAGTATGCTCGATCTAGTATAGCTTCAATAGCAAAGCATCCAAGAAATTAATTGAGAAATTGCGTATTTTTTTATATCTTTCGGACATTGTGCTTGACAAGATATTATGAAATTTTAAAAGCACAGAAGACTGCTTTTTACAAAATAGAAAACCGAGTAGTTCAGCAGCTTTAATTAAAGCTCAGCAATTTCATTATCTCTGAACTCGCAATCTTTTTCAAATCCAGTGATAAAAGAATTACTTTAATATTAAATTTTAAATGTACGGCATTCTCATAAATTATCGTAATGCGATGTTAAAATTCCATGGCTGAAAGATATGTATTATATTACAAATATTATTTGAATCCATTATTTTTGATAAAAAAAAAAATTATTCAGTGCAATTTACCTACTTGCTTTGATTATATTTTTTATTTGCAGATCTTAAAATTACCGCTGTAATTATAAATATTTTCTTCATTTAAAATTAATTGTTGAGCAACTTAAAGCTTTTTAGATCCTTGGAGCGCGTTAATGCGTTTTTCCCGCTCGTAATTACGACTATTTTTTATTTATATTTAAGAAAGTAGTCAAGCTTTCGTCGTTAATTTTTGCACGTTCGTGGAACCTTTTCTTCTTAAGAAAGTGCCATACAGCGCGCTGTCCAACGAATTCTTTTTCCTTCCTGCCTTTTCCCAGTTCTTTTCAGTACTTTACAGAACCGCTTAAGGCACTAGCCGCTTAAGAAACTCCTTGGAAAAGTTTTTTGCCACATCATTATGACATAATACCCCATGTCGTGCTCCCCATACACACATCAAGTTTTTTTCTGACCTCTCATCATGAATCACGATTATTCTGAGCATTGTTACGAAGACGCGTTTAAGCTCGAGAAAACTGCATTTATCCTCTAGTAAATCACCATTTTCTCGAATATTAAACGCTTTTCTGGATTTGTGAAAATTTATTCCCGAGGGAAGAAAAATATTAAGTATAATTTGAATTTTTAAATGGTAAGAGTGGAATAGATCGTATATTAACCATATGTAAAAGAAAAGTTCTCTCTTGATGCATATATTCGGGTTTTATAAAATTATTAAAAATGTATAATTTAATTTGTATCAATAAAAATGCAATAAAAAGTACAATAGAGAATAAATCAAGTCTACTGATAAATTATTGTGTCTTCAAATGAAAAATGAAACTCAACTTTATCAACCTTTTTAACTTGGAACAAACACGGGAAATGTTGTCGCTTTAAGTGCAGCTCACATTTGTTGTTTGTGCTGCGCTGAGAGCAGAGCATATTGGAAAAAAACTTCTGCAGTGATTAACAAAAACGTTTTTTGCGAGAGACCCTCCAACTTTCTCGATTCAGAGTCAGTGACACCCCTTCTCTTTCTCTTTCGCGACATTGCAACGAAACTATGCGAATCCATTAATCATGACGCTCTGCCCATCCCATAGAATTTTATGAAAAGTTCGTCACCCGTGACTCAGGATCCCTTGTTGGTAGCCAAAGGGGATGAAAATCTTTCGTCAAATCTGCCCTCTAACCGACCCTGTTACACGTTTAGTAGCTTTGCACTTTTTCCGCCCGATATCCCTTGACAGTATATCTATAGATATATCGAGGAAAAGAGCGAGCTCGAGGCAACGTAATTTGAAATGTAAAATGAGATATTTTAATGCTTTGATGTAATGAGATTTCCTAAAAAATCTGAATTGAAATTCGTCGGAATTATATGAGAATACCCCAGAGAAAACTTTTCTAAAAAAGAAATTCTAAATTTGTCAAATGTAAAATTACTTGATTATTCATTTAACTAAAATATTAAAACTATTAATATTGCAAGCATGCACTTGTCGAATTGTGCAACCTTTTGAATTTTTAATTTAGAAAATACAAATAAATTTCTCTGGCGAGATATATAAGATTGAAATATTTCTTGATGCTCAGATGAGACGTGAGATTGGATATATTTTCACGGCACACACATATATGTTAGGCTAAACTCAGCGCGAGCACAGCAAGAGAGACGATTTTTCCCGCTCGAATTTTTTATTCAGACGAGGGAGGAAATTTCATTGCCGAGAGGGAGAATGCAAAGTAGCGCTTCTAAGATTTGCCAGAGGGTACTGGAAACACCTCATGACATTTCCACATCACTTTATTCTTTAATGAAGGAATGCAGCGGTGGGCACTTTTCTTATTTGATTTTCACAATATTTGAAATTGACTTTTTGAAATCTCGTATTTTAGCCCCAGGAGAGATTCAAACATTTTGTGGTAACATGAGTAGGTAGCTGATGAAATATCAATTCCCTCATTTTTATAGTGAAATAATATGTAAAAAGTATTAATAAATTAAATACCAATGTGACCAATTTAAGTTCTCAATTTCATTTTAAAATAAAAGCGGAGAATTTATAAAAGTATTATAAAATTACCAACGTCGTAAAATTTGCCCTATAATCGATAGTTTAAGTACTTTCAGCAGTCGCGAAAATACCAGGCTTTAATTACCTACACTTTTACAAGTTTTTGTTCAATCGTTGCTACGCGAAAAACAATTGAATGTGCGCTGACATGTTAATAATGTCGAAAATGCTTTCCGATAATAAAGACGGAATTAATTTGTTTGATTTTAGAATTTTCGCAATTTCCTTGCTTCGCTTACTCTATAATCATGCCCATTTCAGAAAAGTGCATATTCTTTTAAATTTTATTGTTGGACTATTCCGAGAAAGTGTAAAACACAAAGCATAAGATATTTTCTCTAATTTAAAGTGACTGATGTTAGATAATAACAATCAATAAAAAAAAATCCCAGTCACAGGAAGCTTCCAATCCACACAGATGTGAAAATCCGTATTTCACAGTGCTTATATTATCTCGCGTATGATTGTTCCTTTTATGAGCTGCTTATCGATCACAAAAAAATTGAAATGAGATTGACTCTCACTCAGAAAGAAATTTATGCGTCTCAGGAAAATAAAGTAAATCCGAGTAATGCTCTTGACGATTGCTTCTCGCTGATTGAAATTTTTTACGGGAAAAATATACCTTCCTTTTCTCAAAATACACGACAGATGTATATTTATTTCCATGAATTCATGCTTCGATATTATATGACAGATACTTTTTTAATAAAATAAATGACATTCTCCTTGAAGAGATGAAAATTGAAGCGTTTTTAATCAATATCCCGATTGCAATTATTTTTCTTTCTTCATTTATATAATTTAAACACGAAATTGAACTTGAACATTCACTGCGGCATAAGAGTAAATCATATTTTTGCTTTAAAAGCACATTGTGGCATAAATATGTATACTTTGCGAAGTATTAAAATACAAAATGCCAATACAAGTACCTCGCAAAAAGCTCATGAATATGCGAAAGGATCGCTAATGCAAATTTTATGTTTTTTGAAGACTTGCTGCTTCGATGAATTGGGATTAAGCTACTTGTATAATGTTTATAGAAGTCTAGTTTGTTGGTGTGTTCTCATAACATAATACATGTATATAATTATCCCTTTACGACCAGACTTCAATTTTATGCTTTTTACTTTAAGTTTAAATTATTTAAAAATTGTACGATGTAAAATTTATATCGGTTAAAAATGATTGGAAGTAAAACAAAAGAAAACTCAGAGAAGAATGATGTGAATCGCAAGTCATTTAGGCAACGTAATGAGGAAGAAGGATCGTTTTCAGTGAATCGTCGAATGAAACCCATATAAAAAGTCAGATCCCTCGTTAGCACATGTATCTCTCTGTATATCCGGGGAACTTTCAAAGCCAAATCCAAATGGTTTACGGGTTACATTTACGGTTTGCTACGTCATTTGACAGTAGAAACAACTGAGAGGGAACTAAAAACGCACTATGGGATTTCTCTACCTTCACATAAAGTTCAGAAGGCGAGGCACGTAACGTAAGGTGGCCGCACGTGTAAGAACCCGTAAATATCTTGGTCATGTAGGGAGTGTAATAAAAAAAAAGGAAAAAGAAAATATTGAAAAACACTGAGTCGAAGGAGAACGATAATTCATTTATGGCTATAACAGGCACAGGGAATGAAGTCACTACGCTGTTGGACGACTACTAGCTAAACGGGTTTGTATCCCCGATGAACAGCAAATTAGGTTACAGCAAAACAACCTATATGATGTCAAGAGTAGTTTAGGTGACACACATACGTACGCACATCAATTTCAGTCACCTCTAGGCATTTTACATTAATTTCAAAACTTCCCTCTACCATACTTTGAAAATTGTGTACCACTTAGAAGCTTTAGAGCTTGTGATTTGATAAACAGTATTAACCTCGAGAGAATTACATTCGTTTTCACATTTTCTACCCCCTTTTCATTCTTTTCCTTTGTGATTCTCTTTTTAGCCTATTCACTGGCATTCCATCATACCATTTTTATTTGCACGAGTATTCAGGATATATACAAACCCCTAACCAGAAACGATACTCGACCAGTATCAGATACACTGATACACTACCTATAAAGTAGATTAATCTCTGTTTGTTGATCCCACTTCCTCCCTGCAAATGAGAGAAGCGGTCCATCACGGATCCGTTTTGTGTTTCATCCATTCACCCTACTGTTTCTTTTCCGCTCTTTTTTCTTCATTTCTTTTGTGGCTTCTTTGTTGAACGGCAGGCACCGAAATTGCAGAGCTATCGGCGAACCCGTTTAATGGAGCGCTATAATGAAATGGCGGTCTAGAGTGGATATAGCTAAAAGGAAAGGGGTGGAAAGGCTGAATGGAAGTGGGAGAGCGAATAGATTTCAGGGAAACAAATCCGCGTCAGATCGTGCCAGTGGTATCGAAGTTTAAGCAGTTTAGGATTATTCTCTGGGCTTAATTTTCAGGAGATTAATTCAAAAATCCTTATAGTTAAGTTCTATTCACAAATATAAAATAAAGACGTAATTCGAGGCATCGGATTCAGATTCATCAGCATCATATCATCATCCTTCGTTCACATTTCCCAGAGAATACGGAATTCAGAAATGATATTGGAAGGGAAATATGAAGTAAACAGTATATTATATCTCGTACTCTATAAAATTGAATCAATTATTCAAATTCCACTGATTCTCAGTAGCTCTTTTCTCACGATTTCAATCACTGAAAAATTTACTGAATATTTTAGTGAGTTTTTTTCTGATTTCCAGTAGATTTTTCACTGACTGAAATCGTGAGTCACTGAGAATTAGTGGAATTTGTTATTTTTAGTTGAAAAAATTCTGGTACATAATGTACAACTTCCGGTACATAAATGTGAAAGGACTTGATGAGATTTTAAAGAGTTTATAAATATTTTCAATAATTTCGGTGTATTTCAACGGATTTAATAAAATTTCAGAGAATTGAATAAGATTTTACTTTATTTCAATGCATTTTAACGTTTCTAAAGGGTTTAAAGTATTATTAAGAATATCAAGGAATTAAAAACAGTTTCAAAAGATTTTAAGAGATCAAATCTATTTTGATTTCTCCGACTTCTCAAAATCATTGAAAGTTAAATGAAATCTCATAAAATTTTCTGAAATACAAGAAGAATTAGAAGTCAATGTTTGAGAATATTAAAGCTAATGATATACGGAAAAAAATGGCTGAATTTACCATTTAAAATAGTTAACATGCGCTCTGAACACAATTTTCCTGGAATTTAGTAACTTTTACTATTTCAAATTGTAACTTTTGCAATGAAAAAAAGGGGTTTGCAATTTTCTTACCAAAAATTACAATTTTGAATAGTAAAACTTAATAAATTCCTGGAAAAATGCGTTCAGAGCGCATGTTCACTATTTTAAATGGTAAATTCAGCCATTTTCTTTTATCCGTGTATCAAAAAATGGCTGTCATTTAAATAAATAATTAATTAATTAGATAAATTAATCAGGAGTAGTTATATTTTCCAAATATAGTGAAATGAATGTTGGCCAGTTTTTAAATTAAGGGACTATGCTGGAGGCAGGAAGATGAACTGCTGTTTCAACAATAATAACTTTTCCTGACCACTAATGTACAAGTAAAGCACTTTAATTAATATTAAGTATCAAAGTCGTAGGTGCAGAGAAGGTACGAGAGCCACAACGTGGCACGCATGTCGCAACTAATAAGGTTATAATAGCATACTCCAAGAGATACGATCGGATACTCGAGTCCCTAGTTTAGCTATTAGTCTACTGTCGCACAGGTGCATTGTATGGTTGTATATATGCGGCGGTACAGATGGTGACATTATCGGTTTTCGAAGTAGCGTCAATGCATGATTAATCATTTTAACTTCCGATACATGTGCTGTGTAATACCTTGTAACCAATTTTAATAAACGGAAATTAATGAAATGCTCAAAATTTTCATATCTACGATTCAAATGATGTTATAATGAACCAAGTTTGGTGTGAGAAGTTTGCGTTTATATTTATTACAAAGGGAGATAAATAGGCTGAAATAAATTTATGATTTCCTTTATTTTTTTAAGCACAAGCTGTTGGTAGTTGTGATGTTCCTTTTCTTGAAAGAATATCATCAGATATTTTGGTCTCTTTCGATTTTGAGAGAGTATGGTAAGGAAATCATAATCGTTCCTTAATCAACCTTGACTGGCTCTAATTATCGTCTTGTGGCTGGATCGTGATGAATAACGAAGTCTGAGGATTAAGGAAAGAAGGCGTTTCAATTAATTGTTCAGCATTCTTCAATCTCCACAGTCACTTGGTTGAAATTCAATATCCTGGAGGGAAAGGTGTCGAAGATTTTTTGTACGACGATATGCTTCTGATTTTGACACTTTGACACAATAGAAGACAAATAAAATACACCCATGTAGAAATTTCCAAACCTGGCCCAGATCGGTGATGAAACACCCGGCCCAATCGGGCCCCGATCCGGCCAGGTTTTGCCAGATCTGGGCCTGGTCGGGCCGTGTGTTTCATCCCCGGTCTGAAATCCCCCGATCTGGACCCGATCGGGGCCAGATTCCCTAATCTGGGCCCGGTCGGGGCCACAGCAAAATTTCTACTAGGGCATACAGATAAACCAAGATTTACTTTCAGCCATGTAATATAACTAAACTATATTACATAAAGAGCAAATGTTGAAGAATGTATCTTCACCAAGCAGGGTGAAAAAGCAAAATGCGAGTTTAGTTGGTCAGTCCTGATAAAATAAATCCTTTATGAAGGTCGACAATAAATGTCAGGAGTCCGAGAATTTAAAATTCATAACGAAAATCGCAATTTAAAGCATCTCCTTTTCCAAGTATTAAACTGAAAAGTCAAAAGGTTACAAAGAAAAACATATAATATGTATGGTGTTTGTAATTTAATATTATATCGTTTCAAAAAACGCTTCATTACAATTTTGTCATTCTTATTCAATATAAAAAAATATTACTCATGAAGCGCAATAAGAGTAATAAGTTAACATGATAACACTATCTTATGTTCTGCAAGAAGGAAATAAAAATCTATCTTTTTTTGCTAGATCGTGGAAAGTGAAATACAAAATGGATTCATGTATTTATTCTTGATTATAAATAATAATGCGTCTTCCCAAGGCACAATTTTTTCTAACTCGTTGGAAGATTGTCAACATTAAAAGATTTGAAGAGCTTTATCCAAGCTATATGCTGGACTGGAAAGTCATTAGAGTGATCCGCAGATAATCCTCTGAAAGGGACGGCGTAAACTCCCAGAGATGTGTTAAAAATGCAGTAGCAAAGGAATGTTCACTATAATTTTTTTGAAAGTGGACAAAGTTTCTAACTGTAATAGAAATTGGTTTACAAAATTATTTTTAATCAGATTTTTATTAGCTATAGTAACCAAATTAAATAAACATATCTAAATATAATTTAAATTTTATAATTTAATATAATACTACTACATCCCGTGTGGAAACATTGACTGGGGCCAGACTGGGTTCCAGATAGTTTGCCCAAGTATCAACTGGGGCCCAACTGGGATCTCTAAGTGGGGCCCATTTTGGATTGTAACGCTCATACCAACTAAAACCCATATTAGGGAAAACTAGTTGGGCCCAAGTTGGGCAATATTTTTTCTACCCAGTTATTATTTGGGCTGAATGTGGGCTGACCAATTAACGATAAAATATTAAAAATGGTTAATATTTATGTTAAGTATATTATAAAGAAAACTTGTTTTTGCATTTAACAAGATTTATTTTTTTTTTTTAATCTTTACATATGAACGAATCGATATATATTTAACAAATTAACAAATTATGGATTAATTATAATTAAACATATTTAAAACATAAAACAATCGATATCAAATCTTAAATTTAATTATTCTTCGTCGCTTTTAAGTTAGATAAATACTTAAGTATAAACTAAACAGTGACTGGCTCTAAAAACTTTAGTTTTAATGATTCAGGGATATGAATTATTGAAAAAAGTGCAGTATTAATCACACTTTGCATTTATTTAATTATATAATGAAAACAATCGAATCTCTTTAATTTTTTTTCATATTTGGGCTACCCAGTTGGGCACACATTGGCGCCCAATTAAAGTATGGGCTAATCTGGGCACATTTCCACACGGGATATGTTAGTATAATGTAAATAATAAGTAAATTCCACATCAAGTTTACAATGACATCAATAGTAATATATAATACAGCAGCGCAATATTCAGATTTCCCTAGATACATATTTGAATATAAGAACAAATTTATGTACCCAAAGCAAGTCCCCAAAGCACTAACATTTTAAATCTCTTGTCAAGCATGATTTTGTGCTATTCAACAGCAACTCTGCATGAAATGAAATCACGAGTGTCTCTAGTGCCACAAAAATTCATCTGACGTAAAACCATTCCTTTGAGAATTATCATAACTATAATATTATAGTTCTTGTAAGGCTCTCGACATTCGCTATATTTTTAGCATTTCCCATTTCTCGAGAATTGCTCTAGGAAATATAATAATAAGTTCACCGCAAATAATACAAAATAATAATAATCGATTATTGAAAAACATGATACAATATAAAGAATCCCCCTGAGCTTTTTCAAATGTTTTAAAGTATTCAAAATACATTTCACTCGAATTTACTTTATAGACCCTCAAGCCTGAACCAGTTGCAAGTCGTTTGTTCCTTTATGTTCGTGTAAAAGGACAACGCTGCTGCTTCACATCGATAAAATTGACGCTTCAGCTTTCAATTCCACTTTCGTTTTGATTTTTCCAGAAGCGTCTGTACAGAACTCACTGTTATATTTGAAGACTAAAATGCTGATGACAGTCTAGTGTCAACTTGAAGTTTCAGGCATTTATTCAAGCCGCGATTCTGCGGGTGCCATGTACTTTCGGGGACCAAGTGAGGCCGGTGAATAAAATAAAAATATGACATTAACGCACCGCTGCCGTCAGCTTTTAGCATTATCCGTCCCCATACTGCTTTTTAGTTTTCACTCCTCTTCTGCAACCAGCACTTTATCCAGCCCTCCGCACGTCGACCTCGACGTGGTTTGGAATTGTGCAAATGTGCGAACCCGTGTTTATGGCAGTCAGGTTTGTAGTGTTCCATGTACATGTGACCTTTTACAGTAGGTTCCGCCTACGTGCAGGTTTATGTACGGGCACAAGTGTGACGAGCACGTACATAGTACATCGTAGATACATTCCTATATAGAGTACAGAGCTACATACCTGGTCTACGAGTACATGAGTGCAAGCTCGGACGGAGGGACTGACAGACGGACGACGGCTTTCACCCCTTTTCTACTTTATTTGCTTTACGGTCGCGTGGGACGACATTTTTCACAGAGAGCTCGTGTGCTTTCAACTGTTATTTCAACGAAAATTCACCGACCGGCTTACCATTGTCATCCGTTTTCAACCAATGTTTCAAAGATTTCTCGCGCGTTTGACAACCTTCAGTATCACGCTTTTCATTTTTCTAATGTCAAGTTACATTCCAGAATATTTCAAAATTAATAAGTTCGTAGTAAAAATAACATAAGGTAAATGCACCAGTATACGTCACTGTTTTAGTTATCGTTAGATGGCGTAATATTTTCCATAAAAAAATTTAAACATTCCTGTTGGCTCTGCATGGAAAAATATAATTTTTAGCGAGTTTAAATATCCTGTCTTCAAATTAACGATTTGATTACTCAAACAGCTATTTTTACATTCTCATCAGAGAAGGTATTAGATTTGTGTAAAATTTGACCCCCCCAGTTTTTGTCAAATGTCCACGTTTTGGGACCCCCTGAACCCGAAAAACATGTTTTTACGAATGTGTCTGTCTGTCTGTGTGTCTGTCTGTCTGTCTGTCTGTCTGTCTGTCTGTCTGTCTGTGTGTCTGTCTGTCTGTCTGTAGATTTTTAGTTTGTGAGCACGATAACTTTCGAAAGAATTGACCGATTGGATTGGCCTTTGGTATACTCTTTGAGTGTCCTAAAATGAAGGTCAAGTTCGTTGGCCAGCCATTTTGGATAAAAATTCAAAAAGTTGGAGCATTTTGAAAATTTTTGATACCACTTTTTTTTTTAATTTAAAAATTCTATGCACGGATATTCGTAGTACTCAAAAATTCGAACAATTCTTCCTAATGACTTTTTTGGATAAAAAAAAAATTGAAAGACTTATAACATTTTGAAAATCCAAAAAAATGAAAGAAAACTTAAATTAGAAGCCAAACAACGCACGGTATGAAAAAAAGTCTAAAGATGAAAAATGTTTCTTTTTGAACGCCCTATAGGATAGGCATAACAACTTTTTGAATTTCCTTAAAAAATCGAAAATTCAAATTTTGAGCCAAATGACGCGAGATGCAGAGAAAATGATAAGAAACATAATTATTGGTCTTAGAAAGATCTACAAGTTATCTTTTGGCCACTTTTCAATAGGATGAGTAGTTTTCGTTTTAATCATGAAAAATATTGTTAAACAGAGCCGAGCGCGAGGTTTAAATCAAATATCGAGCGCGAAGCGCGAGTGCCCTGATGAGAATGTGCTCCTTAAGGTCGATAGAACCTTAAGTAAATTAGTTTTCTTTTACATTCAATGCTTTAATTTAATTTCATTTAAATTTAATTTAATTAAATTTAAATTTAAAGTAATTTTAAAAAAAACATGTAGGTACGAGCGTCCTGTAAAGTGCAAGCCTCCTGCAGGGCACAAGCGCGCGAAGCGCGCAACACGGAGCGCGAAGCGCGACGTGTAAATATTTTCGGAGCGCGAAGCGCGACGATCGAACTATATTCGACCCCCCGCGCGCCGTAGGCGCGCTCATTTTTGCGAGCGAAGCGAGCCGCGCGCGAAGCGCGCGATGAGAATGTGCCCGCGAAGCGGGCAGATTTTTTGTCTCTGGCGATGACTAATGCATTTGCATTATTTGAATTTTAATCGTGAATATAAATTTAATTTAATTAAATATCATATCAAGCAAACCTTTCGATTATAGGTGTATTTACCTTATTATTGTTGTTTTATATCAGAAATAATGAATTTTAATTATTAAAAGACGTTTTAAGTCGATTATACGGATTACAAGTAGTGTAAACACTTTAAAGTCAGGCATAAGTAATATTAAGTAGTATAAGTAATTTTTGTCAGACAGGAAGAGCTTCAAGCAGTATATATATTAGGTAATTTTAAGTCAGTGACGAGAGATTATCGTCACTTTGAGTCATTTGTAATAACCAATAAATATCAAGTAGTTTAAGTCGATTTAAGTCAGACAATTCTGTTAAACACGTTGAAAACTAGTTGCGTTATAAAATAAAAAAAACGAGTTTATTATGGATTAATAATATGCCAGAGCAGCCAAATTTTAAAGCTCAGGTATGCGAAATGCTTTCCTGTGATTATAAACTGACATTTGAAATGGAGCGAAACCAGGATTGCGATAAGCCGCTTTTCCACATCATCAAGTTTCCTAGATATTTCTACATTTATTTCTCTTTTTCGTTCCTTTTGATTTTTCTGTATAAAGAGTTAGATACCGTTTATATTGGGGTTTATATTCTAACTAAAATACAATTTAACTCCAGTAATTCAACAAAAGCGAATAAAAGTCACTTTTACTAATTACCAAATATTTCCATTTTGCATAAATATCAAATAGAGATGCAAAGAGTTTATTTTACCTCGTATTGCAATACTGAGCAAAAAAAAAAACAATTTGTGTTACTATATAAGCAAATTTCACTCGTTTTTAGCTTTAAATGATTATATAAACATCAGTATAATTTTTTTTACTGTTTCATTTTCATTATGTAAACATTTTATTTTGATATTCTTATTTTCAGAGTTCTCCTTTGCAAACTTTAAAATCCCTATTCTTCAGCTAGTTCTCATATATACAAAGGAGTTTATTGTCGTAAAATGTATTAAAAAAACTGGGTACAAAAATCGGGTTTTGTCTCCTATTTTTTTATTTCGAATGAAGTTGCACATGCACTCTCATTCAAATGAAAGCTTGTGAAAACAGAAGAGTAGGTTGATGAAATATACGCCCTAGCTTCGACCTTGTAGCCAAACCTTTTTTCCAAACTTTTTTAAAGTAATTGCAAGCGCAATTGAAAATTTACGTACCGGAATTCAATAACGTTAGCGGTGTAGATATCTTCATTTGCATAAAGCTTCGATACTTTCAGGGTTCATCAACTTAGTTCATTTAATTAACTAGGTACTAAAAATACTTGTCTGAATTTCCGCATTCAGTTTTCGAATACGACTTTAATTAGAGACTTCAATTATCAAATTGACAAAGAACATAGAACCTTCAATATGCAGAGAATGAATATGAATGAATCAATGGTGCTTTATCATTGTAAAATTTCTAATCTTTAAATTTATTTTTAATACTATCGAATGTAATGCAAATTTAAAATTTAAAATGTGGTCACATCTGTGAAATGATTCTAGATAGAGGAAATAAAGAACATTTTCTTTCAAATCGAAAATAGATCTCGTTTGAATAGTTTGAAACTACATGAATTGTTGAATGCATGTCGTTTAAAAGTGATTTTAGAATGTTATGGAATCGTTTAAAGCTAGGAAGCCGACACGACAGGATATTATTTAGATTTAAACTCAGGAGATATGAAGTTTAGGGCATAGTGTGAACAACGTTAAGGAATAATACTAGTATAATCGAACTACAGGTATTGCGAGATTTGTATTGGCAGAGCTGGCATTCAAACATCAATTCGAATACTCAATATTCACGTTTATGACGATTTTGCTCGTGTTGGATACCACAATGCCTAGAATATTGTTCTAGGAAATGTTTTCACTGATAAGCATATATGGTTCCAGTTCTCGCAAGTAACGCGTTACTTGAAAAGTTACTATTTTACTTCCGATATCAGTATTGTGTTACACTTTATGATCCACAAATAATAATAATAGAAAAAAATTAATTGTGGTCACTAGTATCGATTTAAGTAGATTATACTCCACATAAATTCACTAAAACTCGTGTGATTTCATTTTTATGTTGAATTCCGTTGATTTCTAAGACGCGACTAAGAAAACTAAAGTCTAAATCAATTGAATTTTTTTTAAATCAATTTGATCTCTGATGAAAAAGGGACAAATAAAGTGGATCGAATAGGGCAGTTGAGATTCACTCAGGACGATAAAAAAATTATGGCCACGAGGAGAAAGAAATATGAAACCTGAGTCAATAAAATTTTATGACCGAGATATCTACCCTTAAGAGTGGCAATATAAGACTCACAATAAAAGAAATCCATGAGATTTTGTAAATTTAGCGACAATTATTTTATTCCGAGGTGTGAAAAAATTGATAATCTTGTACATAGATTTGTTAAACTTTATATTTCTTATGAATCAAAGAAGTATATTATATTTCTTATTAGACAAATACTATAACTTTCCTCTCGCAATTCTTACATTATTGGATATGAAATTTGAATCTTGTGTTTATAAATCTCATGACGATTCAATGAGGATTTTTTTCAAGCACTACTTATTAAATGTATTCACAATTTAAATTTGTAGTCGTCAATAAAAGATCATAATATTGTAGTTGAGTGTGACCAGAAAAGCGAGGAGAAGACACTGAAAAGTTTCAAAACGTCCTTTCACGTCGGCGAACCTCTTGAATGTCCTATTGCGGTTGGCGCGCATACATCGTTTATCTATTGAAAGAGAGTCGTCTCCCGTGAAAATAATCTTAGTGATTCGTGCATGAAAATGGCTTTACTGTCTTGGCGTGGTAACGCCAGCAAAAATGATAACGCTTTCGAAACTTAAAAGGTCAGCTTTTTTTAAAGTATCTGTCATTTTTAAACGTGAAGAATAAAACACTTCAATTTTACTGTCTCGTTTATATGATGAAGAAAAACTTTTTATAATAATAAGCTTACAGTAAAAACATATTATTGTTTATTATTATGTCAGACGTAATGAATTCTAATTAGTAAAAAAACGTTTTAAATCAGTCACACATTTTTCAAGTAGTACAAACACATAAAAGTCAGACGTAAGTAATATTAAGTAGTATAGATAATTAGTAGTATAAATTTATTTGAGTCAGACATGGAAATTTTCAAGTAGTATAAATAATTTTAGTCAGCCGAGAAGTTTTAATTAGTATACGTAACTTTAAGCCAGTCATAAGTAGTACAAGTCAATGCAAGTCAGACGTGGGGAGTTTCCAGTAGTAAAGATAAGTATTGGCCAGCCTTGAAGGGTTTCAAACACCTATTATCGTCACATGCAGTACGTTGAAAACTAGATGCATTATAAAATTTAAAAAAATGAGTTCATTATGGATTAACAATATGCCAGCTTGCTTTTCCTGTGATTGTGAACTGACATTTGAAATGGAGTGGAAATAGGATTGCGATAAACCGCTTTTACACATCGTCAAATTTCCTAGCTTTTTCTACATTTGATCTCCCTTTTCCGTTTCCCTTGATTATTATATGTGAGTTAATCGTTAGACGCCGTTTCTGTTGAAAGTCTGATTACTGAAACAAACCGGTTAGTTTGCAGTCTGATCTAACTTCCGGTATGGAAGACCATAAGTATCCGCTCTTGCATATGCATACTGATGCGTTTCATATACTTGCTATGAAGGAGGCGATGGATGTCTGATGGTTGAGTCCGTGTATGTAGATACCTTTGTATTAAGCTTTAGATTACGTGACTCATCGCACAGAGTGAAGCTTAATGTCAGAGCTTGTTAATTACATTCCTTGATATCGCAGTAGTGAAGCAAAATGTGCACAAACAGCCGAGAGGTTACCTTCGCCAGATGTTAAAGTACTCTGATTGTATTATAATGAAAGCTGCTGTTTAATATCTTAAGCTGGTTTTTTGTGATCTTTTATATTCAAAGAGAAATTTTATTACTTTTATTAAAGATAAGAGTTAATTTCAGTAGTATCTGTACTATCTTTATAACTATCAGTGGTAAAGGTATGTTTGTTCAGCCATGTAATCTGTATACAATTATGCATTTACTAAAGCGTAATTTATTACTGAAATCTAAATACATATATTATTAAAATTATTATTATATTGATTCTTATATTTTTTATTTAAACTTACACAGTGAAAATGTATTGAAATATTTACCATCGGTTAATACTAGGTTATTACTGCAGAGCGTAACAATAATGCAGAACTTATTAATTCAAATTGAAATACGTGCATAATATGCAATCAGTAAAATAATTCACTTAACAGTATTATCACCGATGGCACAATTAAATGATGATTAAATTGAGACAATTAATTTAACAAAGTAAAATTATCATTAGCTTTATGCAGTATTTGATGCAAAATATTTTTTAATAATAAAAAAGTTTTGTAAAATACAAGGTTTTAAGAGATCAACTTCACTTGTGACCATATTTCTACATCTGTTTTCAGTACTTAATTACAACTAGTTTTTGTATCAAACGTTGCATTATCGGATTTCCCAACGAAGAAAAGATTTCTATCACAAATTATTTGCATTCGAGATCATTTATAGTCAGGAATGCAGAACTGTAGAAAATACCATTGAGTCATTTGCACATCGACGAACCTGATTGTTTTGGTTATGCGACTGGAAATATCCAATTTTTGTTCTTGACGCGATTGAAACATTGGAACAAAGCGGGAATTTCTATAGAAGAAAAATCGAGGTTGATCAGAGGTTAAATGGTATATCAATTGAAATTTCATCATTTTCGAAATTTGCTGAGAATCAGAAAACGTCAGATACGCAAATAGCCATGAACGCTTTTGCATAAAAATATTAAAATTTCATGGTTTGAATATCAATAATTCATTTATATAAATTAATAGCAAATTTATTGGCTAATTTTCATCTGAAAATAGATTATAATACTTATAGAACGAGCCCTAGGAACTTCTTTCAATAAATAAAAAATTATACACATAATTCAATTTACTAGGCCATTAACATCTAACTTCAGGAAGCAGTGCGTAATTATTATTAAATGTTTTCATACTATACATAGAAATGTTCATATTGCAAAGACTGTACACCTCGGGTGCTGTAGTTAGTAATGAATGTAAAGTAAACGATAAAATATTGCGGCAGAACAGAAGGGTCGCTGGTGGCTCATTAAACCTCATTTGGAACGCGAGGAGCTCTCCCCAACGACCTTCTTCGTTCTCAAAAGAGACAATTCCAGGGCACGGGAGACTTGTAAGGGTCGCTTTATGTTCCCATTAGCAGGCCCGAGAAGGAGAATAAATCGTCTTCATTTCACGCTTCTCTACGGGTCGGTCTTATATCAATCCGCGAAACTTATACGATGGGAAAGAACCGCACAGACCTTATGAGCTGATATTAGCTTTTATTAAAATCGCCGATTCCACACTAAACCTCAAATATTCGAACATATATTCTATTTACTTATAAAAAACCAATTTCGTCTCCTTGGGCTTTAGACATAATTTTGAGTCAGTTACGTTAATAAGTAACTTTTTAAGTAGTGTAGGTCAACTAAGAAACAGTGTT
>CAJFCP010000075.1:30508-131050 GCA_904066005.1 Synergus itoensis | reverse complement strand
AATTTTAAGCCAGTCATGAGAGTTTTCAAGCAGCTTTATTAATTGTATGCCATACCTAAAGCATTATCCTTAGGTATAATAGGAAATAATAGATATCAAGTAGTATAAGTCAATTTGAGTCAAACATTTACAGTTTTAAGTAGTATACGTCAATTTAAGTCAGAAAAGATTTTTAGTAGTTTAATTAATCTTTATTGTCACATCAGAGATTACTGTCACTCTGATTAAATCATAATGAATATCAAGTAGCATAAATAGTTTTAAGCCAGCCAGTACCTTGTTTTAAGTAGTATAAGTAATTTTAAGCCAGTCATGAGAGTTTTCAAGCAGCTTTATTAATTGTATGCCATATCGAAAGCATTATCCTTAGGTATAATAGGATATAATATATATCAAGTATTATAAGTCAATTTGAGTCAAACATTTACTGTTTTAAGTAGTATACGTCAATTTAAGTCAGAAAGTTAGTTTAATTAATTTAATTTAACAATTTAAGTCAGAAAGTAGTTTAATTAATCTTTATTGGCACGTCAGGGATTACTGTCACTCTGATTAATTCATAATGAATATCAAGTAGTATTAATAGTTTTAAGTCAGCCAGAAAAGTTTCCACCCCGTTTTTTTACGCAGTGTTATTAATTTTGTATTATCGTTACTGTAAATCATTCATAAAAAATATCAAGTATTATAAGTCGATTTGGGCCACACATGATCGTTTTACAGTAGTTCAAGTCGATTTAAGTCAGCCTAGGTTAATGTTTTCTAAAAATAAGTCCTGTTTTTTTTTCTACATTAAAACCCAACGTATTAATCTTGTATTTCTATTAACCGGTATATATATTACTATTTCTATTAATAGTAGAAAGAAAAATGTAACAAATTGATTCTGCAGGATGTTGACTTATTGGTGCGGAGATGAGGAAGATCAAAGAAGTAAATTTTCGCGTTACTGCATCAGAGACAAGCGAGACAGTGCTAGTTAACACAGACTATCTGCCGATTGCTTCGGCGAGGCGAGACCAAATGAAATTATAAGGTCGTAGCAGCATTTGGCTTCGCGTTGGATGCCGGAAATAGTGGGGGTCGAAGCTTCGAGGTCGGGGTTGGAGGTGGCTTAATTGGCCGGTAATTGCTACTGTCTGCGCCCGCGACAATAGGACGCGAAGATTGGAACTTTACCAAATGACACAGTCGCGTGCAGAATACGTTAACAATTCTGTAATAGCTCGATCGAGCGTGTGAAGTCATTTTTAAGCCTTTTAGGCCACCGACAATATGTCCATAAAAACTCTTTCCGAGAATCTTCACCGAATTTTCTCCATAAACTACTTTTCCTATATCAAATTTTATGGAAGTGTTAATGAGAAAATTCATGAAAAGTACATTAAGTTAAAATATACAGAAAGTATTCATTTTTCAAGATTTTTCCGCACGGATTGTATGACCATCAGTCTTCTAAATACTTCCCCATTATAACAAGTAAAATCAGGTGTCGGTAATGGATTATGACAAAGGAAGATGGAGTAGGTAGGCCTTAAAGGGTCTTTTTTTAACGTTGACCTTTTTATGAGAAAATCGTTAAGTTTTGTTTCTCATTCACAATGACTTAATTTTATTATTTATGAGTCATTGTGAAAATGTCTATATTAATTAGGGGGAATCTCGAAAACTATATAAATTCTAGTTACAGGATTTTTTATTCTTTTCTATTTGAATTTATTGACAAAATTAAAAAAAAAAACAGTCTGCTTTGTGGAAAAATGGTAACAAGCGTAGCAAATCAAGAAGCATCGGTAAAATGCAATTAGCTTCGTTGTTCAGGGAACGTACTGTACTGGAATTATCGCCATTCCTAATCCGTGGCACGAATTCAAAGTTACGCGTGTCGAAGCGCTGTACGAGTCGCCGAACCGGTAAAAATAATTAGATTGTACATGGAGTTTAAATTAATTTTATCGCTTTAATGAGCTCGCTTTTCCAGGCTTGAACTACTCGCAGCTGCCCTCCCGCAGTTGGCCCGAGTTTTTTTTCCAATTAATAACGAGGGAGGAAACGTCGGCCAAGTAACTAGTTTTCCGCCTCGGTCGTAATACAGCCGCAAGAGGACCGGCTTCGTTCACACCGAATTTTGCTTACGAATAAAAAGAGAAAAAGGAACGAGATGCTCCTTCAAAGTTTTACAATTTTTTTATCAAGTTCTTAGTCCAGAGAGAAAAAAGTTATTCGGATCAACTGACTGTGAAGTTGAAGAAGTTGATCATCGAATTTTCAGCCTATGTCAGAATTTCAATTTAGTTTTTTAAAATTTCTTTATGGTATGTAAAACGTGAAACTCTCAGTTAAAAAATGAAAGAATTTCTCGAAAAGAGGTGTACCCGGTGGATTAATTACCACATTTCCCAAGCAATTACACATTTTACAACTGTTTTGTTTTTCATGATTTATTTTAATGAGGAAAAATTTACTTGTTAATTCAGTCTTCCGCATAATGCTCAATTTAAAAATTTTCTCAAACAATTTCGCGATTGTGCATTTAAGAGCATTTTCCTTAATCAAAATGTGTTTTGTATTTTGTACGTTGAACTGTCGGAGAGAATCATTAACGCAAAATTTTCATGGAACACTGAGAGTTCTACTCATTATGGCGAACCGTAAGTGCATTATACATGCTTACATGATTGCTTTGCTTGCGCCTTCGTCGTCTGGCTTTAATTCAGTGCAAGGGATATTTTCATCGAGCGAATAAAACACGTTCTTTCATAAAAAATTTAATATTATTCTTGACTTCCAACTACATTGTGTTCATCCGAAGAATTTTATTCTCTGCTTTGGAATGAAATTAAATGTGCATACCCCTGATTAATTTAAAACTTCGTGTATGGATGTATTTGACTCGATGATTATAAACTTAGTAGTGAAAATTCACAAATGAGATTTTCTACTTGGCAAAGGAGATTTTTGAAATTTCATCTCTGTTTTATATGCATCAAAGAGAGTTTTATTTTTGATGTTAATTAGCATTTTTATATTCTCAAATTTATTTATAAAAAATAACGATGTGATTTAGTCTGGTGAATATTTACTTTACGTTAATTTTTTCAATTAAAACGTAAAACATACGCGTATGAAAAGTTGTAATAAGTGGAACAGAAACAGATATTCGAACTAATACCTTTTCGGGGCAGTGATGGAATGGCGATAATAATTTTCATAAAAATATAACCCGGATTCTAATAGCGAAGTCGGGCAGACAGGGGATTAAAAGTTACGAATGTAAAAAAGCTTGATAAACTCGGAAAGTTACGTTAGTTACTCTGGGTCTAAAAGAGGTTTATTAACATGGACGCGGTGCCAAAAATTCGCAGAAAATTCCACCTGCAGTATATAACCCCGTTGCTTCTACTAATTATAAAATGTATAATTGTGCAATTTACATGAAAGGAAAATTTTTGTTATAGGTAGGAAAGAAAAAAGGTAATTAATTCACAAAACGATTCATGCTCAACCAAGTAAAGTTGAGGCAGTGATGAGTGGATTGGATTTTTCATCTGACTACCATTTCATAAATGAAAAGAAACAGGAGTAAAAAAATACCCTTTGGTATATCTTGGAAATGAAAAGTGCTACAGTTCTCTCATTAAATTTGTCTTTAATAATGCAACACACAGATTCAAGTATACACGTAGAGTGTTATACGTATACTATTTTACGAGCTTTCATCTATCGTCACAAGTAATATCTTATAAATGATTTTTCCTCAAGAGGTTCTTAGCAATTAAGAAGTCTTTCGTCTCGAAGAAGCCACTCAGACGCCAATGTTAAAGCACTGATACCTTATTTTTAATTTTTCCATAATAATATGCAATTATCTTTGAGTTTCGTGAATATTATAAAAATAGTAGTTTAAAAAAGTGTTTTTAAAAAGTTCCTCAGTTACTTTAATAAAATAAGTGAATACGATGTACATAAAAGAGATAAATTTTCGTTTCTTTCCATTAAAACTTTGTAAATCTCAATCCCGTAACGCAACAAGCTTTAAATCTGTTTTTTTCTCTATCAAGTTAAGCAAATCGTACTTTGTATGCTGCCCTGGAAATGTGCTTTCTCCGTCGGGACTGCCAAGAAGTTTCTGCCACACCATTCGAAAACTTTAAAGTCCATGAATGCATCTGACTCGTTTCTCGTTTGCAGCTGCATAATCATGACAGAGGTTGAGCACTACTTTAAAATTCGAGCGAAACAGGCTAGCACGTTTCTGATTCATAGCGGGCAAGATCCGCGCAGAATTATGAACCCCGATGTGAGAACATTCGTTATACTGAGCCACGGGATAACGCTTATTAAAGAAACGGCAAAAAAGTGCAATTTACTGTGTTTTATTTCCAGGAATTAAACTGCAGCCGACATCTCGCTAGGCAATGGGAAATTACCTTTGGAAATTGGATCAAATTTAGTAATGCTTTGAAGTAATGCCTTGCAGTAATGCTTTGCAGTAATGCTTTGCAGTAATGTTTTGCAACAATGTTTTGCAATCAGATTAGCGAATTTCAGATAAATGAAAAAGATAAATAAAAAAAATGTCTATCGTTTGCAAGATTTTAATCCTCTTAATAATTATAATAATAGTTCATCAGTTTGCTTCGTTTCTTTCTTGAATTTTACGCTGTTTACTGTTTGTGCAGAAATAATGAAAGAACCGGAACCATTGTAAGTCGCATTTTAAAGCCTTGGTAATTCTCATTCATTAGTAAACTCTATTATAAAATTGATCGTTCAGAATCTCGGCGTTCCTCATAATTTACAATAGCCGGACCAATTAGACTATTTAAAGTCGGCAACGAGGATGAGGCACTTAAGACAAAAACAGAAACGCCATCTTCTTCAAAGAGAGTGTATAATTTCTTCCTTTGGTCGTCCAGACTACTTACCTTTTATATTACAGTATTACTCATCTATTGTTCTTGAATAATACGCCTTAAATATATATATATAATATGTAACCAAGACAATTAATTGTAACTATTATGCTCCAAGTTTTAACTCTAAATGGATGGAAATAAGCCATGTTTCGACAGACGCTGCTTGCAGTAAGTGCAGTAAATGGTGCGTGTACATTGTATAATACATTGTACAATGTACATAGTACATTGGAGAGAAATCTAATAGGTAAGGCTTTCCAAGGCATTGTCTCTCGAGTTCATTCTATTATTAATAGAAGAAACATTTCATGAGACAAAAGAAATTTTCATTCTTTTTGTAAAAGAATGTTTTGTCGGAAAGGGAACTTGAAAAAAATTAATTCTTTAAGATTCAAGAAATCTAGAAAAATTTCTGATAAATATTCAAGCATTAAGTTCAGAAATTTTATTGCTCAAAACATCTTTCCAATACTTTGAGTAAACTTTACACTTTATTTCACTTACATTCGTGTAAATTTCATACGTTTGGAATTCATGATACATAACTTGTAGCATCCGAATGGCAACACAAACATACCATATATATGTACATATATATATATATAATATATATATACATAGATAACTTCGTGGGCCGATTTTGCAGCATAGTCGATATTTTCTTGCAAAAGAGCTTGGTCAACGAATGCAGGAGACACTTTCTTAAGAATTGATGCATTGCCACACTTTGTTATCTTCTTTTATTCAGGAAAAAACGAGAGATAAAAAGCACCATAGTATGAATTAATAACACTTTTTCGGTATCATATATAATATATAAGGAGTAGTTTAATGCATTTTTCAACATTTACGACCATTTGTGATCCATTGCATTTGTTTGCTTGTAAAAACTTTAATTGTCTGTAAATACACAAGGGGGCTATTTTATTAATTAAAATTTTGTGAAATAATGTGGAATACGTTCATTAAAGCTTGATGCAGTACTTAATTAAGCAGGTCTCTTTGGATCGTTAGTCTGACATAGGAAGGCTATTACTACTGAATCATAGCTGGGTCCTTTTTTGTTACACGAAAACAAGAGATAGGACTGTTATTCACTATAGCAACAGCTTTTGTAATCGAGATTCTATTGCTGATCACGTTTCCTATATTGACGTTGGCGATTGTTCGCCTCTACGTTTTTTGCACCAATTTTTTTCTAGTTAGGAAAGAAATTTCTGTATTTCACACCTTTCGTCAAACTCGCCAAAATCGATCAAAATTTTTTACTGGAATATTAATTTTTACACCATATTCACACTAACAATCGGCTGCAATCTTGGGAAAAAATGTAGACTCTTAATTCTTAATGATTAACTAAAAACAAGAATTTAATTTAATGTTTAGTATTTAACAGTATTTGACATTTTATTTAGTTAAAAAAGAGTCTGCTTATAAGTTCTACTCGTAAATGCGGAATTGTTAAATATTTGTACATCATTAGTAGCAACTCACAGAGTGAGCCAATTTATTGTACGGCAGCGTTGTGAAGTTAATCGCATACATTATTAATGCATTCAATCTCAATTTGCTTATAATTTTGCGGTCGAGCGTTATCGTTCCACATGAATTGCCCCTACACAGACATGATTTTAAATTATAATGTATTAAAATATTGACGAAAAACATATTTGGATGAATTTACATTTTTATGTCGAGGGCTAGAATAACTAATTGTTTAATCAGAGAATTAAAAGATCTTTGGGAACGTAATATTATTGTATGGAATTTCAAAATACATTTACGGTATTTGAATTCCAAATTCCTTATTTCTACTCTTTGTCTATCAATTCATTAACCATGCTAGTATGAAGCGTTCAAATTTGCGTTCGGATTGTACATAGCTGGTGAAATTAACGTTCATTGGCTGGAAATCACTATGACGTGGGCATATATGTACAACGTACATATACACATGCACATATGTGTACATGATCAGCTTTATACGTGAAATATTGAGAACCAATGCTTATTGGCACACTCTGAAATGAAATGAAATGTTCAAACTGTCCGATTCGAGATACGATAATTTCTCGGTTTTAAACGACTGTAAATATTGACCGTCAAAGGTTTAATGTAATATGGTATTTACATTAAATGGATGTTTGCATAGTCACTTATATAAATCTTTTATTTACAGAAAAACACTGGGTTTTAATTTTGTAGTATCTTCCTTTGTTTTGTTCTCAAAACGAGAATTTTTTAGTCTCAATCTATTACGTGAACATAGAAGCGTATCAAATTAACAATTATGTTGATGATCTTCCAACGAGTTGAAAAAAAATACTTATTATAATCAACGCTTTAATCTCGAAGCGTCATAAATGAAAAAAAAAAACAAACAAACAAAAACAATGACAAATGCAATTAAATTCGTTACATTGTCTGTTAAACGTCAGGAAATGGATTTGACATAATATTCGGACACTGGTACTGCACAAGAGAAGTCCTCGAGGCAACTTGACTTTCTAATTGATTTAGCACAGTCAAACGGTCCTAATCTGAAATTGCATTACTTTCCACCAAGTTTTGGTTTATGATTCAAAGGTCTGTGCAGGTTTCTGTAGTGCTGCTAACTAATTTAACTTTGTTTAAAAGTCCCATTTGGAGTGTCGACTTTCGCTAATGCATTATACTATTTCGCCGATCAGATTATCGACTGAAAGAAGAAGAAAACTTTGTTTTCTCAAGCTCAATCAATGTGGCTTAAGAACTTTAGCATAATTAAATTTACTTGAATTCTCTTTGATAATTCTTATTAACTGATGAGTAAGCAATTATTGTCAGAGTCTCAACTAGTAATTCATTTCTTCTTCTCTCTTCTAAAAAAGTGATGTAACGAAATGTCTCGAAAATCTCGCATATATTGTTATTGCAAACCTGATTGGCTTTTAAATGGTTTAAAGTTTGTAATAAGGAAAATAAAAACCCTTAAAAATCATTAAAGTCTCATGAATTCTCTTAAAATTCCTGGAAATTCCATGAAAACATTTAAAATTATCAGAAACCTTTGGAAATTTTTTAATTCCTTCGAAATTTCATTCGAAATCGCTTAAAATTCGTTGGAATCTTTTAAAATTCTTAGAATCCTATTAATATTATTCCTTAAAATGTCAAAACATTTAAAATCCCTTAAAATTTTCTAGAGTTCTTTAAAATCTTTAAAAATTTTATGAATTTCTTTAAAATTCCGCGAAATATTCTGGAATTCCTTAAAACGCTGCGAAATCTTTTAAAAATCCTAAAAAATCCTTTTTATGTCTCCAAAAATCGCATATATTGTTGTTTCAAACCTGCTTTCTAAATTTGAATCAACGAAATTTCGCTGGTTCAGATTAAGAAAAGGCTTTTAAATGACTTGAAGTTTGCTAGTTAATGATAAAGAAATAAATGTTATATTGGAAAGTTCTGAATTTAAATAACTTCTTTAAATTATTATACTTTATAATCAATTTAACAGGCTCGAACCACATCTAATCTCTTGTAAACTATTTATACAGCTACATGTAAAGAGTCCTGACCATATTTGCTCGTCTGTCAAGCGTTAATCCAAATAGGGGATGTACTCAATCATTGGCTACTTTCTGTGTGGCGAAAGCTCTCAACGGTCATTTAGTTGCAATTTCATAGAGGTTGCGTTTACACCCTTCAAAAAGTTCCTACTGTCATTAAACGGCAAATTCCGGGTGAATCTTCATTTGCGAATTGCAGCCGACGAATCGCGTGAAACCTAGAGACGCAGACGTCAGAGTAAATGCAATTACCTCTACCATCGGGGCAAACTAAGTTAAACTTGTGACCGGGGCTTGGCCCAAACTGTTTGCATTATGTATCCGTGGTCCTGGACATATACAGGCACGTTACCAAAGTTACATGGGCCCTCACACAAGCCTCTTGATGCTTGCATGAATATCAGCGACCGCGCCAAGTCAGACACTGGCGGCGCAGAATTCGATCGAGATGTACTAAGGAAGTTTGAAACTTTACCCTACCACCACAACCGCTATCAACTTTAGTCACCAGCCGCCTAGTTGGCGGACAAGATTTACCACTTTAGCGAGTCGTTCCACAACGGGAATCAAAAGAAGGAAATAAAAGGACCCAAGACGAAGTGAGCATTCTCGAATCGATAAAGGAGAGATGCTTCCTTGACGAAGATAGCTGACTGAAAAAAGAAAAAGATAGGGGAAGAAGATAGAATCCAATGGGGAGAATTCATAGAGAAGTTGAGAAGAGTCTGAATTTCACTCAAAAAGAAGTGGCAAGCTGCGGTCTTATAGATTTTTATTGTCCTGGATAGAGTTTTTACCTCTTAAAAAAGCAAAGAGGAGTATTTGTAACCCAGAGACCCAAGAAAGTTTATAATTCGAATGCAAGATTTAGAAGGAGTCTTTTAGAATTGAATTTTGATATCCTGTGTATTCCGAACGATAAAACTGTAAACACAGGAAATAATTATTCATTTGTCTAATGTTTTGATGTAAATGTGTGTAGGATAATGGCTCGGCATTTTAGATTTCTATTCAACATTGTGAAGCTGTAAGGTTCTCACGACGTTTGCCATTGGACTTGTTTCCGGTTGACCGCGATGACGTTAGCCAGAACAGTGGTCGTAACAACCGTAATGCAGCGTAATCCATATTGCATGTGTTTCGCGGACAGTTGCCTGCAAGCTACAACGATGACGTACCGCCCAACCAGATTCAACATTTTCCGAGTGTGAAGCTACATAGAGTAGAGATGAGTAAATTGTGCAACTAAATTTCCCTGCTCTCTCTATTTTCACCAAACTACACTGCATTGACGCAGATTTTCAGAGAAATGTTCAGATGTTGACAGATCGTAAACCAAAAACAAAATGATTCACAGATTGCAAAATACAAAATAAAAAATAAATTTATAATAAATTTATATTCGACAAATATATAAATTAATTTTAAATAATGCAATTGCTACAACAAGAGAAAATGAATTCTTAAAGCAACGCATACATTTTTTGCACTTCCTTCATTACAATGCACCTCTTTATTTCTTCGGTAGGAAGCTGCGGTATTTAAGTGACTCGCAAACTCGTTCATACCTTTTGTCCTTATTCCTCGCCTTCGTCTCTGTATTATTCATGAACTTTAGTAAAAAAAATGGAACCTTCAAAAACTCACGAAACTTACAAATATTGTTTGAGTTTAATTTAAACGAGACACTCTACCTCAAAACTTCCGAGAACAAACTCTAAGTAATTTTATAATTTTTAATTAGAAACCCTTCTTTTACGGATGGATAAATTTAAGGGAAAACTCTTGTGGAAAGTAAAGAGAAAGCACAACTTAATGTGTACACGTGGCTTTACTGCCAAAATGCTTAACAGAGTAGAAACAGAACAATGGTAATAATTCAGTAGTTGAAGGGGCTTATGGAACACAGACCGGAAGATGATATTCGGATATCGGAAATGGACTTGCGCGCGGAAAGTATTGTATTGTACAGTCACAGGACAGGTGGTTGTGCGAAATTAGGTCAGTATTGATAAACCTGAGTGCAGTACTGTGGTAAATTCACCACATATGCAAAGGATACATGCAGCTATGCAATGCTTTGATTTGACCTCCTTGAACCCATACCTTCCCATACATGCATTATCATGCAGGTATTGCTTGCAAGTATGCATGCACAGATAGGATTGTTGCATATAATAGATCTGAAACGTTCCAATGGTTTCACCATAATCAATTTCCACGTCTATCCAAACGAGCCCCTTTCGCTTTAATGCTCATTTGAACTGCAATCTCTATTTTCAAAGGAAAACAATTGAGAGATACTTTCGATTTCCCGTAATGTTAATGTGAGTGACATTAATAGGTATCCCTCAATTATTTGATTTACATTCCATTGGGTATAGTCTACAGAATCATGATTATAGTTAACTTAAATAAATATAGTTAAACTTAAATAAGTTTAATATGTCAACGTATTTTGTGTACTAGTTGAAGAACCTACATCTGTTCCTACACTCAGAAAAAAGTTTGTTTGAATCAAAAAAACGTATCATTAATATAGGGTCAATCAAAAAATCTTTGAATTAAACAAAATTTGTTTGATTCAAATAAATTGTCTTTAACTCAAAAAAAAAAAGTTTTTTTGAATCAAACAAATTTTTGTTAATTCAAACAAATTTTGTTTAAGCGAGATGGAAGCATATGGAAAACCTTCAATTGTTTTCCATATGCTTTCATCTCGCTTGCTCTCATTTGTTTACATTTACGAACTCTTAATGAGCAATAAAGACAGACAATCAGTGCTCCGCCGGCCTTAAAAAAAACAACTTATTAAACGTTCTTACTTAGTATGAGAGTCACGAAAAGGGATATAGGTTTTTTTATCGTTTTCCAAAGAATAATTTTTGGAAAATGAAATGATTATTAAAATGGTAAAAATAATTCTTTGGAGTGTGATATTTTTTCAACTAAACTTTCAGATTTTCTGATATAAATTTTCTGGCAGTTTTTAAAAATGGAACTTTATTAGGTAATAACACCGATTTATTTTAGATAAATCGACAAACAGCTCGTGTTATTTTGCAATATCGTCTAATATTTACTATGGATTTATATATCAATAAAACTTGTGACCTTCAAGTTCACGTGTCTGACTTTTTTACGACAGTATTTATCTGACTTATAAATAAAGATACAATATAAAAGACAGAAGCCAAAAATTTTCCGCAATTAGATCTCGTATTCAGAACAATAAGTTGCAAAATTGTAATTTCATGGTCTGAACTATAAAATGGCCGAAAAAATATTCTTGCGTTTTTTAATTCTTTGTGGAATTTGGTCTCAAGGAATCATTGGGACTTTTGCAGATGAAGAAAATAGTAAGTACAATTATATCCCACGGAAAATCTGGAATAAAACTGATAAGCCTAGCTGTTAGAAAATATCGTATGGAGAGATTAATTTATCAAATTATTGCAGAGGAATCATCGGATTTTCTCGTTCGTCAAAAACGTGTAGTAGGTGAAGACATATCAGTAAGAATTGTAGATGCTCCCTATGTTGTACGTATTAAAGAGTTATCACATAACAAGTGTGTAGGTACTATCATTTCCATAAACGTTGTTATCACTTCTACTCCATGTGTTTCATTGGATCCAGAGAATTACCAAGTTATCTCTAATTCAGCATATATAAATAACGGTAATACCCATAATGTAAGAGACATAAAAAGACGCACGGACGATCCACATCACACTCAACGCAGAGATTTGGATGGTGTAGCTTTAGTCATTATTATTCATCAGTTTGGATTTACTGCAACCTGTCAGCCCATAAGGCTGCATACAGAAAAAGTGCTAGTAGGTGAAACTGGTAAATTTCATGGTTGGGGATACAACTTTAGAAGCCAGAGGTAAGTTTTCATCAACTTATTAAATTCAGAAGAAATAATACTTGAAATGTCATGCATAATTATAGATATAATCTCTCCCTCTCTCTGATTTCAGCCATGGAACGAATATCCATAATAGTTTACGATCAATCGAAGTGCCAATAATCTCACATCGGAATTGTGTAAATAGTTATCGAGTTCATCTTCAGTTATCAGAAAAAATTGTTTGCACTTATTATCCACAAATACATAGTGACCATACTGATTTTGGTGCTGGTTTAATTGTTAACGGTACCTTGGCTGCAGTTTTTCTTTGGAGTGGACCGTATAGACAGATTGATCCTCATTATCCTGAAGTTTTTGCATATTTACAAGATGATTACTATAAAGATTGGATCAGATCAAACCTTTAAAACATCGATTTACATCACGAAACCCAGTAAGAAGCGAAACACTTTATCCACGATTTGGTCCAGACTAGATGAGCTAGTCATTGTCTGACCACCACAGTGCTAGGAGAAGCTAATTAAACGTAGAAAAATAAAATTTTATGTTATAGTAAAAGTGTAAGTGTAGTAGCCTAAAGCGCAAACCTTCTATACACTAGATGGTTATTTTGATAATGCTAGAGTAGATAATCATGGCACTTAAGGCCGATGGTACAAACGACGTAACTAATTTGTATTATGAATTATGCACGACGCATAAGGGTTTCAACTAATCACAATCTTCCATTTCTAATCGTGAGCAAGATGTGATTGGTCCAGAACCTTATGCAAAAGTGTGTGCCATTAGCTTAAGACTGCCACGAAATTTGTTCACACATCAATATTATTAAAGCGTATATGAAATAAAGCGTAATCTGATTCAAATATAGATACATGGGATGAGATGATAACATTGATATTTATTGTAGTTGAATCTTTAACGCTTTTTTGTCACGTTTATTGTTGAATTATTTATCAGTTGGACAAAATATTTTAAGTTCTATGCTGGCAACGATTTGATTTTTTATCTACAAACAGCACGTGTTATTTGAAAAGTAGTCTAATATGTACTGTGCAATTATATCAATAAAATTTATGACCTTCAATTAGTTGTCTGCATTTTTAACGACAGTATTTATATGTATGTAGATAAAGATACAATATATATGTAAAAGACACGCCAAAAATTTTCCGCAACTGGATCTCGTCTTCAGAAAAATAAGTTCCAAAATTGTAATTTCATGGTCTGAACTATAAAATTCCTGGAAAAATACTCTTGCATCTTCTAATTCTTTGTGAAATTTGGTCTCAATGAATCATTGGGACCTTTGCAGATGAAGAAAATAGTAAATACAATTATATCTCACGGGAAATCTGGAATAAAACTTAATCAAATTCTTGCAGAGGAATCATCGGATTTTCTCGTCCGTTAAAAACGCGTAGTTAGTTACTTGCCAGATGAAGGCATACAAGTGAGGACTTATCGTGCTCCCTACATTGATTATAGATATAAACTCCCCCCCCCCTCTCTCTCTCTCTCTTAATTGTCTCTCTTAATAAGCAACAAAGACAGACAATCAGTGCTCCGCCGGCCTTAAAAAAAACAACTTATTAAACGTTCTTACTTAGTATGAGTGTCACGAAAAGGGATAAGCATAATAAAAATATTTAATATTTAAAAAATGTAGGTTTTTTTATCGTTTTCCAAAGAATAATTTTTGGAAAATGAAATGATTATTAAAATGGTAAAAATAATTCTTTGGAGTGTGATATTTTTTCAACTAAACTTTCAGATTTTTTGATATAAATTTTCTGGCAGTTTTTAAAAATGGAACTTGATTAGGTAATAACACCGATTTATTTCAGATAAATCTACAAACAGCTCGTGTTATTTTGCAATATCGTCTAATATTTACTATGGATTTATATATCAATAAAACTTGTGACCTTCAAGTTCACGTCTCTGACTTTTCTACGACAGTATTTATCTGACTTATAAACAATATAAAAGACAGAAGCCAAAAATTTTCCGCAACTGGATCTCGTATTCAGAACAATAAGTTGCAAAATTGTAATTTCATGGTCTGAACTATAAAATGGCCGAAAAAATATTCTTGCGTTTTTTAATTCTTTGTGGAATTTGGTCTCAAGGAATCATTGGGACTTTTGCAGATGAAGAAAATAGTAAGTACAATTATATCCCACGGAAAATCTGGAATAAAACTGATAAGCCTAGCTGTTAGAAAATATCGTATGGAGAGATTAATTTATCAAATTATTGCAGAGGAATCATCGGATTTTCTCGTTCGTCAAAAACGTGTAGTTAGTTACGTGCAAGGTGAAGACATATCAGTAACAATTTTAGATGCTCCCTATGTTGTACGTATTAAAGAGTTATCACGTAACAAGTGTGTAGGTACTATCGTTTCCATAAACGTTGTTATCACTTCTACTCCATGTGTTTCATTGGATCCAGTGAATTACCAAGTTATCTCTAATTCAGCATATATAAAAAACGGTCATACCCATAATGTAAGAGAAATAAAAAGACGCACGGACGATCCACATCACACTCAACGCAGAGATTTGGATGGTGTAGCTTTAGTCATTATTATTTATCAGTTCGGGTTTACTGCAACCTGTCAGCCCATAAGGCTGCATATAGGACAAGTGCTAGTAGGTGCAACTGGTAAAGTTCATGGTTGGGGATACAACTTTAGAAGCCAGAGGTAAGTTTTCATCAACTTATTAAATTCAGAAGAAATAATACTTGAGATGTCATGCATAATTATAGATATAAACTCTCCCTCTCTCTGATTTCAGCCATGGAACGAATATCCATAATAGTTTACGATCAATCGAAGTGCCAATAATCTCACGTCAGAATTGTGTAAATAGTTATCGAGATCATCTTCAGTTATCAGAAAAAATTGTTTGCACTTATCATCCACAAAGACATAGTGGCCATATTGATTTTGGTGCTGGTTTAATTGTTGACGGTACCTTGGCTGGAGTTTTTCTTTGGAGTGGACTGTATAGTAAGACTGATCCTCATTATCCTGAAGTTTTTGCATATTTGCAAGATGATTACTATAAAGATTGGATCAGATCAAACCTTGAAAGCATCGATTTACATGTACATCACTAAAACCTTTATCATGATCATCATGTAATTCATGTTACAAGTTTGTGGAAAAATTTCGAGAATTTGATCGGCGTTTAAGCAGACCGTCTAAAAGTGTAGATAATAATAAAGCATCATCTGAAATTTGATTATGTAACTTTTCACCCTTCTCGATTTGCGTTATTCTGTTTTTCGCCCATCAAAAAGATTTCTAGAGATTTTAAAAGTATTATAAATTATTTACACGATAAAGTCAAAAAGTTTCATGATTTAGAGAATTTGGGAGATATTGCAGTGATTAACAAGCTCTCTCACGCAATGTTGACCTTAAATCTCGGCGTATTATAAAGCGTTACATGAATTATAACGAGGCCCGTACGGATTTCGGCTGCTTTACTTATCTCGGCGGTGCACAATCCTTTCAATTCTCACCAGTGCACGAACACATTCATGTGAACAAAATGCATATACAGATTGAGAGTCGAGTACGTGGTACGTAGTCCCCTAGACCATAGCGTGTTACCATACAAGGCTGACGATGCGTTTAATTAAACCGGCTGTCGCCCGTCTCTTGGCATTGTTTTCCGAGCCTGAAAAGTTCTGTCCTGGACCGCCGCTCTATTGTTAAGCGCAAACTCTCGTTTTGCGCGCAGTGCACACTATTGAACGCTCAACAGACAACAATAGTCTGTTATTTGTTGCTCATTTGATGTACAACAGGAATGTGTGTATCTGTCAGGAGTCAGAAAATTTGCTGTTATCAGCACCGTGAGGGTAACAAAAATGAGTGCTGAACCGTTGAACCTCTATGATTTCCATGCCTTAGTTACTCTTTATGAATTCATATCAAACCTAGTCTGGAATATGTGTAAAAGGTGTAGGGAAAGAAAAAAATGGAGAGAATTAAATTTGTGCATTCTGCACAGAATCGTGGATGATAATTCAAGAAATGGGGACGAAGTCGGATTACGTCGTGTGCCAGACTATTCAATTAAAGTTCAACTTATTCTGATGATGGTTAGTCGCTCTGCAGAAAGATAATCTGGTTATGCATATATAAAGAACTGGAAAAAGATCTTGAATGAGTTCCAACTTATTTAGCCAAAGAAAAGCACGAATTGTTGTCTTGTTTATATGTTGCTATATTTGAAACATTAGAAAATGATAGAATATATTCTGTATAACTGACACAATTTTAAAGGGTCAACATTTGATCATGGAGTCAATAAATCTAATTCGGATTTATAAAGTCTCCAATTCATGGATTTATTTGGTATTTCAAGTGTGGAAGGATTCTACAGAATTTCTGTGGAATGCTATCCATAAAAAAAAAGAAGATTCTACAACTAATTAGTTCAGGCATAATATAATTCAATTTACATGTTCTCTGGAATATATTTGTTTCGATTGTTAAGTCATGAAATTTTCGTATGAATTTTAATTCCGTAAGAGTATGCACGTAGTTAGTAAAATTTAAGCAACAATCAGAACCTGAAAGCAGCTCTGAGTACTTGTCTTATCAAGAGCTGTATTTTTGCTCGGAATTTCATATCAGTGCACTTCCGCGGGCAAATCGTTGCAACTGAAATAGAAACAGGAGTGGCTGACCGTGTACGGGCCTTTACTACTTTGTCGTAAACGTATTTGTGTTTCAGTAGGCAACCGGGAAAAGTTTGTATATCTTGCGCTGTTGAACTTTCACACCAAGGCAAATAAACAGTTCTCAGTTATACTTGTATACTATTCCATCCTCTCAAAAACATTAATCACTCAAGTGATTATTTTTAATTAAGAGTGTTTCTACTAATAATACTTAATATTTATTCTCTATATGTATTTTTACCAGAAAATATACGGTTTTCATACTTTCTATTTACTTTAATTTTTACAATTTCAAGTCACTCAAGGAATTTTAAATGTTTTTAAATTTTGAGGAATAATATTAATAGGATTCTAGGAATTTTAAAAGATTCCAACCGGGCGTTTCATCACCGATCTGGGCCAGATTTGGAAATTTCTACACGGGGCACAATTCCCACGATCTCTATATATATATGAAATATACATATGTACAATATGTACATACATTAATCAAATTGCTCTTCAATAAATGAAGTACTCCACTCTGAAAACTCGTAAAAAGAAGAGTCAAAAAGCACAATTTTAGGTATCCATTTGAATTACTTCACTACTAGGGTTTTCTCATCACTTTTACGCATCCATTGACAGGTAGCCGAACATGGAAAGTTACAAACGAAAATATATGGATATAACGCATATACCAAGAGCGAATTTTGTACTGGTTTTATTCACGCTCGATGACTGAGGGTAAACACACCGCTGAGTGCTTTTAAAATAAAAAAAATCGGAAAAACTGAGCTCTCGAATATGAAGAAGAGGGGAAGAAAGGAAGGAGAGACTTGATATATAAAAAACGGAGGCGGGATATTTTGCACACAGCAAAAAGCGTGCACAAGGCATACATTTTTCGCATGGTGTGCAAAGTCCCACCTTTCCCCGAACGTTGGACTTGGTGAAATTTATTCGTCTGCACAGCCCCTTAAATCACGTCCCAGTCCCGCTACTGCGCTCCTGTACCGGTTGCGGGGAACAGCAGTGCATATTTTATTTTCAAAGCTGGCCGCATTGACAATTTGCAGCGGCGTTATGTAAATGCAACGTCACGTACGCGGCAGCACTGACAGAAAAAAAAGGAGAAATTGAGGAGAAAGTTTTGTCGGTGAAAAACTCCCGTCAGTCGCTCCCGATGCGAAAGAGGTGGTTTCGAATCGAACGAACTCCCGCTAGTTTATCAGTAGAAATTTAAAGGAAAACCCTACGATCTATGAGGTACCATTCCAATGCATCCCGTTTAATTTACGTCTTTCCCGAATTTGGGATAAAAATTCCAGAATCGGGTCAGTCGTTCTTTAGGTCGGACGACATGGCTTTGGCTCGATTCAAATTCAAATGCAGAAAAAAAGACAAAGTGGCGAGCCAGCGAAATATTCACCCCGCTCGAGAATCGCTGCTTCAAACAGTTTTTCTTTAGTCCACTTTTTTAAGGGAAATCGGATTCAGTGGCCAGAGGCACAATATAAAGTGTTGTAATTGTTTCTAAGTGACAGTTACAAGTAATATTCATTTATTGTTGGGGTAGATAAAAGCTGGGCTAAATTGTGCTGCATTTCACTTTTTTAATAGGAAAACTATGTGGTACTTTTTTTTATTTAACAATATATCTACAAAATGAAAAATATGTATGTTTCAAGATTGATCTACTGTTTAATTGAAAGTCTGCACGCAGATATGATGAATTTCTAATTTGAAGCATTGAAAATTAAACCAATATTGTATACTTCGTATGGTATTATTGATTGACCTGAAAAAAATGACTGCTGTTGCAATATAGTATTATTTAAAAAAAAAACATGTTTCTTTCTCTAAAATTCTAAATCGAGAACAGAAAGTATGAATAAAACTCGACTGGGAAATCAAAATGCTGAATTTCATTTTCCAAGGAGGCATCGGGAAACTTAAAGGAAACGAGCGTCAGGGTTTTTTACAGTCCATCAACCATATTTGGTCGAGAAAGTTACGTCGGTTTTACGCAAAAGTCGTTTAGCGGAATGCCATAAGCCCGTGTGATGTTCAAGCGTACGGAATGCAATTTAGTCTTGGAGAATTTTTCAAGAGAAAAACGAGCAAGCGTATGTAAACAGAACGTTAGACAGTCCCAACGTATATTCTCCACGAGAAGCAAATAATGCTCCTTTAGTCTGAGAAATTTTTCGCAGCATGCTAATATTACCAAAGTCTTTTCACCGTCTGTCGCTTCGCTTCTTTAAAACAAATGGAGAAACGGTAGAGTTGATATTTTAATAAAATTTCACTCGTGAAGTAAAGTATAATACATTCAACCAAATATTGCACTTGTTATGCAAGCTGCGTATTTGAATTTTAAATATTTAAAGTTATCCATTCATGTGATGAATAATTTTAATGTTTGCAAACGGCAGTCGGAAAGCTTCGTTCGATGGATAATTGTGTTCAATTTATAATTTATACTTTGTGGAATCGGAAAATTTAGTAAATACTATTAGAAAACAATAAGTAAATTGTAAAACACTTATAAAATTTAGAATCTACGATTAATCACTTTTGAAACTAATCTTCCTTATCTAATTCACAATGAAAGAATTCCTCCCAGAAGATTTCAAATGTTCAAAAATCAAGCAGATGGTAACTTTTTTGTTTTTATGTTATCTTATCGCGTTCACGTCCAAAAGATCGATGGTACCCGCCTCACAATGACCAGTGTGCCTCTCAACTTTTTATTTTGATTCATTGCTCCACAAGTCGGATTGATCGATTGGCACACTAAATTCTGAACAAACTGAGAATTTCTTCCATTGCGCTTACATCATTTTACAATTTTAAGAATATAAGCTCTTACACAATCCGAGTTACGCTTTTATAATTTTAAAATATCTTGAAAATAATTCATTTTTCAAAAAGTAATTATACACCCTCTTTCCCAACTCACTTCTTCAATCCTTTTTTCTAATTCTCTTTTCTAACCATCCTCTCCGAATATTCTTCTCCTATTACTTTCCCACCTCTTTTTCCAATTTCCTTTTTCTAAACACTACTTTCTGTGTTGGTTCAAAATAAACTCGCATTCTTTACGGATCGCATGTGGGAACAAATAAAACATAATAAATTTAAAAGGAAACCGCATTAATCAATCATATAAGAGAAGATCGATCAAAATCATATTTCTTTGTTATGTAACGTGGATGAAACTAAAAGAAAAATACAATAGATTTCAAATGATCGATTACAAGAGGCGATGACATCTGACGGAAGACATGTGATAATGAATTAAGATGCTGAAATCCTATTAAGCTGCACCTCGACGTGACGTTTCGCGAGTCCTCGAGTTTAATGCATCTCGATAGATGCACTTCATATATATAATACGTCATGTGTATAATCTATAATGTACAGACTACAATGTACATTCATGAACAAGAGTAGCCCCTAGGATTTAGCCTAGTCGACGATAGCACGTCGGATTACGCTGGGAAAAATATCAGTCCTTTGTTTTTGCAGAGGTGAGCGAGTAAATGCTCTTCTCTCTTTGTTCCTATTTCTGTTCTCTCGCCCCCTCGACCTAACCCTTCATACAACCATATCCGACTAACATCCTCTTCTAGTGTGTAACTGTGCATGATCTCTATAGTATGAGTTGGTACGTGTGCATGAGCATCCACGTAAGCTCGGAACTTTGAAACAATGTCCCAGTCGCTTTGGGACTCGCGGAATGAGGCGAAAGGACTTGAAAAACGCATGCTTTTCTTTCCCACAGTCCCTCACCCCTCTCACCATTCACTCCCTTGTGCACAGCACTATTTGTTGCGAAAATAACAATTATTTTCCCATAGCTCTTTCGATGTCTACTTTTGAGAGGATAATTTCACTATTAAGGCTTCTCTTTAACGAATCCTGTTTTAATAATCCAAAAAATCGATTTTTTTGGCTTAAACGATAGCTTTTGGCATCCCAATTAATAAACCTTCATTTTTGGGCTATAATTACATGGGATTCCCCCCTTAAGGGGGTCTTCTAGTGTGAAGGCTTTTTTTATGCTTCTTTGATTTTGTTTTTCTAATAAACCATTGAAATAAAATAATTTATAATATGTACATCATTTTTATTCACATTTCAACAATCTTCGTGATTTTTTTTGAGCCAATATATTATATATAAAAAGTGATACAGCGTTTTTCTCGAAACACGATTTTTACAAACTGTTACCATAAAACCTCAAAAACTAATTAACCGATTCTGCTCAAATTTACACAGTATCTTTAGTGCATACATAGTTACCAGATGAAGCTAAATAATTAAGATTGCTTCGTAACTCCTAAAAATTAAACAATTTGAAAAAGGGGTGGAAAAGAGATACTGGAAAATATTGCATAAAAAAGTGGCTTTTGAAAGTTTGGAGAAGGACGTTTTGCTTCTAAATAAAAAAAATCATCGTTTGATGACATAAATTGGAAAATTGTGTCTCTGTTGGGACAAGCCAGAGTCAGTTGTCAATTACACTGATTTCATGAATCAGAAGTCCTGTTCTACTACCCCTAATTTCAATCTTGCCTTCCAGTACGCGACGCAAACAAAACAGATTGCAATGTTCGATTGGATGTAATTTCACATGAGCTAGATTGTAGTTGATATAACGAAATGTTATTCTCTCTCTATCTCCATCTCTTTGAACGTAATTATATTGTTTCCTCTTGCTGTCACAATAACTGTCCTGTCCTGGATATATTTACCATTTTATACTCTTTTTTAAGAAAATTGTATAACGGTAATAACACCGTTATATTAAAATGTGATTTACAATGTTTAGAATGCACTGCGAATTCTCTTGTTGATAATTTTTCTTCTTTTCTTTCTTTTCTTTCTTTTTTTTCACCGTGCGTGAACATAAATATGCACACCGTATGAAATTCTGCAGTCCCATCCCAATTTCTGATGCGAACCGAACCCTTTGCATCAAACGTTGAACGCGCACAAGTGTTTCAGTGATTTACATGTTTTAAGCAAACGAAGACTCGACGCAATTGTTAGATTTTTTGTCTCCCTTGTATTATGACAGCTTTAATATGTATCTGACACTTCAGCATGCACTAAAGCTGGCTCCGCATCACGAGTGAAATAGGTCTCGAATACTTTCCTGGGTATGAGGAAACGTCACGTACGAATAGATCGAATATACACTATATATAGTGATATATAATCTAAACATCGAATTGGAAAAATATGCTTCTATATATTTGCTTCTTTCTTCAAAAAAACATCGACGGCGAGTATCGAATTCTGTGATTTCTTGATATTGATACTCGATGAAAAGCAACGTATGAACAGAAACTCTAGCTACAGATGAAAAATTTCCAAGTGAAGGCAATTTCAAAATAGCTATACGACCGTTTGAGATTCAAAGCAAGTTATCCTCTGAATAGCAAAAGGGTTTGGTACCGTAAACTTTCTCTTTTCAGGTGCACAGAAATAAAACATGAAGTTCCACGGTCAAAATTTTAAAATAAATTTGAGAAAACTAGGATTAGAGGAAGTTCACTGATTTTCAGTGGTCTTTCACTTATTCCCAGTAGATTTTTCACTGGATTAAAATCGTGAGAAAAAAGTCACTGAGAACCAGTGGAATTTGACTGATTTTTTACTGATTCAAGTTTAGAGAAGAGTGAAATAACAAAACCGAAAAAGTAAATATGATTATAACTTCTAAAATATTGATATTCCCTATATTTCTTATGCATTACATTATTATAATTTGCTTTAAAATTTCTTTGATGATAGTGTTCACAAATTCTGTATGAATTTTTAAGAAAATATGTAATTTTAAGAGATTGCCTTGATCTTGCTCAAGATTTCCAGAGTCTTGACACGACTACCTTAAAAAATAAAATCAAATTTTTTAACTAGTTCATCATGAATTACTTCCATCACGTAAATATATACTCTACGATTAAAGTATAGTACCTGTGGAAACTGAATATCCAGAAAAATAATCCAACTGAGAAAACATGATTCTCAGGTTTGCATCCCTTTTTTAAAAAAGAAGAAAAAGAGGACCTAGAGGTCTGACGCTTCCATGATATTGGCACTTCAGGGAAAACGCGGCATATGTAATAGATATAGGAATTACACTTTACAAATTGCGCTTAACCAAATTTGAACGACGTGTTACAAATATTTTATAAAGTTTTATAGAGTCCTTTGAAAATATATTAAATCATCTCTATTTTTCTCAGTGTATAATATAAGGAGCCGTTCAAGCTCAAGAATAATTTTATACAATACTCCATCTCTCTATATCAAATTCGAAAATTTACTTATTTATTTAATTTTTAATTAAAGACGCCGGAGATTAAACCCGGACTTTGCTTATTACAATGTAAAGCTCGTTCTTGTCGCACGCTAACGGAAATTCATTGCAAGTCTGAAGTAAATATATAGCATGCAGCACAAATTTTACGACTTCTAGTGAATAGAATCGCTTGACCAGCCTCGTTCACACGCCGAGCTTAATCCGCCGTAAAGGCGTCCGTTCTTGCAACGTACAGTATTCAAACGAAGCGCATTGACATCACGCTTCGTGTTATGACATCATAAATTTGTTATGTTGTCCATTAACATATAACAGTAAGTAACAAATGTCCATTCACAGCGAACGATTAACAAAAATATTACTTTGATAATTGGAACGATTTCGAATCGACATAAATTCATCACTTATTTTTATCACCAGCTCGAACTAAATATGTGAAGCTTTAGAAATTTACAACCACGAAAAATAAAGGCAGATGATGCAAAATATCGGAACATCTTTTTGCTGAAAATTCAAAAATCAAAACCCTGAATGTGGAAAAATACCACAAAAATAATTCTCCAAAGGTTCAAATTCCTAAATGAAAATAATATTACCGAAAATGCTTATTATTAACGAAATTTATTTATACTTAAAATGTTTATTTAAAACAGTAGAAAATTAACGAAATTTCAATTTCCGGAAAATATAAAATACCTGAATTTTGAAATGCGAAAATAAAAATTTTTTTTAATGTTAAAAATTTTCGGCAATTTGAACTTTCGGTTTTTTATATGATCACAAACTCTTCGTTTGAAAGTTATTATCAAAATAAACAAGAAAAATGGTAAACAATTAAGCTTTCGCTTTATTATATCGAATTGTACAATCTACATGCATTCAGCCAAATTGGGAGCAGATGGTGTAATATATAGTTTAACAGTTGCAATGGGAATTAATTAAATATATTTATCTCTAAATTGTTACGTAATGAACAGGATGTTGATTCAATTGCGAGCAATAAATGGTATTGGTGGATCTCTCTACAGGAACTTTAGATAATTTCTGAACTCAGCGTGGTTCTAGGAAACTCCTATGTACAATTCTAAACTTTATTGTGCAAATTAATTGCTCTAGCACAACCAATCAGGGTACTTTGTTTCAAAACGAACATGTATAACCGCATTTTAGCTGTATGGTTTCCCATATAATAAAATACATGAAAACAATATTGGTGTAATAGGGAATATGTGGGTGTTAATTAAGAAACAATTATGAGCAAATTAGTTGCAAAGGACTTTTCTTTGTAAGCATCTAACATTTTGCTCGTCTTGCTTTGCATTCTCGTTAACCTGCAACCTCCATCAGTGTAGTCAGGGAACTCTTAACTATAATCGAGTTTCGTAAAGAGGATGCAGAATAATATACAATATCAACATGGGATGGATAAATTCTGCTCTAATCTTGTTTGCTTTACGTAACTATGCAATTTCCAAACTTCATGACTAATTTTCAACTTTATAGAGCAATGTACATCAAAGAATGTTCTTCTGCGTTCACTAATTGAAAAAATATTGTAATTTTACCGATAAAAATGTAATATTATACCGTCTACATAGAATAATACGTTCTACGTTATTTTTTTCAACTTTTTGCTACAATCTCTCAGAAACAACTGGTTTTTCTATATAATATAATACTCATTGGTTTATGTTATAGGCATTATTATAGGAACTTCGACACGAGACAAACTTGAGAAACTAATGAGCCGATAAACCTTACAAATGTAAAGTAGTTAAGAGGACAATAGGTGTTCTTGAGTTTGAGATATTTTAGGTCGGTTACTTCTACTGTGGTTCCTATCTCTTGCCACATTGTGATCAGAACTAAACATAACTTTCTGCTTTCGAAGTTTCCACACCAGAGTCACAACAAGAGAATTGTCGCTCTCCTTTTTGTTGGAAATATGCCTCATATGATAGAAAAGTGTCCTCGAATTACAATGATCATTGTAATTCGCTATATTAGATGTTTTTTTATTACACCAATTTTAATAGGTTCATTTATATTCTCACCGTGTCCTCAAAATGTCAGCGTGCAACTTACCTGAAACAAAAACAACAGAATCGTTCATTAAAAATATGTTGAACATTATATAACAATAATATACTTCAATATATTATACAATTTTTCTCTTGACCATAAAATAACATAAGTTTCTAATGCCCCTATTCAGAAGCATAAAGACAAATATGCTTTTCATCTGCATTTCATATGGATAGAAAATATATCCGTGTTATTACTAATAATAAGACTTTTGGCAAAAATCCCTGAAATGCTTACATTAGCTAGTGCCTTCGCGCAAATATTTATGACAGATAAAGTTTTCTTTGCTCAAATATAAGTAGAAGAGTATAAGAAATTGATTGCTTTTAAAGATAATCGCTATTCGATGTCTGTGTGCGCATTTATTTAACCTTTCTCTATACTTGTACGATTATTTTTCCTTGGATGAAAACCTTAGAACAGTTATCGACAAACGATGTAGTCGTTAATCTTGTGGTTTTGCTTCTGCATACTTTCCATATGGAATATCGAAGTAAAGTGCATCGATGGTTCTTGAGAAGGTTGAAGTAGTTGAAGTCTTCGCGTGAATTGATCGATTATTTACGTCAAGGGAATATTAAGATCGGAATGTGTGCCGGAATGTCCTGTACCTATAACTAATGGAAATATAATTAGAGAGTGAAAGAATATGTTATAAATCAATTCGTCTGACAGTAACGAAATGAAGACAAGAATTTAATTACTCGTAAAATAATTCATTATCGATTCTTGGAAGCTTCAGTTTGAGTAAACGTCAGCTACTCGTTTCTCATGTGCAAATATGTAAAGTTAACTACCTTCGATAAAATATCGTCATAATATTGACTGTTTGCCAATGAACTGACGCAGCAAGGGAATATCGACATTTGTATAAAGTTCGTCAGCGATCGTCCAATTCATATATATCCCCATATCACTTTAGCATCATCAATATCACTTATTTTTTGGAAGAACATCTCCATTTTACAGAAAACAGCATTCGTGCAACAGTCAAGGAAGAAGTTGAAAGCTATGTAGGTGAAAATGGAAGTGGTGTATTAGGTAAGTGCACCTTCCATTTCTTATTCATGTCGCAAAAGGAGAATTAAGCAGAGCTTGGAGGAAAAGGTTACATCACAAAAGGTAGAAAGGAGATAAAGTTCAGTGAATTAGGGGCAGTGTCTGAATTTCACTCTAAGGGAAAAACTCATGCTGAAAACTGCAAGCGAAAAAAATACTTTATCTTCTTTTGAAGAATTGGAAAAATTCTTCAGAAGAAGATAAAAACTCCCCCCCCCCATCCCTTACCCTAGGGACACCTCTATCCCACGGAATTTCCCTCTCTTCTCGGTACCGTTTACTTTTTAATTCATTTACCCTGAAATATTTGCATCACATTTCAATCCTGTTTAATTCAGTGACGTTTTCTCTGCATATTTGAATTCTGTAAATATCGTAGAAAGTGAAGTAAATTGAATCCTGTTTTTAATGCCTGAAATTAATCTCGAATTAAAGTGGAGGTCAATTTAATTCCTTTTGTAAAGTACAAAATTCCAACATTTTAATTGAAAACAATTTTTTTGCTCAAAGTGAACACAAAGCAATATCAAATAATTCCACAGCTGTCAAATTTACAACGCTTTTGAATCCAAAGCAATGTCGTTTTCCTCTATTTTCGAAATCATTTTAATTCATTTCAACCTGCACTTTTTTACTGGGAACCCAGTCTCTCAAAGAACCCTTCCTATTTCACGCAACTCTCCTCCCTCTTGAGACACCCTTTCTATTACAATCGAAAGTTTCTTAATCTACTTACTTTTTAAACTTTTAAACAGAAATGTAGTATGAAAGTGAAATATTTTAGATAGCATATTTAAAAAGTATATGAAACCCCCTTTCTCGCGGGCGCATGCCGCCTATACTTTATCTAATTTTTTTTCTTTTTTTTTTGGCTGCCTTATTCTTCTTTTCGCAATTCTTACTTAGCGATACGAGAAACCATACGTTTTAAAAGGCAATAATTCTCTCTTGCATCTCCACCCAGGATGCAGCAATCATTTTATCTTTCCCTCCTTTACTTTCTTTCCCTCCTTTACTTTCTTTGCCGAACTTACTGCACTATTTTATTTTCTTCCCGTATCTCCCTGCTGAGAAAAATGTTTAGCTGACTCAAATAAAGATTTGTATTTTTCTAGGTGGAGTTTGCTACCTTCGCTTGGAGAAATTGTGATTTGAAAAATTTCGAGAGTCAACTGAAGATTCAAGACTGTTTCGTGCCATTTAAGAAAGAAGGGCACTGAAACCTAATATGTATCTGTGAAATTTAAATTATTTTTTTTTAAATATCTAAAACGTTTATTCTTTTATAATTTCGAGCCGTAATTTAAGTTGTACGTAAATTTGTAGAATGTTATAGATGTAAAATACCACCTCAAAATTTAAAAAATGTTGAATAGACACAATTTTATCAAACATACTAGAAGAGAAGATCATTTTGCATCACTTTGTGAGATTTTATTCTTCGTATTTCTATAAAAAATGGCCGAAATGCATTTATAACCATAGCTCATAGGAAACCGAATTTCAGAAAAACTAGGACTGTTATATGACAAATTAAATACAATTAATATGGAAAAAATTATGTAAATTAAAAGCTGCAGAAGAAAAAATAAACTGCCAACATCTCAACATTTCTTCGCCTTCTATTACAATTTACAATTTCGTGACGCTTAACTTTTTTTAGATTTCAAGTTCATACTTTTAAAACTCTTGTAAATATTTACTCGAAATTCACGATTCACGAATTAAAAAAAAAGTTTAGGAATTATCATAGGACATTGAAAAGTCTCATGTTTTATGCGGCGAAAAATCAACAAAAAGTGCCAAATTCGGACACGCTTTTTATTCAACATTGGTTGCGATTAATCAATTGAATATATATTTAAATAAATGATAAATGCATCTTCGCCCTTTGAGAGTACTTCAAAACTGTGTTTTTTTTTCGACGCTCTTGTGGAGCATACTGTATACAAATTTATAAAAACTTCCGAAACCCGAGAAGCAAAAGCCATTTGTGTTGATTTTCAATCGAAGCCATCCGCGAAATGAAATACAAAAAAGTGAATAAAATAATATTAAAACGAAGAAAAAAGAGGAAGCAGGAAACCGACCCTTACTCCTTGGAAGGAGCGAAGGTGGATCAAGAGAAGTGGCAACTTTATTATACGTGATTGATTTCTAGCTGGAGCTCCGTAACTGGTATCCAACTCATTCCCGCTTCCCGAAGTGGTGAGTGAAACGGCTACGGATGCGAGTGTGGGTGTGGAATTGTGGATCTGGTTCGCTGCCGGCTGCTACGAAGCAATCAGAGGCTGCCGGATTATGTGGCATTTATCCCCATCCGCTGATTCGACGGGGAAAACGAGAGGAAAAGAGGGAAAAAAAAAGAACAGGGGGTGGGAAAGCAGCGTGGATGTAGTGAATCGACACGGGGAAGAGATGAGTCCAGAATGAACCCACGCAAAAAAATTTGATCGCAATTTTGTCTCTTTTGTGCGAAGTCGTCACGGTTCATAGACGTTAAGATAAAGAATTCCGACTTCATTGTAAGCTTTATGTGTGCACCGCTGACTATCGACCCTTTTTCCTAGTGTTTCAATAGTAATCCATATTAAAAAGAACTGGAACAAAAGAATTTTGAATCACATGGCATACTAGTATGCAGGATAATGCGCTTTGCGCGAAATTTTTTAATTATTCGGTGCATCAGAGAGGCTTTGAGAGTGAAGTAATGTTCTAACTTTCATTTTGAGAATTGTTATTAAAATTTTGAGAACCGCAATTAAAACACCGAGTAAAACTTGTGATTTCAAAATATTTTAGAGAATTGTAAAAGATTTCAGGGGTTGCGAAGATTTTGAAAGATATTGAAAGCTTTATTGCAAAGAGTTCGAGGAAGTTTGAACAATTTTTGGAGATTTTCAAAAATTTCTTGATAACATGCCTCATTAAAAAAAGTCCTCCATTTAAAGTCAATTTTCCGAGAAAATTAGTCGTGACTCATCCTGAATTAATTCTTAAAAAAAAAGAATTTAAAAGTTCTTCTGAAGAGATTTGGAATTTAAAAATGGAAATGATTATCCTGAATAGCTCTAGAATCTAATTAAATATCTTCTAAATCTCTTTTACTTCTATGAGAAGAAACCTACGCTATTTTATTCTCTCCGTGAGATAAAATAACACACATTCTGTTTCTGGAAATCTAGCAAAATTTGTAAATTCGTTTTAGTCGAAGTGAATTCTTCGCTCCTGCGAATGAATTTTTTATCTTGATTCCGCTTTGATTCAAAAGAAAATGCATCACAAAATTTCATTTCATGGCATTTGAAAAAATGCTTCCGTATTTTATAAAACAGATACTGACTCTATTTACATTCCGCATAATAAAGTGATAAAATTGCTACTTTAAAGTCAGGTTTTCACAGTTTTTGACCTAAAACTTTAAAATCTTCTTTTCACCTTTGAAGGATGGCGTGAAACATTACAGATTCATATTTCAGAACTTCGTCCGTTAGCTAACCGATTCTTTTCGTGGCATAACTTGTCAAAAAAAGTTGGATAAGTCTTCTTCCTCCGCTGAAGAAAACTGGGCAGAATTCAGTGAAGAGGAAGTGACATGTCCCGTATATGAATTTATATTAGGAAAAACCTTTCCTTGCGTCTCTTGCGACTGAGAATGCATGAAATGTGAGTTGCAAATTTGGGATCACTATTCAAGTAGGCACACAACTAGATAAAAGAAATGTAAGAAGTTGGAGAGTCACAAACATTTTTTCCACCCCTTTTCCTATCCGTTTCCAACTTTTTTCCCTCCTTTTCCTATCTTTTCCCAACCTTCCTGTCGACTTCATAGGGATGAAAAGATTCATGCAAAGTTTTCAAAATAGTTTTCATTCTTCCATGTTTTGAAATTTTTTTAAATCCCTACCAAAAAGTTAACTATTAAATATTTCCTTTTAATGGAGGTGTTGAGAGACAAAAGAGTGAGTATTGAATTTCAGTAAAAAGAGCATGCTTTGAATAATTTGAAATGGGAAAGTCAGTGTGAAAGATGTAGGAATATATTTTGTTTCCTCCCTCGCAGCCGTTCTTTCTTTTTCCGAAAAAACAATGCGAGTCTCAGTTCAAAGCGTTGAAAAGCGATATTTGTTGAGAAATGCAAGGAATCCAAAAAGCAAACAACACGAAATGCTTTTGTAACGTTTACGATCTCACTTTTTTACGATCAGAATGAAACACTCATTACTCTAGAAATATACAAAGTGACAAAAGTCAGAGTTGCAAGGAAACGACAAAAAGTACAAATATTCGTATATTTAATTGCAGCAGTTTTATTTCCTCATTTAAAAATATTTTTCAATTTTCTATTTAAAAAAAAAACTTGGCAACGCAAGATGGAACTGATTTCAAGAAAACTGTATCATGCTGAAAATCATATTCGATTTGAAAGATACGTATGAAACTTTCCGTGAAACTTTGCCCCGTTAAAAGTTGAAAGTCCAGGTTTCCGTCATGCCAGTAAATTTTGATCATTGTGTGTTCTCTTAAACGAAAGTTGGGCAATCAAAAGCTGAGCTAGACGTACAATCTTTATAAAGCGTCTGCCAGAAATTTTCTTCTCGGATTACTGGCAGACCACATTCACATTCACATTCACATTTGGTAATGTAGACAATGTCGTTTTTCTCCAATTTTTATGCAAGAAAATGTACCATACATAGTTCTACTTCCGGAAAGACATAGTACGAGAATAATACGAGTAGAAGACGGGAACTTTATCTGGATTTGCAAATCGCAATATCGACTTCCGGCGACTCAGGCTTCGCTTCACCAGCGACAGAAGTCTTTTAGAAGTTTGATTAAACTTTAGCCACGACGCGTGCTTCTGAAACATCGGTTTACGAACAACAGTCTCCTGAACCTGAATTTTGAAATTCGAATGAGGGTACAAAGTAATACTGTAGGTACTTCCTGAAAGTTCTCGTACCTTGTGTACGAACAGAAAACCGATAAAGGTGAGGGTAGGTGAGGGAGCAAAGTTTTTCTTTTGTTTTTAACTGTGGTGCCATTAAATAGAGCACAGTTGGGACTCGCTGAAAGAGGAGACGCCTCTTTAAGAAACTGTTTTGGAAACCCTTTCCCATCCATCTTCTTCCAAAACTCACAAACTAAAATCTTTACATCGGTTGTCCCTTTATACGCTACACAAAAATTTAAATCCATTATATTGGAATATAGAAGCTTATTATAATACTAATTTTTGTTTGGAAAATCAGTTGTAATCTGTTGTGTGCGATTGAATACGATGAAATACGTTTTAATTGCAAACAATAATCGCATATGTGGAAACTATTCCCCCGATTCATTTGACACTCGATCTATAATTTACATGTTCAGATGGTAGAAGATAATTTAGGCAGTTTGGCCAGTCCAGAGAACATATGTTATTGGTATTTACTCCAGCCAAATTCTGCTCACTCAATCCTCATTTTCGTGTAAGCGTTTATCGATCACAATGAAACTACATACACATATATACCTGAGAATTTATTGGCAAAATGCAATCATCATCGAATTGAAAATTTATTGTAATTAATGTTAGAATTCGACAATTTAATTTTTGAAATTTTCTACATGCCAGCTCAAGTGGGATACAAGATTATTTCATACATATTCAATTATTCATAAATATTCATATTATATGAGTGGCACGCTCTCGTGAACAACTGATCATTTTAAAATACATTTTTTTTCTTATTCTTTTGCTTGTTTCATATGCAAATGTATTACTTTAATAAAATATCGCGGATTTTAAAACGAGATTTTTCAATATAGTCTCGCGTACTATATTTTTTTAAATGATCACATGAGTTGTAGAGTTGTAAAATATTTATTTTCATTAAAAGTTGGTATCTCTGTTTAGAATTTTGAAAAATTATACGGAAATTTTGGTAGTGTCATTTTTCGTTTTTTAAACGATGTTTTACAGATTGATACAGGGAGCAAAATCAAAACCACCCTTATTTTCGATCCTTTTTTACGGATATCGAAATACCAGAAAAGTGTAATTGCATGCATTTTCAAATAGAAATTTATTATAATATTATAAAGTAGGAAAAAATATATTTCCCGATACAAAAAGTTTATTGCGTTAGTTTTGAGTGATCAGGATTCCAAACTCAGCTGCGCAGGATTCTATACAAAACTTTCCAACTATATTGCAATGAAACGTCACGGTTCGCTTGGACCAGCCAGGAATCAAGCCATAAATCTATTGTCGACCATTTCGACATACAGAAAATTCAGATACAAAAATGTATTTTCTCTAAACTATTCCCCAATTTTTCATTCATAAAACATTCGAATTCAAATATAAAATCCATTCGAGAGGTCTAAATAAAGTAATAAAACGTACTATACCAAATTCAAATTTTTACTTTCAAGTAAATTGAAATACTGAAAAATCCTCCAAACAGAAATTTCGGAGACTATAAAATTCCTCATAAAAAATTTTCCCAATTGAAGTTTCCAACTTTAGAAAATTACTGAACGTGTAAAATTCCAATGCAAATAGATAAAATATTTCATCCGACATTTAAAAATGTGCAAAATATTTTTTTTGTTACTATTCCTTTAAATTTTTAAATCTCAATAATTAATGAACGCAATTTTTTAATTGTTTAGATTTGGAAATTTTCTACTGTCGAGAATTAAAAGAAAATTATTTTATAGTTCTTATACAGATTATGAAATCTCTTATGAGCACGTGTATCATCTAACCGGTGGTTTTAAAGTTTCTGCGGAAACTCACCTTGGAAAAATATCAAAAGATGAAGAAAAATGAGATGATGCTGATGACAGTGCAGGAACCTGAAGGAACTCGAGAAGGAACTTCTGAGTCTTTTAATCTGCATGTTTACATTTACATTTACCGAACGACCGATATTTTTCATGAAATAAAAAATGATTAAGCACAGATTATGAGTGACACTTATGATTTTTATGAAATTAAATTTTTATTAAATTTTCTTCCCTTAAATCAGAAGTGATAAAAATTTTTTTATATGTGTTGTTGTTCGTCGGGGTTATTATTTTATTTAATCTCAGCTCGAAAAGGGAAGCTACGGGAACAAAGTCTCTCATTCAACTGAAGCGCGTTCGCGCTTCAACCCCACTGATGTTCGAACCCCCACCTTCAAAATCAACCCCCAACCAAACCAACTCCAGGTGACTCGGCTGAGCTAATTTTGTGACTTTCTCTAATTCGTATGTGCGTGGAACGCCAGTATTTCAAAGGATTAATTAATATTCATATTGTCAGTCATGATTTAAAGCTTAATATTTAGAGAGCAGAATATCAAAGAATATTGTTTTTTCTTTTTTTTTTCATTGAATTTTTTCTTCTTTTTCTACTTCTATCTGTTATGCTTGGTTAAATTAGTTTAATTTTAATTTAATCGTTCTGCTTTACTCAAAAATTGAATTTTGAGTCTTACTGTTTATTAACTTCAAACTCGATTTTATGACTATAAGGAATCGATTAAATTAAATATCATAAGTGAGCTTAAAATAGCATTTTTTAAAATTATATAATGATAAATATTCGTGTCTATTTAGCTTATATATATTTTGATTCTGTGCAGTTGATGCATTCAATAATAATTGTGATATTTAATTTTCTATATATAGAAAAAATCTGATTTTTGGATAAAATACAAAAAATTCCCGGTCCTAAATGAAATTCCCGGGTTTTTCCCCCGGTTTCTCGGACCGCTAGACACCCTGATTACTTTCATTACTAAAAAAATGTATTTTTTTAAAGACCTGTAAACTCAAATCAAAACTCGAAAACCAATGACAAATCAACATTTTTTTCCTTTTTAAAATAGTGAATAAGCATTAACTATTACATAATAAATATGAATGTTAAAAAATATAAAACTATTCTTAAAACATTCAACTGCATGGAATGTAAAATATAAATTTGATTTTCGTGCCTTCAGCGCTATCTGGAAACGTTCCGAACAACTTTTTAGTATCCTTAGAATTTACTAACATCAATAATTAATCGAATCCTGATTAAGTAAGAAGATTTTTAAACTAAATTTAAATTGCGAGTCAATATGTAAATTATTTTTCTCAAGTCACTTGACTGTGCAAAAATTCAAAATAATAGAATAATAAATAATTTAAACAAACTCAATATTTGCAATAATATATCGGTAATCTTGATATACTCAGTAATATTTTATTCATTCAGATTATATAAAAAACTAAAAATTTCTAACAATTAAAAAAGGAATTTTAGGTTTTAAGAACAAGACAATTTTCAAAAAAATTTGAATCTGGCGCCAAATTATTCTGTCACGTGTATCCTGTCACGTGACTTGATGTTGCAGAACTGCAGAACAGAAAACAGAAGGTGCAATTTACCTCAGTTTTACCATTCATTTTACTAAGAAAATCCTGCATATATCTTGATTTATCATAAAAGTGACATAAAACAGTATTCTCATCATCCTCGATTCTAAAATTCCTTTGAAATTCTTAAAAAGTGAGTGAAAATCGTATAAAAACAGCGACAATAATACGCACTAGCGGACGAAACCAGACGAAACTAACCTCATGATACTATTGAGATCCATAATTACAAACACTCAACTTCAAAATGATCCCTTTTCCTTCACCTTTCTAAACCAAAATTTTCCAAAATCATTCTCGGTAAACTTTCTCCAACTAAAGTGCACGAAAATTAAGGTTAGAAAATCGAAAGGCGTCCTAATTTAAAAAATAAAAGTCCGTATTGTGCCCTCTTTGCCTCTTTTCCTTCTTTCTCTCTGTCACGTGGTGGATCTTTATATTCGCATTCTCCATGTTGCTTTTGGAGCCATGTGTGGTGCAGCAAGGGGAAAGTATCTATAAGCATGAATCGGGGCAGCGGGGGCAGTTGCCCGATGCCCGTGCGCGAGGTTCTGTGCAGGAGTGAAAGTGTCCCACGAGTGTTTTATCATCTTTCGTTTATTGTCACCTAATCGCCGATAAATAAGCACGGCTCCGTCATGGCTTCTTCAAAAACTATTCTCATCAGATGCTTCCAATTAATACCAGAATAACAGTGAAATAGTGTTATAGTTGTTAAAGTGTCTCGTGAGTCCAAGTCTCGCATTTTTTTCTGTTGGCGTCCAAGTGTAGTGCGGGGAAAGGTGCGCCACCATCCTTTCTACGAGGACGAGTCATGGGTTCTAAGTTTGATGGACACGCTACATACGAAACTCGTTTCGGAACTTATATTCGTAAAGACATGACCGATAGGAGTGACTCCGATTTCCAATTTGTCATTCCACCGGAGGCCCCGGTCTTCGAACCTACTGCCGAGGAGTTCCTAGATCCCCTCGGATACATCGCAAAGATTCGGCCCATCGCTGAGAAATCGGGAATCTGCAAAATTAAACCACCTCCCGTGAGTTTTTATGTTTTTAAACAATATTTACCGATTTTCAAACTCTCATTCGTCCAATTTTCGATTCACATTTTAATAAGTTTGCAGCACGGCGATCCCTTTTCAAGTGGCTTTTAACTTATTCTCGGAAAGGGCCACAAAATCGTCGATTTTTTTCGTTCAACGACCTCGATTCCCTTTCGAGAATTTTTCCTCCAACAGTTAAAATTGGATTAGCAAAACTAGACAAAAAGATGATGAAAATCCTCGTGGCTTCTAACGAGAGCTTGGTGGTCTTTAAATTTTTGTTTGGATCCCAACATTACGCGAAATGCGTGGGTGTAAGCCACCTTATCGTGGGAATTAACAATTTCAAAAATATTTAGCATCCGCTTGGACTGTAAATGTCGAATTGCTGGATAATTTCTCGAGTTCTGTGGATGACAAAAATTTTGCTGCGCATTAATAGACGGGGTTTCAATTTCTAGTTGTAACGGAACTGTAGGCAATACTGGAAGGTACGCCATGCAGTTTGTCGTTGTTGAACGATAAAATGGCCGGAACAGCCAGAATTATGTTACGTCGATCAGGAAACTGATTTTCATGTTAGTAAATTTTACTAATTTTCGTCCCTCACTACTAATTTTCCCAGGATTTCTGACAGATCTGGTGGAAAGAGATAATCATCATGGGAAACTTCTTTTTTATCAAGTCTTTTTCTAATATTAAAAATCATCAAGTCCTGGATGAAAATGAAATTTAGAGATCGTGTGACGTATTTAATAACAATATTGCATTACGAATGAAGAGTCTCTGATTTTCGACATCCTAAAATTTCGTCATCACAGAGCGTCGGTAGCTCGTTTCAAGAAGAATTTATTTAGTAAATGCAAAAACCTAAAGTGATAAAAGCTGAAAGAGTTGAAAAGTAGATGTTACTAAGAGATAGTCGCCATGTTTTTTTTTTCTCGAGGATTTGTTTTTAATACATATTTGCTTGTGTACAAGGGTTTCATGATTTTTCTATAATGATAAAATACCTATATTGATCGAATCTGTGATTATGTAATATTTGAATAATTGGTCAGTGAATACCGAAGTCACAGTGCTCGTGATTGCTGTTGAGGGATAGCGTCATTTCATGAAGATCACACGCCATAGTTGAATCCAGAGATGTAATAATGTAAAAGTAGTCATAAATGATGATTTTGTTGGAGATTTTCTTATGCCCTATCGTGAGAGACGCAGTCAGGAAGTAATTGATTTGGGAAATTTGTATACAATATAAGAAGCAGGGTTGCTTGGATTTGTCGCTTGGAGTACGAGATAGAACATTTTCATCGATCGTATGGAAGTGATACCAAAATGCGTCAAAGTATAAGGCTTCGTAGTATTTTTGAGCGATGCAACCATTTCGATTGTTTAAAAAAATATGCCACCATTGCCACAAATTTTCTCATATTGCCGGTTCACTTGAATTTCATAAAAAAATATTTTGATAATTCTTATCTTTGCCTTGTCAGGGTTCATTTACGCTCGAATCAAAAAATTTGATGTGCCTTAATTATATTCGGCCCCTCAACATTTCAAATTAAAAATAATTCAATATTAAAGTTATTGAGTTTTCATATTTCTGGCAATTTAAAAACGGATAAAAGAAAGTAACAATTGTTGATCAAACTGATGTGATGTAATGTAGGTCTTTCTTTACAACAGTATTAATAGGGAGTTTCAGAAAAGTAATTTTATAACTTTGACACATAACTTCATTGCTTGAATACATATGTAAATATTTTTTTCTGATCGTTGATACAAAATATGTTGATATGATAATTGAGGTAGAGATAGAGACATAATACTTGATTAAATTAAATATTTAAGTTTTGTTGAAGCTCATAAAGCCTTAATAAATGTTTGCTACTTAAAATAACTGGCCGAAAGTTAAAAAAAGTTTCAGAGAGTTTTGATAGTGTGCAGTGAAAGAAAAAATGAATAATAGAGACAATAAACTAAGGATAAGGATAAATTAATTTAGAAGCTGAATTTTATTCGTGGTGTTAACAACTAGTAATAAAAAATAATCGTAATAACAGGTTGTTATTTAATTTCCTCCATGTTTTTTTATATCCAATTTTAAAGTTAGTATCCATTGGTAATGTAAGTATTTCAATCTAATCGCATACTCCTTTCTATGTACTCTTTCATTTTTCGTTTGCAGAACTGGCAACCTCCCTTTGCTGTTGATGTCGACAAATTCAAATTTGTTCCCAGGATACAAAGGTTAAACGAATTAGAAGCGAAAACGAGAATAAAACTAAATTTTTTAGATCAAATTGCTAAATTTTGGGAACTTCAAGGATCTTCGTTGAAAATTCCACTGGTAGAACGCAAAGCTCTAGATCTTTACTCTCTACACAGAATAGTAACTAGTGAAGGTACATTATTGGAATTAAAATTAAGTAAACTACATGCTTAAGAAATTTATTAATATTGTAAGACTATTGTCATTGTTTTTTATTTTAAATGATCAATAATTATTTCAGGTGGAATAGAAACAGTGACAAAAGAAAGGAGGTGGGCAAAAATCGCAAATAAGCTAGGATATCCTTCCGGACGGAGCGTTGGAAGTATTTTAAAAAACCATTATGAGAGAATTTTATATCCGTTCGACGTCTTTAAACAAGGAAAAACATTGACTGACATTGTAAGTTGCATTCTTGAAGTTCTAAATAATAATAATAGTCATAAATCTTTATTGGGTGTACTAAATACAGAGAGTACTAGTCAAAAGACATTTCCAAAGGCCACTCAAAAGATGAGATACAGTTTGCAGCTGCTTCATCAACATAGCCCTACTAAACTACTAAATTAAAAACTAAACAACTAAAAGAAAAAAGCCAGATATAATATGTAAAGTAATTTTAACAGCATAATATAAATTTTACATAAATAAATATAAATAAATAATTTATTTGAACTTTTAGAACTTGAATATTTTAAACGGTTTAATAAATAAAATAATGATTGTCAACTTTTTTTCGCTTTCAGAAAATAGAACCAGAAATAGATGCGAATGAGAAGAAAGATCGGGATTACAAGCCCCATGGCATTATATCGCGACAGCAAATCAAACCACCGACCGCGAAGTTCTCTCGTCGTTCGAAACGTTTTGCTGGCCAAGACGACAACAAAGATGCAGTGTCAATTAAACAAGAGGATTGCAAAGAAGAGTGTGATTCTGATAATGATTGCAAAGAGGAAGTTAATAGCAAAACTGCATCTCCGGATAAAGGAGCGGAACCCAGCAAAGAGCTGAAGAAACTACAGTTTTATGGACCTGGCCCAAAAATGGCTGGCTTTAATACCAAAGAAGGGAAAAAGTCCAACAAAACGAGGGGTATCAAACTCAACTACGATTTCGATCCGGTAAGTTTAAGTTATCAACCGGTTACTATAACTTAAAAACGAAGATTCCGGTATCTGTAATTACAATACAGAAAATAAAAATTCGTCATAGTATTTTAATTTTGGTTTTAACTTTGTTACTTCTTTTTTTTTTTAAGCTGGCTAAATATATTTGTCACAATTGTGGAAGAGGAGACAATGAAGAGAACATGTTGTTGTGTGATGGATGTGACGATAGTTATCATACTTTTTGTCTGCTTCCACCTTTAACTGAAATCCCAAAAGGCGATTGGCGCTGCCCAAAATGTGTCGCCGAAGAGGTTTCGAAGCCGATGGAAGCATTTGGTTTCGAACAGGCGCAGAGAGAATACACTCTTCAACAGTTTGGCGAGATGGCGGATCAATTTAAGAGCGATTACTTCAACATGCCTGTTCACGTATGTATTTTATTTTAGAAGCATAACATTTGAAACTGATAACCCGAAAAGAATTGGAAAATGGAGAAACTAAAATTCCTATCTTCAGTTTTTAATTTTGAGAGAATAAAGTTTTCCAAGATCTTCACCTTGAATAAAGCTCTTAAATAATTTTTATATTTTAATGCCTCTTTTTGTGTTCAGATGGTGCCGACTTCTCTTGTAGAGAAAGAGTTCTGGCGAATAGTCTCATCGATTGATGAGGATGTAACAGTTGAATATGGCGCTGATCTTCATACGATGGACCATGGATCTGGGTTTCCTACGAAGACAAGTGTAAATCTCTTCACTTGCGATCAAGAGTACGCAGAATCTCCCTGGAATCTAAACAACCTTCCAGTTCTTCATGGAAGCGTCTTGGGTCATATATATGCAGACATTAGTGGTATGAAGGTACCTTGGATGTACGTTGGTATGTGCTTCGCGACGTTTTGTTGGCATAACGAAGATCACTGGAGTTACTCCATTAATTATCTGCACTGGGGAGAACCAAAAACGTGGTATGGAGTCCCTGGCTCAAAAGCTGAGCAATTTGAACATTCTATGAAATCCGCAGCGCCGGAATTGTTCCACAGTCAACCGGACTTGTTACATCAACTAGTTACTATAATGAATCCCAACATTCTCACAAACGAAGGTTCGTTTCAGTTTAGAAATAGAATATATTAAAATTTAGTAAATTCATATTTAAATACGATTGACTATGTGCAAATTGACCATTGCGCCAACTGCTGGCGTTAAATATAAAATCACGTGCCCGAACTAACGGCTCGTGAAGAAATAAGTTAACATTTCATTTTCTTTGAACCAAGTCAAGAATAAAAATAAAATTATATGTCTCCATGCAAATTATGCGCACACGGTTTCCGAATTTTGCCACCTCGTGCGCTGGCAGACATTTCCAGCTTCATTTCAAGATTTTGCACATAGTCAATATTTTAAACTTTGAAGTAATTTTCTTTCGTACGAAATAAAAACAGTATTGTGTTTATTTCTACAGGAGTACCAGTATTTCGAACCGATCAACATGCGGGCGAGTTCGTAATTACTTTTCCTCGAGCATATCACGCTGGATTTAATCAAGGATACAATTTCGCTGAAGCAGTGAACTTTGCACCCGCTGACTGGGTAATTTTTATTTCTTTTAAATGTATTGAATCCTTACTCTGATGTCCTGGAAATTGGAAAATTACAAGAAAATATTGTGTTCTATTGAGTACAATCTGGCGTTAATTTCCTGGACACCTTAATCCGAGTACAAAAAAGTTGTATAATCATTTTTTATGGCAAGATTTAAGTGGAATCTAATACTCATTTGATATTTTCATATCTGTAACAGTTGCGGATAGGAAGGGAATGCGTTTCCCATTATTCAAATTTGAGAAGGTTTTGTGTCTTCTCACATGACGAACTGGTTTGCAAAATGTCTTTGGAGCCTGAATCATTGGACATTGGAGTTGCTACAGCGACTTATCACGACATGTTACAAATGGTAGATGACGAGAAAAAGCTGAGAAAGAATCTTTTAGAATGGGTAAGATTACTGGTGTTTTTTTTTTTTTTTTTATTTTAATACTTTAAGTGAGTTGATTTTCAAAGTAAACAGTTTAAAGGCATCATAGAATTGATTTTTTGAATTTTCTCTTTGTGAACTGATTTGCATTTGGTTTCTTATTAAGATTATAAATTTAATTTAGTTATAAATGTAAGATAGGGTAAAGGAACCAATTTCCAACTACACAAAACAATTACAAAAACTCCATATTTTTAGAAGAGAAATTCATTCTGCATTTAATAACTATAATAGAGTCCCTCGTGAAATTGGTTGGCTGGATCAGAAATTTTAAAGCACAAATTTGTTTTTTTTTTTTTTTATTCCTTGTATTTAAAGTTCACTATACTGATTGGAATAAATCAGTCTTTTCTTCAAATAATTATATTATTAGAAAAAATTGCATTTAGTATTTTTAAAAATATATCATTCGCTAATTTGGAATAATTTTTGTATTCGGTTCTAAGTTCGATAAATTTTCTGTCCAACCAAATAAGTTTTAAAGTTGTATAAAATCTCGTTTATATATAAAAGAAGAAAATTACTAATTCCTCGACAATTGGTTCCTTTATCCTATTTTTGAATTTCTCTATTAGTTGTTTTACATATCATTTTATAATTTTCCAATTTAGTTTAGAAATATTGTTTTGCATCTTATATTTATAGTTGAGAAAGCGTAAGTATATATTCAAACTTTTTTTATTTTAATACGATTTTTCTTTTCAGTGGGCATTATTTTCAATTCAGTTTTCATTTTTTTTAGAGGTAACTTACAATGTTTTAAAATTAGTTGATTTCAAATTAAAAAGAAAAATGTTGAATTAATTGAATTTTAACTCCAACCTTAAAATTCGATCTTCTCATTTTACGCAATTTACTTAACAAATATTAGAATTAGATATTTATCTCTTTATAAAACCACTTCTTTTTGAAATATAAAAGTGTATTTAATAATTTTTTCGTAAAAACCGTAAAAGTGAAAATTTAAATTTTCAAAGTTCCAAACCTTTTGCACTGTTAATTTCTTAGATTTATTACCAAAATAATTAGTAGTTTTTAATATTCTATTTAATTAAAAATATCCTAAAGTACTTTATGCTATCCATAATGATAAATTTCATTAGTCTTGGAAGCACGTGTTTTTATCAAATTTTTTACACACTTTTAAGTTATGAATTTTAAATGAGTTATTGAAAATATATAAAAAAAAAAGAATTGCTTAGCTGGCTCAAGTCGCGAATCGCGACATGTTTTTTGGATGAGTCATTGAATTGTAACAAATTGTACACATACAAATTTGCTCATAAATGGCGGGAGTTAGGTTGAACATACTGTAGCTTACAAAATGAGAGGCCGATATTTTCAAAGCCGGTAGTATATACCATATGCCAACGTCATACATGTATAGGGATTGTAGGCACTTACACTTGCTTACACTAACATTTTGAGAATGTGTGAATATACTGTCAGTTCAGCCCACCGGATTTCATAGCTCTGTTGTCCACGTTTCCAATTTAATTCTTTTTCCATATTCGTTCATCTTTCCCCAGTTTACACAAAACAAGTTTATGGTGAATTTCGATACCAGATTTAATTCTTTGACCTTGAGTGGTTCGCGTTTGTTAAGCATGCTCTTAATTTTGATTATGTAACTGTAATCGGTGAGTAGAGGTTATGTTTTCCAATACTTATTTATTCTTGCCATGTTGTTGTATGGATATTTTTTCTTTTCAAAAGATTATTCTCTTCTTTCGGTGACTCATTACGCATATTTTTCTGATTTAGTTTCTTTCCTGTGATGCTTTTTTCATTAATTTCTTATATTTTCGGTTTGTGATCGAAAGAAAATGTACATCTCTATATTTTACTATTTTGATGCTTGGGGATTCGGGCTGAAATTAATCCGTATGGCAACAACGGCAACAATATGCATATACTGGTACCTACTATATTGAGAATGGCGTTTCACTGATTCTGATCAGAAATTGCAATCCATATTTTTGTGTCTAGAAAATTTATTTACATAGATATTTCGTTTTATTTATTTATTTTTTTTTTTAATGAGTTGTAGACGCACTAAGCGATCGTATTCGTTTTAAATCTGTCTATAAACTGGTAAATTATAACTGTTGAATTATTGATGAAATTCTTGTGAATTCACTCGATTTTTTGGAAAGCCTTTTAGCTGTTCAATTGTTTTTTTTAATTTTTGAACTCAGTTGTACATCCAAGTTGCTAATTGTTAATCCATCGAATTTTTAAAATTCTTAGGTTTCCAATTTGTAATTGTACATTTTTTGAAGGTTTGGAGTTAAAATTTATTGAGTTTTAATGTTTCAATCGTTTATCTTCCAAAGCTTGATATTTTTAATGTTAGTAAACTGAAAATTACAAGAGACTATGTTTCTTATACTTTAAAAGTCACCGGCTTTATACGTAAATTTATTTGAGAAATTTATTCCTTTTTAATTTAATAATATTAATTTTAATTTTTTCGTTTTAACTTTAGGGAGTGACGGAGGCAGAACGCGAAGCTTTCGAATTACTTCCGGATGATGAGAGACAGTGCGAAGCGTGTAAAACTACTTGCTTTCTGAGCGCTGTAATCTGTTCTTGTCAAGGTTCCAATCTAGTTTGCTTGAGGCATTTCACAGATCTTTGCGAGTGTCCGCCGGAAAAGCACACTTTAAGATATAGATATACTTTAGATGAGTTACCAATCATGCTGCAGAAGTTGAAACTGAAGTCCGAGTCCTTTGACTCATGGGTGTCGAAAGTGAAAGAGGCGATGGATCCCAAAGAGGAGAAAATCGAACTTAACGAGCTGAAAGAACTCCTGAGTGAAGCAGAAAGTAAAAAGTTCCCTGAAAGCGAACTTTTGACTGCACTCACAAATGCGATTCAAGATGCTGAGAAATGTGCAAGTGTCGCACAACAGTTGTTGAACAATAAACAGCGCACGAGGTCAGTTTTTTTATTATCAATAAAAAGAAAAATCATAGAATTTTCTTTGAATCCAAAAAGTGTTTTACTTATTCAATTTTTCATTTTCTTTTCTACAGGACAAGACAATCTGTTGAAAACAAGTACAAATTAACGGTGGAGGAGTTGACGCTCTTCTATAAGGAGATATCAAACTTGTGTTGTGACCTTAAAGAAGCTGAAGGAATCAAGTATATTTTGGATCAAGTCGTGCAGTTTCAGAAAGATGCGGAAGAATTAGAATTGATGGATGATGAGTGTGATGTCGAGAAACTGGAAAAGTGTATCGATTTCGGTGACTCGATCTGCATTGACTTGCCACAACTTGTAAGACTAAAGCAAGTAAGTATTTATTTTAAAAAATATTTTCCAATTATGATAGTAGATTTTAATACTAAAGCTAAAACCTTTCCCTTCAGAAAATGACACAGATTCAGTGGCTGGAGGAAGTAAAAACAATTCAGGAGGAGCCAAAGACTATAACTCTCGAGGAACTAGCAAGTTTGATCGAGAAGGGAATGACGATTCCACCACACTTCAGTATTGAAAACACGCTTTCCAAATTGCAAGCCCTCATGAACAGTATTGATGAATGGGAAAGAAAAGCCAAAATATTTCTTCACGTTAAAGAACGACAAACGATCAAAGCAGTTGAGGAATTTGTTCAAGAAGCTAAGGATATTGATGCCTACTTGCCAAGTTTGAGCAATCTTCAAGAAATTTTAAACAAGGCAAAGAATTGGGCCAAGACAGTGGAGGAAATCCAAGGGAAGGACAATATTGCCTACTACGACACTCTTGATGAACTTGTCCGAAAAGGGAGAAACATTCCACTTCACTTGGATGCGCTTCCGGTTCTAGAATCCACCCTCTCACAAGCGAGATCGTGGAAGGACAGGACGGCGAGGACATTCCTAAGAAAAAACTCTCATTATACATTAATGGAAGCACTTTCTCCTAGAGTTGGAGTCGGAGTTCAATCCATGAAGACCAAAAAGAACAAGGGTGATGATTCGATTGGTGCTGTTTACGTCTGTGACACTAAACTTGATGATTCCAATAATTCTGCGACTGTCGTCGCTGCTTTTAAACTCGCTGAGCAGCGGGAAATGGAGGCTATGAAAAATTTGAGGCAAAAAAACATGATGAAGACTCAACTTGAAGATTCCAAATATTGCGTGTGTCGTAAAGCCAGATTTGGGACGATGTACCATTGCGAATTGTGCAGGGATTGGTTCCATTGTAAGTTAAATTTAAGTGCTATAAGTTTTATTGAAAATCTTAACTTAAAATTAATGGATCTTAAATGTAAAAGATTTTTAATTTCTTTAATTCAAATGACCGGGAATTTGTTTTTTAGACAACATGAAAATGTTTTATGGTAATTTAATAAATTTTTCTTTTTAGCCCACTGCGTACCTCTGCCCAAACTGGCTATGAAGGGAAAAACGACGCTACCACCAGACATGAAATTCCTATGTCCCTGTTGCTTGAGGTCTCGCAGACCACGTTTGGAGACAATCTTGGCACTTTTGGTTAGTTTACAGAAAATTCCTGTTCGACTACCCGAAGGCGAGGCTCTACAATGTCTTACTGAACGAGCCATGAATTGGCAGGTATGTATCGAATATTTCAAATAATTTAAAATTGTGAAACGGTTCTTATTTTTAATTAAATTTCTTCTTCCATTTAGGATCGCGCTAGGCAAACATTAGCTACAGAAGAAATCAGCTCGGCGCTCTCGAAACTGACTATTCTTTCCCAGAAACTAGTGGAGGCCGCAGCGAGGGAAAAGACTGAGAAGATCATAAGCAGCGAATTGAAGAAGGCCGCCAACAATCCAGAGTTACATCAGAGAGTTCAAGCGATTGCACCACTTAGCGGAGTGCACTCAGATGACAGTGCTCTCAGCCCCCTGGTAAGAATTCAATTTCTATATCACATTCTAATTTAAAGAGGATCCGTTTAATAAGATTGTGAATGATTTCATTAATGAAATATTAGCTTGATCGAACCTATTCAAAAAATAAAAGATAAAGTTCTCTGGAAATATTTTTTATCTATATACTAAATTTAAATGTTTGTTTCAGGAGGAGGATGACGATGATGTGGTACCAATCGAGGATGATGAACCTTCTTGCAGTACATTTAACAGTAATGAACACGCTTATTCCTATGGTTTGTAAATTCGTTATATCTTTGTCGAAAGATATAAAGTCGAGTCAAAAATAGATCTATAAAATCTATCTGGTTAGGCAAAAATATTCTAATCTAAGAAATTCAATTTCAGTTTCCAAGTTCCACTCGAAGTTGGAAATAAACTCGAAGGACCCAGATTCTATAATCATTTTATCAGAATCCGTTAAAACCCGCCTAGAAGAGATGATGATGGAAGGTGACTTGTTGGAAGTAGCACTGGAGGAAACGCACATCATATGGCGCATTTTAAGTCACACCACAAATCCTAAAAGCGTCAGAAAATACGGAACTGCGGATGATGTTAAATCAAACCAGGATGGAGAGGTAAAGGAGGCTAAAAAGCGCGGGCGGAAACGAAAGTCTGATGACTTTGATCTCCTGAAGATGAGTCGTCAACGACCTGACGACAAAGGTTTATTCAAGCAACGCAAAGGGTTCATAACAAATAAAGATAAGAAATTGTCTGTCACTGAACAAGTTAAACGCGGGCCGCGGAAGGTAATTATTGTTAGCTTTTAACTAGTACAATTAAGTAGTCTTGAATTAAAGCTTTCTTTCTTTTCTTTCTTTTTTTTTTATGTTTATGGCTTTCCAAAGTTAGTTTACCGCTTTAATTCTGGACTTTTAGTCTATGATGTGGGCGTTAATGTGACGCTAGCAATACTGTCTATGTCGATTTCAGTTGAGTATGAATTACAGATGAAGCGAAAGGAGGGAGAGGAAGTGCCGAAAAAGCGGGTGGGTCGCAAGAAAACTAAACAGGACACTTCTGAAGATGAAGAAGACTGTGCTGCATTCAGTTGCCTGCGACCCAGCGGTAAGATAATTGAAGTTTGAAACCTGTTATTCTTCTCTCATCATTTTATTCTTTTTATTACTATATTACAATATTTATTTTATAGGTCACGAAGTTGACTGGGTCCAGTGTGATGGTGGCTGTAATGGATGGTTCCACATGCACTGTGTCGGTCTGGACAGAACTGAACTTGCAGAAGAAGATGACTACGTCTGTGCTAATTGTAAAGATACGGATCAAAACACGACGGTATGATCGTTAAAGAGATAAAACTACGTTTTTCATAATAATTTCTTATAGTTTCTCGTATTTCGTTGTACATATGCTGTTAGTCAGTGCTTGCATGGGGAAGCTTTTAGGTCTTTTATTCCTTTTTTTTTTTTGTTTTTTTTTTAGAAACGTTACATACTAGAACGACGGTATCGCCCTATATTCAGTAGACATCATCTTTCATTTGTAAATTTTTCAAGTACGTTTACGCGAGACCACTGTAAATATCAATTAAAAAATACTTACGTTTTTTGATAAACGATAGGCGAAAAGTCTACCTTAATGTCGCTTAATTTTACGTAGTTTAATAAAGATTGTACAGGAAGAAAGGGAGACTATAGCTGCTTTATTTTATTTTTTTCGCGTATTTTCATTTTTTTTCGTGCATTTTACTTTCGTTAATGTTCTGATGTTGACGCAAAAGCACAAATCGAGTGCCTTTGTAAATACATACATGGACATAATAGTGATTTTTTTTAATTGCGTCCGATCTTTTAACTTTTGACTGGAGAGAAATTCCGTCAATTTCTTTTTGGAGTGATCCGTGACTTGTGAAAGATGATGTTTCAACGTTCATCAGTTATCTGAAAATTTCAGTCTTTTTTACCATAAATTTTTCAGAAGAATTATGAAGTTTTAATGACGTCCTCTTAAAATATGAAAAGCAATGATAGTTTTCTCTTCCAAATTCTCATTATGTTATTCACTTTTTTTTCCTGCAGTGTAGATTGATTAGATAAAGAAACTACGTAAAAAATTTGTCTTAGAGGCATGTCTTTGTTTTGCACTGATTTTTGTATGGACGAGCTGTGGTGGAAGTGTCTCGTAAACTGCCTTATTTTAATAATTTGGCGTTCATTAGCCTCATAATTTATACAAGTTTCCGTTTTTTGGTTCATGTAATTAAATTTAAAATCAACGCAACTTGTATTATTATAAGCACGAAAGAATTTTTGTTCAATGTCAGAATCAGCATTTTGTCAACACTTCTCACACATAACGAATCCATAATTCAATAGTCTTCGTTTTGATGTAAAGTACATTTTATCACTTTTAAATGTGATGAAACAATCAAGATATCATACCGATAAATACGTTATTTTATTGATTAAATTAAAGAATTATGTCAATCGTGGAAAGTAATAAAACTTATTTAAGTAAAAAGTGATGATAAAATATTTATGTATCTTAATAAAAGAAAGAAAGAAAGAAAAAGAAAGAGAGCTCGATTACATATCATCAACAATGTTTTTTTTTTCTTTGTTTAAATCCATTGACTCTTTCACAGCGCTGTTTAAGTTTCGTATACTGTATCATAGTTTGGTGAAATAATTGAAACATACTTTATACTAGGAATGTAAAATATATATAATATAATACATCCGCTATAAACTGACGAATTAATGTTTTATTACGAAAAATTTTACACCTTCAGCATGTTCTCAAATCTAAAGCATTGTCAGTATAAACATTTAAAGGTTTCACGTTTTAAAATTCTATAATTAAAATCTTTAAAAAGTATCCAGAATTTTTTAAATAGCGTTTCTTAAAGTTTCAATATTTAATCATTATTTTAGAACTTTCGCTGCACAATTCAAAATTGTATTATTTCAAACTACAGCATTTTTAAAATTTCCCAATGTATTAAGTTTGAAGTTTTTATCTGTTATCATTATTTAGAAAAGTAGTGCAATGTTGTTCTTCAGTTCACTAGATATCTTTCGCACTTTATCAATCAGTTGCGTAGAGCAATATTTTTTTCTTGTTTGGAAAAATGTAGTTAGCAGAGCCAGACAGACTGGCTGAATCTTTAAACCTGGATCCACTTCTATCCGTTTCTCAATCCCAGGGATACCACAGCGGGGATGCCGATGGGGATACAGATACAGAAAGTCAAGATGCGATTTCTTTCGTTAATACTTTCTAAATTGAAGGCGAAAAATAACGTTGCATCTGCACAAAGGAACAATTTCTGCTATGCTGAAAAATCAAGAAGGATAGTTCAGCAAATCGTTCAACAGAAGTCATCCGTCACTCCTTCAACACCTGAACAACCTCTCATCAAAATTTATCTAAATGTCACCGGAAAATTAATCTGCAAAGATTGAGAAACCTTTCTGGGATAAAAATTTTTCGCTTACGTCACGGATGAACCCTGACGTGTTCAATTGTGACGTTCTTGAGTCACTTCAAATTTTTGAAATTCTATTTTTTAAAAGTGATTAATAGCCTCGAGAATAAAATTTTAAATCAACTTTGTTATGCAATTTGTTTATAATTTTTTTGTGCGCCAAGGATATTTAAAAAATTTTCTTGAGATAAAAAATCTTTCAATTTGGAATTTTCAAAACAAAAAGCAAACTAATTTAAGTGCTCTTAATCAATATTATATTCAAAACATTTTTAGTTGGTGACGTTTAAATATTAATAAGAGAGATTAGCGAATAATGTGCACAGTCGTCCGCAAAAAAGTGGAAAGAAGTAGTTAAAGAACTTTATAAAACTTTTTTTTTCCTCAAGAAAATAAATAAACTTCCTGGGTAAATTGTAAGGAAAATAAAAACAACGTTGGAGTTTCTAGGAGCCACCGATCTTTTATGGCGTGAATTTTGTAAGAAAATAATCGTCATTATATGGATCTTGCAGTGGGAAATGAATGTAAAGCCTTCATAAATCCTTCGCGCTGATGGTGTGTGTACAGATAGACTGAAAATGATGTATGTTATAAAATATAAAAATAGATAATTATTATGTACACCTTTAATATTCTACTATCTATAATCCAACTGTTTTAATCAAAAAGCACAGTGAGGAAAAACTGCAATTTTTAGTTTAAAAAGATCCAAAGTTTGTATTTCTCAAACTCTTGAATTATTTGTGATTCTTTGGAATTTACTTTTTTTTTTAAACATTTCGATTTAAATTCTTTTGATTTATTTGAATCCTTTGGACTTCAATTCATTTAAATTCTATGAATTCTTGAATTCAGATGTAAAATTCTTTCAAGTTCTTCAAAAATGCCTCTTTTGGAATTTCCAAATACAAATTTTCATTTATCCCTCACTGTGTGAAGTGAATTCTTTCGAGATGAAGTGTGAAAAATATTTTTAACTTAATACCCTTTTTCCGAAAAATATTAAAATATTTTTGAAACAACAAACTGTTACACTGAAGTATGAAATACTTTTGAAAAAATTTTAACAAAATTACTTAAAATATTACGTAAAATATTTTTGAAATTATTTGAACCACTTAATAATTTGATGTTAATTTATTTGTAACGCTTTTTTCACATTTCTTCTTCAAAATTTCAGGAGTAACATTTTTCTTCTTAGAAGTACTTTTTTCTATGTTATGAAAAACAATGTTTTGGTAAAAGAAAGTAGAGAGGTGTCCTGCGTGTACAATGTACATAATACTGCATCTTAGATATTCTCTGGTAGGAAAATTTAAGGAAGCCATAGTCTTTTGTAAAATAAAATATATTATTACTTATTACACACAATTTGTTTTAAATTAAAAAATATCAATTTTGAATAGATGGATGTAATCTGCAAAAATTGGGCTTTTTGAAAAAGAAGGAATCTTAAACCTTGATTTTTGAGAAACTACGTCATCGTTCACGTGACTTTGTACAATTATCCTTGATTATTTATGTTTTTTTAATCGAAGTTCATGTTAACGTATGTGTAATCTAGATTTACGGATCACGACACACAGTGTGTTTTAAATATTTTAAATTCAGTATTTAAAACAGACTGTAAATTAAAGTCAAATGGGAGATAATACACATATATATTTTTATATAGTCTCGTAGCGTTGTGGTTTTTCTCAACGCCGTTAAGTATTTTTATTAATTTTTGTATAATCAGAAAATGAATTTTATTTTACTTCCGTTTTTTATTTTTTTTTTTCCTATCTTTTTGTCAAAAGAGAATTTTTGAAAGAATGTCTTTGGCCTGAAAATGGAATCATCGATGAAGAAATGTATGTTTATATAAAAGACCTTGTATCTAGATGTAACTCTTAGAATTGATCGCTATCTCCAAATTTTTAAAATTTTTTCGTTAAATAGTTACATATTTCTTTTTTATTGATATATGCTTAGAAATTTTTCGTTACAATCTTCGTTTTGGTTTGATTTAAAAATAGTTTATTGTTCCTTTCTTTTCATCAAAATTCATTCATCTTTATAAAATACTACAATGGTGTACTTTGCCAGGTAAAGTAGATGTATTATCAAATAATTAACAGTATGGATAACTATTTTAATATGCGACACAGAATCTAGATTTCATTGTACACCCACGATATTATGTAGACGAATTACAGATATTTATAAAACTTAAGGATGAAATTAAGATATGAATGTAGTTAAAAAGTTTGTTTGTAAGATTATAACATACTCATTTGCGAAAGAGTATAATAAATATTATACGTACAATAAAACAATCTGGTTTTGTAGAATTTAAAAATTGAACCTTTATGAAAAATTTAATAAGAAATTAGTTTTAAAATAGAGACAATTAATTTGTCTTAAGAAGTAAAATCAACGGTATTATAATCGTAATATTTTACCGGACCAATAAAATTCAGAAGATTTAAAGAAAATTTAAGTCCAGAAGAATTCAAAATAATTAAAAGTTTTAAACCCCTTTTCCCGTTCCCTTTTTAATCAAATTTTCAAAATCACTTTTGCATCCCCTTTTTTAACATCGTTTTGTAAGTTTTAATTATTGGTTTTCACTGCAGTATAAGCTGCATTTTTTATATGCAAATACGACAAGTTTGATAAAGAAGAAAGATGATTCACTGGTTTAATGATATAGGTTTATATAGAGAGTGGGATAGTCATTCATGATCACGGATACATGACACTAATTTGCACCGATTACTGATCACTGATGTGATGATTCACTTCAATTTATTTATTTAGCTTTAATGCTGATTCTACAGTTTATCATATTTACTCTCGTGGTCAAGGCAAAAAAAATGAATCATTCTTCAGAAATTGTCACCGTGTTGAACATTGTTCTTGACCACAATACACTTTCCATTTGCAGTCCTTTGTTGAATTAATATTTCACCGTAGGTATTTACTAAACAGTATTTCGAATTCTACGAATTTAGAAGAATTTTTGTCTATATTGCATCAATATTATTACATATTCAATGATGTTTGCTTATTTTTATTTGAAAACGAAAATTAAAAATACAGAGAGAAAAAAATCAGTCGAAATAAAATGAAAACATATAGAATATAAAACGAATGAACCGCAAATAAAAAATAAACCGTAAATAAAAATAAATATAAATCTGGTTTATTTTTAAAACAAAAATATCTGTGGAATCCTTTTTCAAATGATTAAAATCACTTATATCCTTTAAAATCCTTTGAAATCTTGAAAATTATCTGAAAACCATCATTAAAAACTTTAAATTACCAAATGTTTTGTGATTTCATTAAATTTATTCCCTACAGTTCTCTAGAAATTCGTTTAAATCACCTAAAATTCAATTTTTTTAATTTTCTGAATCCCGTTGGAATCTTTCAAAATCCTCAAAAGTGTCAATAACCCGCCCTCTCCCCTCCCATTTCAATTTTTACAATTTTCTTCAATCATCTTATTTTTCTTCCCCCCTCATTCCCTAAAATCTGTTACGTAATTTACAGTGGTCTCTAAATAGATTTAATATTCTATTTTGTATAAAAATTCTTTATTTTTTTTTCTCAATAGAGCAATAAATAATAATAAATTAATAGAGGAAATTTGTCAGTGAAAATTAAGAAACTAAATGCATGAAGGTAGATAAAAATTGATTGTGAAATATGTAGAGCTAATCGCCATATTCTCGAAAGATTGATCGGATATGAGTTTGACAATTTCCTTCTTTGTAAAGAAACCCTCCAGCGAATTGTGTACTTGATAGCGTGAGAGCAAAGCCTAGCGCATCCCGCATAATTATCTTCTCAGAGAACCTTATACTACTTTACTGCCGGGCTCTTTGAGTTCCCCTTACCATTTCCGGTTATAACCGAGCACAATGAAGTAAAAAACGAAAATTCTTGATGATAACGTCGGAAAATTTTGTAAAAAATCTATAAAGACCTGCCAAAACATTCTTAATTAATCTCAATATACACCTTTAATAATAAGCATATATGTACTCTTTAAAACCCTTATTTTTGAAAGAAAATTATTCAATTTATTTGAAATGTATATAATCGTAGCATGAAAATACGAGTCCTCTATGAAAATCATGAAAATTAACGCTGAAGTTTCAATTTTGAGCGAACTAGTACATATGATTTATCGTTGAATGCATATTCAATATTCAATTCATTTAATTTAAATTTTAATTAATTTCTAACTTTCAATTGATATCTATCTCGCATTGAGACGCAAGCTTATTGTTTAATGTAAAGTTTCGCATTTTTAAATGCCATTAAATAAAATTGAATGCGAGAAAAGTGTAAAACCGAAATAAAAACCATCTATAGCTATAATAAAAATTCTGTAGAAAAAATTTGCTTATCCCAAATCCGGGTCGATGTGAGAGAATAATGAGTCGTAAGCATAGGTGCATTATTCATCTAAAGTGATATTATTAAATATGTAATTATAAGTTCATAATCATGCATAATAAGTTCTATAGAACTTAAAAACCGTAATTATAAGAAATAACAAAAATTACTCTAAACTTTCATTATTTTATATTTTAATATAAAATACGACTTAAAAAAATAAAAACATTTTTGCGCCATAGATGGGAAAGAATTAAAAATTATTTCTTTTATATATAATAAAAAGAAAAAAAATTAGAATCCTATTCCGTAATTGTTATTTTGTTTATTCTAAGAATATTTATTATTATTATAATACTTTTATATTATAGATTATATATTATAATTATTTCACTTTCGACAGTGATTGTCAACTCGCGGGCGATTCATCAGTGATTGTTCGTGACTTTGTATAGTATATGGGTATATATGCAAGCAGCATGTTTGACATTCTCCTTGTCTTTCTCTGTCTCTCTCATGACAGGAGTGTACAATTTGGGAGACTTCAAAGGAACTTAAAAAGTAGAATTATACTAATAAAAAATCCTAGTTTTCTTGTTTAAACACTCCAGTTCATATTACAATTTTCCAAACATGTCTTAAAATTAGAATGTCTAGAAAATTAGAATAAATAAATAATTTTCTAAATTATTACTAATTTATATATCACCACAACCAAATTGCATTATGCGATTTAATTTGATTATTTCATTCAATTATTTTATTTACTTATTTTATTTAATTATGCGATTTGATTTGATTGACGTTGGGAAAACACTTCAGGCATTTGTAATTTAATATTTAATATCATCATAAATTAAATCAATTTTCGTATTACATCAAAGAAGAGGAATTTTGGCAGATAAAATTATATAATGTAAAGATTCAAAAGAGTAAATTATAAAAGTAGATACACAATATCACCTCATCTCTGACAATATCTTACACAGTAGAATGAGTTTAAAAAAAGAAGTGTCATCATCCTCAAGATGATGACCTTTGCAGATAAAATTATTTAATGCAACGAATCAAATCTTAAGACTATTTCCATAACATAACACTGATGTACCAATTATAACATAACAATGTACCAATCTTCTAAATCCTAATGCATCTTTTTCTTTTCCTATTTTTTTGTGTTTATTCTGAAGCTTCTAGGTACCTTAAGAATAAACACAAGATTTTACAGTAAATCGCATATTATTATGCACATATATAAGATTCGTTCTTGATGATACATCATGCACCTTTTTCCTTCTTCTTAATCCTTAAAGGACCCCTTTAACTCTATCATCAAGAGTTCAACTCCATTCTAAAGAAGAAATGCTAGGGTTTAGAACTCACTATACTCTTCACTGGCCTCTCAGACTCTTTGAAGCCGCTCATGCTCATAAGCTGAGTATCGTCACCGTCAGTGTTCGTTGTGGCTTTGCGAGCTAGGGACTCTTTTATTAGCCTCTCGTCGCGTATCAACACGACGCGGGGAGTGTGTGATTAAAGGACACACTGTGCTATCATTTATCAGTTAAAAAAAAAACAGCAGTGTGGTTTATATGAGCTGATCCTCCAGTGATCCAGTTCTGATATCCAGACCACCATCTGACAAAAAAGTATACTTTCAGACTGAAAGAACCCTCCAGGGTTAGGTGGAACTGAGTGATTAGGATTGTGAAGGAAGAATCCGGGCAACATGGCCACCGCCATAGATGACCGGCAGGAGTTGCTGGAACAATTTCAGGCGGTGAGTATACGTCATCAGAATGATAGATACACAATCTCTAAAGACCCTGAAAGAACCTCTACTCAAGCAACGTGGAATGTAAATGGGCTAGGGTCGCTTGTGCCTTTTATCGATCTCTGCTTACATGGGATGGATACCCTCGCTGGAACACTCACCCTCGTGGCTGTCGAATGCCACGCCGGGTGTCATCGCCTTCCAATTGTTAAAACCTTTTTACCAGATGACCTGCACCCTTCTATAATCTATCTGACACTTGTTCGGGTCACTGAATTCAAAATTTCCGTTTCAATTAATCGCTGGTCATTTTACATGTGTCATTTCACTTTTACATGTGTAAAAGTTGGAAGATTGGATGCATATTCAGTTGAAAAGATATGTTGAGACAATATTGACCTCATGCTGATAATGAGGATGTTTTGCACTTTAATATGCACTAATATCTGCAGTATAACTTTCTTTAATGTAATGCTTTCAAGATTCAGGCACTGTTAACTCTCAGGAACTTCCAATATACATGTATTAAAATTTATGATATCACAATGTATGCAGAACAGTTTGGTAATATATATTATGCTAATGTTACCTCACATGTACTGCAATTTTACACTTATCAAAGTATTGTGGTTTCACTTTACAATATCTTTATTGCAAGTTTGCAAACATTTTTTATGAAGAAGAGCCTCTATAACGTTTGAAATTCTTCAGTTTTGAAAGTTGAGCTGTTTAATATCTAAAGAATTACCTAAAGAACTTGATCGGAAATTGTTGTGTTTCTGTTTTAAAAGTTGAGCCGTTTAACATATGAAAACGTATATAAATGAAAAGTTAAAGGGTAGAAGAAAGGGTAAAGACCAAAATAAGGTGCCACTCATTGCTGTGAATCCTCTAATTTCTTTTAGAAGTTGTTGGCGCATTAACAACACGTGTCTCACATTCCATCGCAGCATGTTGAAAATTCAGCCGGTTTATACTCTATAGAATATAGGTATACAAAACCGAACAAAGGTCTCAGCACACCTGCTTAACTATGAAGACTCGTAAGCGAGTCACGTGGATTGTGATCTACGTCATTTATATACACACGATTGCCAGCTTTGCTCTAGATAGCTTCATATCATTTGAATTTTCATACTTTGATTCAGAATCAATTAGTCGAAGCTGGTTTATCACATTTTTTATATAAGAATGCATTTTTATAAAAAATGTGATAAACCAGCTTCTCACATAAACCAGCTTTCACACACAAAGAGTGAATTGATTTTACATATAATTATTTCATTAATTTATGCTTCCTGCATCAAAGCAGTGGAAATTAGAATGTAACTTAAAACATTTCTATTACTAGGATTTAGTTAAACATTTCTCATAATATGCGAAATGAATAATTATGCGAAATTCCTAGCATTTTACTAAAGTTCCATAAAGAGTAATTATATTCAGAGATTTGAAATTAAACTGTTGAAATTGGAATGTGGTCTGTAATTTCGATTTAATAAAAGTATAAATAGCAGGTATACAAAGTAAATCAGAACATTTATTTTGACCATTGCTTTATCTATTAGCTGCACGCATAGAATAGCGTTTCTTTCTCTCGATTTTTGCTATTTTATAATATTTACATCAGAATTGTCAGAATTATGTATCTTGTACATAAAAGGCAAAATGACTTACTTATTTGCCCTTAATAGTAGACTCTAACCGTTAATGACAGATAATGTGGCAGTTGGAAAATTGCATTGCTTTCTACTTGATTTGGTGAGAGCCATTTAGTGTAGCTCAAATTGGGAGTTAATTTATTTTGTAGGATAACCAAAATAGGCTAACGAGGCTTTCCCTTACAGTAATGACGGTGTGGACACCATGGATATTTTTTTGCAACACTATTTACTTCAATAACAGTATAATAGTATCCATTATCTTTAAAATGCTTGAAAACATTTTATATTCTCTTATATTCCTAAACCATCCTAATTAATTTTTTTGTTTTATGTACAGTATCTCACGCTTCATTCTTAAAGCGGTGCAATTCAGAGTTCTTGCAATTTTTCATTGTTCAAAGACCTTATTAGAGAATTTAAGTATGTCACTCCTGTTCACCTACAGCTATCATAGAGAAAATTAAGTTTACTGTTTTGTCGGGTCACATTCTTGAAAATCTTGAATAAACAAAAAATGTGGTTAAAGTCTTTATAGTTAATCTCAAAGTCTCTCATCTGGAAGTGCATTTAAGTCAGATTGTTTCCCATGATGAAGTCAGACACAAAGGAATGCCAATTATTGTGCAATTAAACGCCGATAGAATAGCAAATGAAGTGAACTCGAGTACTTAAAAATAGTGAGTTTTGCGTAACATTACTGGAACAAGTACTCTCAACATATATATATATAGCCGGTGCATTATAAGTGATACCAGTATCACTTATAACGTTATCAACGAATACACGCAAATATTGCAAAGTTCCTTATGTGCAGCTTCTGATAAGCAAACATAACAATTTTGTGAAAATTTTTAAATTGAAGTTTTCTTTAAATTTATTGTTTCTTCAAACTATTTTTATGGCAATCGCAATTAATTATAATTGGCTACCTAATTAAATAGAATTTTGAGAATAGTACGAGTAAGAATAATTGAAAAATTTGCTATGGTAAATTTAATAGATGTAATAGAGTCGAGAGAAGGCCGATTATGTCACACTCGTAACCATAAATTCGTCTTAAGTACCATTTGAAATAACAAGGACAAAAAGTAATGAACGCACTTTGCAGAAAATAGACTTCGCATGTAAATTACAGTCCAGTCGATTCATTTGTATTTTATTCATATGAAAAAAAGTGGTCATAAAAAAACATAATATTAAACATAAAGAGACCTTGATTTAAGGAAAACTGACATCTATTTTTTCACAATATATAATACAAACATCAAAAATTATTGACTATATATGGCATGTCCCATATATAACATATTATAACTTCTACATGGGTGACCATCATAAATTATTTCACTCGTAATCTCATAACGGTATAATGAACATCTCAAAGTGCGACGTCGAGTTGATATTCCCAAAAATGCTGGAACCACACCTCTGCTTTCTCAAAAATACCGTTGGCACATTTTAGCTACAAATAAGTCATCACTCAGCATACTCAGTGACGCCCTTAATTTATATACATACTTCATACATCATTGAATCATTCTTTTACCAAAGTCTAATCGGTACGGATTTATGCGATATATATATAGAGTGTACAGCCAAGTCGAGTTTTCTGGAGGCCATTGCTTTCTCATTCAATGACCGCGGTCAAGCATACGTTCACGCTCGACCAACAGAACTGACAATGGGAATGTTTGCAGACCTGAGTACAACTTTTTGCTCAACTTGTTTGTCGCACCAAGATGAGAAGATACAACAATCCATTAACATCATTTATTAAACCATTTCCATCTTGGAAACATGAAACGAGAAAAGCGATTTGATTGATTTGATGTCGATTGTAATTTCATCTCTTCCAAGTAAATTTGAATCTATGTAAATTTACTCTTTAATGAGGGCTCAACAAATATTAACATTCAGACATTTTCTTCTCTATATAAAAAATAACTAACTATATAAAATAATTGATCTTAGAATCGACCGGAAATCGGGTTTTCTCTCGATCTGAACCTGATCGGAGCTAGAGTTTCCCAATCTGGACCCGGCCGGGCCTCATTCTACTTTGATCGGATGAAAATTGTGGTAATTGAAATTCAAGGCGAAGAGAGTAAAAGATATATATTATAGCTTAGAGAATCGTGTGGCTAAAGATCACGGATTCGTGACTGGAGGCTGCTGGCAAGCTATTCAGGAACCACGACTCTGCATAGTTCATTAGAGAAACTTAGTATATGTACATGTACAAACATTGTAAAATTTTACAATGTATTTACAAAATTTTACAATGTATATACAAAATTTTATAATATATACAAGTATATACATTATTCTAATAAAAATCACAGTTGTGTGTATACACGTTGTGTGCTATTCATACTTACTCTATACTCTCAATACTTCATTTATACAGATAAATGACTAAGCTGATGCCTCTTTATTTTTATGATGGCGCCAAAGTAATACAAATAAGAAGCAGACAAATAGATTATAATTAGACTTTATATTAACAAGTTTCATCAACTTATAACAATCTTAATAATGAAATGAAATTGATAATATAATTTATATCTTCGATCATGTTTTTACTTTGTATTAAGACAATTGAAAATTTAGCCTTGCTTGAGCTTTATAGAATTATCTGAGTCATAAAAGCAGAAATACACGATTTTATTGGGAGATTATTGTTGAGATTAAAACATGATTGTAAAATTTGTAGCAATCTATTCGCTATCAATTTACTTTTTATTACTTAATTATCAAATACGAGGTTTACAATACACGACTCTGTATATTTTTGATATGATATGTTTTTAATTGGTAAGCATTACAAACAAGCGCAAAATTGCTTTTCAAAAACGAATTGAAACTGTGTACTCGTATTGTTACTTTTAATGAATGGGATATTTTAATTAGAGTAGAATTGGGTAGATTATATTGGAGTAGAGAATATTTTCCGAATGAGCCCATCGAGTATTATTTAATTATGTAATCTCATTTTCTCGATTCCATTTGCGATAGATCTCTTTAATTTTGCTGTTATTAAAAATATGTTTAATCATTTAAAATTTCTAAAAAATAAAAGCTTATTTAGTTACAAGTTTTTTAACAATAAAAAAATTGTTTTACATATTAAAGAAATGTTTATTAACATTTGACTTCATTCATGTAATGAATAAAAACAATCTGTATGAAAGAATCTCTAAGAAGTGGAAGTTCAGTGTTTTTCTACTGATACTTAAAGCACAGAGAATGAAGCGGAAACAGAAAAAATTCTTGGGGGAATTATTACTTTTGTATGACAAAGAGTTTGTTCCTGTCATAGATAAAGATAAGTTTCAAGTGAAAAATCAAGGAACAGTGAAAGTCTGACCTTCAGTGCAAAAAATTCGAACCGTGAAACATACAAGAGAGTTGGCAAGTTTACGTCTTCATTTTTAAGTCAAGAAAAAAAAAAACATTATAAAAACCTCGTAAAAAATTGTGCTCCATAAACAGTTTTTATCTTGGACAAAAACTGAGTTCAGAAATCCTAAAAAATTCAATTTTAGAAGGAAAATAAAATGTATTCCTCTTGTTAAAAGTGAACATAAATATAAACATTTTTCATTCCATTTTGAACTATATTCGAAAATATCATTTTCATGCGATTCAAAAAGAAAGTTAAATCAGAATCACTGAACAATAACAATAAAATAATTAAATCTTTACCGCGATTAATTGAAATCACTGAACTGTGTTACTAAAAAGATTGAAAATATTTTCAATTATACAATTATTGAATTATTATTATTCAATTATTATTATTATTCAATTATTATTATTCAATTATTCAATAGCAATTTTACGCTGTTTTCTTCTCTTTTGTACCTACCCAATATTGGGTAGGTACAAAAGAGAGGAAAACAGCGTAAAATTGCTCGTTTTCAAGCTTTTTGCAACGCTGCCCGAGTCGAAATATAGGTCCTCCTTTTATTCTCCAAATTCTATAAATTCGAGAACTTAAGAGGATCAAAAGAGGATTTATTTCAATATATTCTAAGTCCTAAAGAAGTCCTCAAAATATGCGCAAATTTCCGCTTTTACATGTTTTGAGGACTAAAAGAGGATTTAGTGAAAGCCTCGTTACAGCCACTTAGGTCCTTCTTTAAATTCGACATATATTCTAATGCGCTTGCGTCATTTTTACAACAATGTGAAGTCGTTGAAAATGCAATCGCTGTTCCGATTCAAAATCTTACGTTAGTTTGTATATACATGAACATAGATAACACTGTGTACATTGGATTACTAATCAACGAAAAAGAGATTGAATAAAAATATTAGCACTTCAATATCTGGATTATTTAATATAAAATTAGAGAACTACCAGCATGAACTATTTTTTATATAAGATTTTCAAGTAACGATCTCTTGTTAGTTTTTGAATAGCGTAGGAAATTAATATCCATTGATTTTTATATAATTTGTTAGAATGTAGATAATCAATCTCTATGACATTATTAAATATTAAAAAATAGTGAATAATTATAACTATTAATTGTCATTAATAATTTTAAATTCTGAGACTAACACAGAGAGAAAATGGAGGTTTGAATGAGGACTTAGAAAATTTTAAAAAAATTCAATTAGGCTAAAGAGAATCTATATTTCGACTCGGGAATTCTTTCATAAACCATTTTTCACCATCAGTTTACGGTATCAAGGATCATGATACAATGCAATTCACGAGCAGCGAAAAATGAGGAATAATTTATAGATAAGATATATCCATCTCTATGCCACAGATATTAGAAATAATGTAATCCTACCTACAGTTTATAAATCATTCATTGATTTAAGCATCAAGTACACTGAAAATCAATAGCATGCTATTAGGTTCAGGGAAAACACGATAAGAGTTGATCCTTCTTTGTTCCTCATTGCTTGTATATCTAATCACTATTTATTTGTGCCGTTGTAGTTTTTTGTATGCATTTTGTGCACGCGTCGGAAAGGTGTAAACTAGTGCAATAATCATTATAATGGGCTGTAAAAGTATAAATTGTAGTGAAGAGTCCAGTTTTGCTGAGACTGCACACTTTTTGCTAGCTCAAGACATTTTTATGTTCAATGAATAAAATCGGAATGAAAATACATGTCTCTGATTAGAACATCATTTTATTGCAGAACAGATAATGAAATAAACCTAACTTTCGTTATTTTAACTTATATGTATTTCGTTTTTTTTTTCTTTTAAATTCATAATACATTCTTTTCTGTATTGAAATTTCATAAAAAATTAATATTTTATCTTTAAATCATATCCTTAACGCACTTTATTGTAACATTCTATTTTTATAAGTACAACGACCTGGGCCATCCTGACTATATAAAGATAAACGGCAGAGCTGTAAAATCGAGAAAATAAGCTGCAATTTGTCGCAATAAAAAACCGACCGCATTTCAATTTACTTCCATTGCCTAATCCGTTTCAATGACCCTCTACTACCTCTTCTTTTGTGAAAGTGTATCACAGAACGCAAGACAATGAAAATTTATTTTACAGCTAGGATTTTATAAGTAAGGACAAGAGTTTATGTTGAAATTATACAATAAAAAATAAAGACATATAAAAATAAGACTCAATAAAATAAGATCTCAATTTTGGGGCCCGAAAATAAGACTGAATTGATTTCTGTTAATTATTAATTTCTTAAATTCATTCATTTCTTGTGATCTTACTCGAAGTTGAAATACCTGTCATGTATTGCCAGAAAAATTATTGACCTCAGGGCTTTTCCCTCGGTTTGAGTCACCATAAATTTTTTCAATGAGTAATAGATGACTCATATACATATTCAATCGATTGATTTTTAATTCAGTGTGAATCTTTCTTTCAAAACTATGAAAATAAAGAAGCTTAGTTTTTAGCAAAGCGTACTATTTTAATAAATGTCTTGAATTTAAAATGCAAATGCCTTCCAAAAATTTTAAATAACTTTAATGTCATCTGTAATTCTATTTCAATAGTTTTTAATATTTCGTAATCAATCATGTTAAAAATGAGTTGAAAAGAGGACTATTTTTAATTTTTCATGGAGATTAAAATTTTTCTTTATAGTTGAAATACTCATAAAACGGTCCAGGTGGTGAACCCACATGATTCACCCCATAGTTACTTTTCTTTTTCGACTCGTGCAGACATTTATAAATATAAATCGCTTGAATTACGTCTAACATTTCAAGCACGTGTCTCAAACCCCCTGGAGAGGCACTTTTCTATCTTGTTAAAATTAAAAAAATAAAAAACTAATATATAAATAAATAAAGTATAAAATAAAATAAAATAAAATAGAAATAAAAAATAAATTTAAATAAGGATTATTTAAATTTTAAGACCATACGGGAAACGCACTAAGTGCGTGACGCGGTTTGTTGTTTCTGTCCCACGCTTAACTTATAGTATATTACGCACTGTATGTATAATTAATCCATCCTTTGCTTGAACGAATGTTTCACAGCCAATCTGAAATTGAGCCTGTCACGAAGGTAAAAAAAATAAAAACGCCTTTTAATTTACATACGTCAGAGTTTTATATACATTGTTAAAAATTTCAAAAACATGATTACTATCTGTTAAACCTTTAATGTGAACTATAATTGATAATAGTTAATCATAATTGACATCAGACTTATAAAAAATTTTCTATCATCAAAAAATTACTCTATTACTATATTTGTAATAATTCATCAATATAATCAATTCGTCAATGACATTTTTTCTGTATGTCTTGAATATTAAATTATTCAAAGTTATATGAGTAAAAATATGTATGTATTTTAATTTCCGTTTTGTGAACTGGAAATCGGAAATTAGACATGTTGAGCAATTTTCTCTGTGTGGGTTACATTTTACGAGTGGAATATTGACCCGAAGACTAAATTGTACCTCAGGGTTGATGACTCAGACAGGAAAAAACTTTTTGCTAGAGTAAGTTGAACTTATTATCGAGTTGAGTCAAATTTTAGTTATTCTTGCATTTCAGAGTCTCAAATGCAGTCCAACTTCCAGTAGGATTGAAACAGAGTTTTAAATTAATTCTCTTAAATTAGATCAAACCTTGGTCATTTTAACAGAAAGTAAAGAGAAATTTCTCTATCTTCATTATTTATTGCCTGTCAAAACCGCAATCCGTCAATAAAAATACCGCAACCGGATATATATTATGTGTATCTTGGACCGGTAATTGTTTTCTGCGGTACCGAAATATCCAATAATGTCTGACTTCAGTGGCATTGCAATTAAGCAATCCGGATTTGAGAATGGTAGTTCTCAAAAAGATGTTAACTTATAAATAAAAAATTAAAAACGTGCCATTAAAGTATGTAAATTACCATTCCCATCTTTTAATTTCTTCAATATTTTTCCTGAAATTTTTATTGGATTCTTTTATTACTAAAGCAGCGACTTCAATGTAAAGGAAGTGCTGATACGCCATTTCATTGAAAATAGAGCCACAATAAAAAAGATCTTTCACTTTCTATCAAATCACTCACTTTTTCCTGTCTTTTGTGATAGCAGGACACACGTGGGTGAAGCGATTCACTTTATAAAATTCATTCTTTTATGATAAATTTAATTAAGTGAAAGCCGGAGAAATGTCAAGCAAAAGAACTTTGAAGGTTGCTCGAAGATTATATATAACATACATAAGTCCTTTTGATTCTAATTTTAAGCCGTATTGACTTAGTTACATTTAATAAAATGATTAATGCGGGTACCCGTTTCACCAACACTAAACTACACGTTCATGATGGTTTGAAAACCCACAAGAACTTGATTGAATTGGGATATTTGATACTTATCTAAAACAGGGAAGTGGTTCTTTCTTCTTGAAACATGAGCAACCAACAAATTGAAAAAATACACGAGTCCATCGCAGTATTAAATTAAAAACTACTGAATTGAAAAAAGCAATCTTTCCGTGAAAAAAAAAATTTCTACAGTTTCATTTCCTTAATTTATCAATTTTAATACATAAAATCTCGCAGTTAAAATGTAAAAAAACTATACATTTTTTCACCAGCATAGTTGATGGTTGAATAATAAAAACGTCATATCCAGGAATGCACTTACACACACCCACGTGCTTCGAATCAAAGAGCTTAGTGTAAGAGTCGAACGAATCGAAAGGAATCGCACATTAAAGTGCAAAAGTCTGATTCATCGGCTGGAATATTATTTGCTGGCTTACACATGACTGATGGAGGATGTTAAAAAAAAAAAAGAAAATTCTTGTGTCTTGTTTTCATATATAACGTGACCAGGTTCGCGAAACAAAAGAGAGACGTGCATCTGCCCTTGACCACATTATTCAAGTTAACGTGATCCACACATTCTGAATCAGATTGTCAATCATTTTCTCTTTCATATTTTAAGATTATTATTGTACATCAAATATATACGAAGGAAACATTTTGAAATTAAAAATGATTTCTATTTGAAATAGCATTCATATTGTTGTACGGTCATGTTGCACTAAAAATATCTCTTTACTTTTCTGGGCCTTTTGTGGCCCAACATCCCACGTTTTAACTTCCCACGCTCCTGAGACAAGTCAAATTTTAACATCATTTGAATTGTATAGCGACTGACGAAATCTCAATGAAGTTTTTAAACCTCTGGTTTTTTTCTTTATAATTATATGATAATATATATGAAAAAAAATATATGAAAATCGTATAGAATCAATGGCTTGCAATATCTTGATTTCATGTAAAATTTTAAGCTGATGTATAAAAAAATCGACATCATTGAAAGATTATTACCACGTAAAAACAGAGTTGCAGCTGCATTCAGATTCACGGCGATGTAATGGGGTTATATTACGTCATTATACATGTTTGCGGTATACAAGAGTCCGTATTTCAGATTCATCTGTGTCTATATATGGAATTTGGCTCTAACTCAGCGGATTCTTTCGCTTGATAATAAGAAATAACCCCTCGGAAGCTGATATAATTTCGTGAAAATCATTTTTTAAAGTCCATTTAATTTATGAAAATTGATTTGAATGTAATTTATTCGAATAAAGTGAGTTCAGAGAAAGCTTTGCTAGTCAATAGACAACTTAATTCCGTTGCACTTCTTGGAGTAGAAATATTTCATAACCGTTGATCATTGTATTTATGCATGCTTGATATTCTTCTAGAGGAAATAAGAGTCTTCTCGCTCTATCAATTCGTCTACCTAGCGTATCGTTTTTCCGGATTCCGAAACCTGCTTTACTCAGAGGACAAAAAGCAAATTATCTTTAGTTCTTTGAAGTTAAATAAATCGAAGAAAATACTCAAACGGATCTGTTCAGATCTCCTTTAGCAGGCTCGGGTTGGTAATGTGGGAAATCGGGAAAAATCCCAGTGGGCGGTATGAAAAAAAAAAATGAAGGAAAATTTCGAAGTAATTTAAAAAATTTCCAATTTTATTTAATAAGAAGGGAAGGGGGCGGTCTAGTGTATAATTTTTCCCGGGCTGCTTTTCGATCCCAATTCGGCTCCAATGATGAGAAGAATAATTAAAGACGGGGTGATAACAATACTTAGTATTATTCGCGTTTTCATAAGGGTATAAAATTTCAGAAGACATGCTATAGGATGTTTTTTTATTACTCAGATTCTTGTTTGATAATCCGCACGTGCACTATGTGATTCATCATTTTAATCTTTATGTTCCTCTAATGTGTTCCACTATCACTAATATTGTTGTCAAACATTAAAAGTTTCGAGATTGTTTGCACGTAATGATACACATTTATTTTACCGTTGAATCACCCAACTTTGGACACATACTTACTTTGAATTTGAACTTTTTTTAAACCAAATTCAATTTTTTACACGATTTCTGGCTTTAGGCTTTTAATATTTATTGCTTTCATACTATTTGATTAAATGATTATGTAAAGCAATGAAAATTGGATGTCCGAAGTTTGGGCCAGTGTTAGTATCTAGATAACAGGTTGTTCAAGCATGACTCATTGACTTTATGAGATTTTACTTCCTATTTTTCTGCCTATGAATCATTTCAAAATTGATTCACTTTTTTAGACGCATTGTAAAACAGACAATTACAAATGCGTGGACTTTTTTTGCAAAGAATTAATTTGTATTATTTTAATGCTAATAAGATCCTTTCCTTGGCTTGATAATGAATGTCTCTTATATGATATATATTCAAACTAATCATTTTTCATCATTTCCTGAGATATAACACATTGATCGTTGATTAGCTATTTCCTAGGATCATTTTGTCCGCGATTCAATTTGATACGCTAGAAAAGTAAAGCCTTTGAGAATTTTTTCATTGATCCGAGTTCTGCTTTTGATAAAGTCGATAAGAGAATCAGTCGCAAAGTGCATTTGCTATCAGAAGGTCGGCTGAATATTCCATCTTTGAATAATCTTCACCTAAATCATCACCTGAATTTTCACGCAATTTCATTATGGAAATATACGGCATGCAAAGGTGGAACGTTGTTGACGAATATTTGGAAGACTTTACATGTCTTTTTCACGCCGTGAGTAAACTCCATTTAAAATGATTTTTTTTAGAAACTTCGGCAATCAACGAATCTTATCATAATTGATGCCGTAATTGTTTTTTTAATTATTACTTCACATTTTCTGCGTTCGCATTACTTCTCGGAGTGTCACGACCATCATGACGTCACGATGCGGCAACTGGAATAATGTGGTGATACGAATTACGTATACGTCTAGTTTACAAAGGTAATGTTTCATAACAGTAGAAGTCGCGCAGACCAGCTGATTAAAAAAATTCCAAGATTACCTCTGTAATGTCAGTCCACTCCATTGTTACTGTAATAACGTGTAATGATGTATTAACATTTTTAAAGTTCATCAGATTTCGATCAGCGATGACCCAAATACTGATAAGACTATAAAGTAAGATGTAAAGGTCATGGTTTCAAGATCATTAGATCAATATACTGAAACGTCGATCTGACAATTTTGATTACACCTGAATTTAAATAATTTAAGGTAAACTGAAGTTTAATGAACTGAATTCAGGTGAATGCGAGAGGAAGTTGTCCAAATTTTAATCTGTACCTTTATCCTAAAGAGAAAAGTAAATTTTAATAGATTTTTCTTAACTTTGCAGATCGACTCAAATGGGGATGGATTCATCGACCTTGCAGAGTTGCGAAACGCACTGGATGTGTGTGGATTCAAGATGCCAGGGTACAAGGTGCGTCAGATTATCGAGGAGTATGACGACAAGCAAAGACTGGAACACAAGGGTCGCCTCTCTTTCGAAGAATTCGAAAAGCTATGCAAGGAACTTAAGGCTAATGAACTCGGATCCACCTTCAAACAGTTCGTCTCCAAGAAGGAAAATCTTGAGACCTCGGGAGGAATCTCCGAGGCATCTAGTGAAGGCACCACTCATTCCGTACGACTTGAGGAACAACTCGCTTTTAGTGACTGGATCAACACAAATTTGGCTCACGATCCAGATCTCAAACATCTCTTACCTATCGATGGAGATGGAAAGGCTTTATACAACAAGGTCAAGGATGGTATCCTTCTCTGGTGAGAATTTCAAGATTTCAAGTCCTATATACTCTGTCCCCACTTCTCTATCCCTGTATATGTTTTTCTATATTTCCTTATCCATTCACAACTAATTTCTCATGGTTTCTAATGATTACTTCCTTTTACAGCAAAATCATCAATCACTCCTGTCCGGACACGATTGATGAACGAACACTCAACAAGAAGAACATGACCCTGTATAAGCAGCACGAAAACTTGACTCTAGCCCTCACATCAGCTTCAGCAATTGGTTGTAACATTGTGAACATCGATGCTCACGACCTGATCAAAGGTACTCCACATTTGGTTCTGGGTCTTCTTTGGCAGATCATCAGGATCGGTCTCTTCAACCAAATCACACTTGAAAACTGTCCAGGACTCGCAACGCTCCTGCAGGACGGAGAGCGACTCGACGATTTGTTGAAGTTGTCACCAGAGATGATTCTTCTACGCTGGGTGAACCACCACTTGGAGAGAGCTGGCATTGCCAGAAGATGCAACAACTTCATGTCTGACATCACCGATTCGGAAATTTATTCACATTTGATCAAGCAGATTGCACCCAATACTGCTGAAGTTACCCTGGAAGCTCTGATGGAATCAAATCACATGACAAGAGCAGAAATCATGCTCCAGCAAGCTGGGAAGTTGGGTTGTCGTAGTTTTGTGACGCCAAGTGATGTTGTGAATGGAATTTATAAACTAAATCTCGCCTTCGTGGCGAACATGTTTAACAATTATCCTGGCCTGAATAAGCCAGAGACGAACATTGAAGCACTCGAAGCTCTGGAAGAGACACGAGAGGAAAAGACTTATAGAAATTGGATGAATTCGTTGGGAGTCGCTCCTCATGTGAATTGGCTTTATTCGGATCTTGCTGATGGACTAGTCATTTTCCAACTTTATGATTTTATCAAACCAGAATCTGTGAATTGGGACAAGGTGCACAAGAAGTTCTCGAAGCTCAGGAAATTTATGGAGAAACTAGAGAATTGTAATTATGCAATTGAGTTAGGGAAGAAGATGAATTATTCTTTAGTGGGAATTGCAGGACAAGATATTAATGATGGAAATGCAACATTGACTTTGGCCTTGATCTGGCAGCTGATGAGGTCGTATACCCTTTCGCTATTGACCTCTCTGGGAACAACGCAGAATGGTACGCTGGTGGAGAAGGAGATTGTTCAGTGGGTTAATTCGAAGCTTCAGGGTGCTGGAAAAACCAGCGGGATCAAAGGGTTCCAGGATTATGCAATAGCTGATGGAAAGGTTGTGATCGATTTGATAGATGCAATCAAGCCCGGCTCAGTGAACTATGATCTCGTTAAGGAAGGAGGAACAGAAGAGGTGATTATCGTAAACATTGTTTTCAATCTCATGTGAACCTACCGCCTTTTAGGAATTCTTCTAAATTCTCTAGTATTTTCTAAAACTCTGCGGCATTCTTTTAACTTGTTCAGGATTCTTTTGATTTCTTTTACAGTAAAAACCAGAGTTTATTTAAGACTAGGGCAATAGTGAACTGAAATTATTCTCAAGGGATGTTGTTTTATTGACGTAATCTTCATGCTCATATATAAATAATACTCGCTTGGTTAAAAACAGAGGCGAAATCGAAAAACTAAAATTCTTAAAATAGGATTGAGTCCAAAAATCGAATATTTTGTCTGGGGGATTTTACAGCATTTCTTTTAGAAAAGAAAACATTTCAAGTTTTCTTCAGCATTTCTTATTCGCTTTTTTACGAAAAAAAATATCGATTTAGAATAACTAATCGATTCTTGTCTTTTTTCACAGGAAAACTAATTGATTCTTGACTTTTTTCACAGGAAAACTTGGACAATGCAAAGTACGCGATATCCTTGGCCCGAAAATGTGGGGCAAAAATCTATGCATTGCCTGAAGACATTACTGAGGTGAAACACAAGATGGTGATGACAGTCTTTGCCTGTCTAATGGCGATGGACTACATTCCGAATATGGATTCAAAACAGAACAACGTCAACAATGTTCAATAATGAAAAGCCATTTGTTCTCTTCTTTTACACCTACGTCTTCTTCAATTCCTTTTTCTTCGCTATCTGCACTTGTGTATACAATCATACTCTGCTCACCGACCTACCGTCCAGCGGTGGCAGCCAACGTTGTTCACAACACAATCCTTGTAAATATTTAGATTAGATTAGCCGATTTCGAAATTTGAGAGAGGCTCTCCAAGGCTCATTTAGAAAGCTTACTCTTATTGGCAATTATGTACAACTTTCTATTAAACAACTTTTCTTTATTTTGAATAATTTGAAGTTGAAAAAATAGGTTCAACGGAGAGTATAATAAATCTCCGTCGAATTAAATTTAAAAACAGATTTTTTAAATTGAACTTTATTTTATTATTCTTCTAAGAAGAAAGAAAAATTTAGTATATAAAGGCCTAAAAATCACAATTGATGATTTAATTTTTGTGATTTAAAAACCTACTTAAAATAATCAGACTTTAAGTTACCATCTGGGATCAGCCATCGAATATACTTGCCGAGAGTCCAAGTTGGCGGAAAACTTGTATTTGTTTCTCTAAATTTGGTGGTAAATCAATTTTTGAAAATGTTAATTTTGAAATGTTAACTTTTTTTTCTAATAACTTCTTCGATAAAAGGGAAACTTGTATGAATCGATTTTATACGTATCATAGACGTAATTCCGAAAATGAATTTTCGCTCGGAAATGTTTAGATAATAATTATGCATTTCACGTAACTTTGAATTTATGTAATAATTACATCTTTGCATATTGAAAGCGTACATTTCATAAAATATTCATAAACTGCATAATTACTTTATGAATAATTATAAATTCATACAAATGTCATAAATTATACATTATAATATTAAGTATATTAAATCAGCAAGAGGCAACATTTGTAGATAGAAAATTTTACAAACAGAAAAAACAATTTCACATTCCCTTTTTTTTTTAAATCGATGGAACTCCTTTTTACAAGAGTCGATCGACATTTTATATGGGATGTTTTACAGCGAGTACAACTTATAATACATAATTATATAACAGCCTTGCAGAGCGATTCTGCAATTATCGATTACGTACCTATCTTATGTGTAAAATTCTGAAAATGGACAATTTTTGGACAGAATTTTTATTTCTTAGCATGTTTATATAATTTATCTAAGAATCTAGAAAACAATAGGATGAACGAGTTTAACCCTTTGCACTCCGCTGTCCCCTCTCATGGGACATTTTAAATGGACTTAGAATGGCACGGAGTGCAAAGGGTTAATATGGATAGACGCACAATAATAATCATTAATAGTGCCATTGTCGAAAGCTGGACTGTATTAAGAATCAAATGAGTCAAATGAGTGAATGAAAGTAATCAAACATTTTGTTTGCTTAGCTTGGAACGTATGTACTTATTTCGTTTGTGATTTTGCTTACGACAGTGAAAAAATTTCGCCAGAGAAAATTCATTAGAATTCTATATAATGTAAAAATTATTTTTAATCAATCTTGATATACTTTTCCACTTGAGAAATACTATCATGCTCAGTTATGGCAAAGATTGAAATATTTATAGTTTTACTAATGGACCAATAACTCTAGGCCTAGGGACTCGATTTTCGAAATTTATAACCGATTCTGAAAATTCGTATGGAGTGAAAATCAGAAAAGTCCAAGGAGTTAACCAATTCGATTTTGTACATTTTTCTGAATTCTTATGCATTCTTTTGAATGCTTTTCAATTTTGCTAATAATTAACGCCTCGGAAAAGTATATTTAAAAATTTCTTGAGCATAAAAGTTTCATGTTTTGTCGAAACAAGGACTCTAGAAATCTACGCTGATTATATATATAATCCACGTCATGCAATTCTATGTTTATGTTCAGAATATTTACCAAAAATGCTGCAAATGCTCTATATAATTTTCAATATAAAAAAAATTGAAATCGCATGTTTGATGACATTCTTTTTTCTCTGTATAAATATGATTTGTATTGTTTATTATATTGAATGCAATATAATTACGATTAGAATGTAAATAGAATTTGTATTTATGGTACGCAAATCGACATAATGTGCAATCCAGCGCATACAATAATAATAAATGCCCTTAATATCAGAGCAGTCGAGAACGTAATCAATATGATTTTTAGTATTATTTTAGTCAGTTGTAATTGAAGTGATTTCAGCTTCTGATGAAGTTTGAATGTAAGTTATTTAATTTCTGTATGTTCTGAGTGATCACAAATTTATCTCTCGATAACAATAATGATTCATTTTATAATAATCTCTTCAGAGAGGATAAATTTTGTCTCATCGAAGGGTAGAATGTGACATTCTGCTGATTCTAATTTGATGTAGTGCAAACTTGAAAATAAAATTAAGTTCCCCTAATTCAATTTGTCTACTTCCTCTGTGTTGAACCTTGTAATTTCATTCAATGAGTACTTTGCTTCTTGGAAGTCAGCAATCCTATGTTTTTATTGGCTTTTGAAATAAATCTTCCATGATTCAACTTCGAAAAATGAAAAAAAATTTCAATCTCATCGTTCATATTTTTGAATAAAATGTGTTAATATTGAATTAATTGATTTTTTGCGATACAAAATTTTTACAACCATAATTAAGATAGAGAGGTGAATTTAGGTAACCATTGTCATTGTCTCGGCTGACAATGACTAAGAGCATCAATACTTTTTTATCTCATGTCAGTGATCTCAGAACGTGGGATTTTTCGGCCCCCATCACGCTTCCTCGTGGGAGTAAACATTCAAACGCAGCGTGTCGGTGAGACTCATGTGAAAAAAAACCTTTTTAAGTCTGTATACAGAGAAAAATATATTCTCTTACAGCTTTTGTTGTAATTTAAGCTCATTTTTAGACTTAACACTAAATTTCAGTCTATTTTTAATCTTAAAACAAAACCGTAAAAAATGAATGGTCCAGTTTTATACTATCGGTTAGATTTTGCAAAAAACGTTGAATCTCAATGTTTTATAAAAATATCAATAACTTTCGAAAGAATAAACATTTTTCTATAGGAATTTACCTTTAAAATGAGATCAAGAAATTTAAAAAATGTTCATTATTTCGAATGTTGATATTTTTATAAAAAATTGAGATTTCACGTTTTTCTGCAATAACTTTTTTAAAAATTAACAAAGTGACTTCATCCTAGGCTCATTTTAAGCAAAATTTTGAGAGCTTTTAACTTATTTAAAAGGAAAAATGTAATCTTTCATGTAATTAAATTTAAGAGAACATAAATAATCATCGAAAAACAGGTGAACTCACAATTTCTGATAGGTAGTATTGATGAGATAAAAATGGGCTTAAATCTAGCATTAAATCCAAAGACGGACATAAATGGCCTCTAGCCATGAAATTATCCACTCAGAAAGTTGGGTAATATGTTTGAAATTGTTTTGTTGAAGAGGTCAGAGGTTTCAGATAAATCCTGTGATATTTTTATTGATTTATTCACGTTTATGATATGCCTAGATACATTTTTCACTTTGTAAACTTACAGAGTAGAGAAATAAATTCAAAAAAGATAATATGAAAGTTTTTTTGTAGTAATTATTACAATACTAGGGCTAGAGTCGTGTAAGTTTCCAGAAAAGGATTTTTTTGATTCTTACATTTTTAGTTTATCACGATATGATTTTTGTCAGACTTTATCATTTATTGTTTAGCTTTGGGTTCTTGAACATTCATTTTTACGAGAATTGGCGTCGTTCCAGGATTAGAAATTACTGGTAATTTGTCCTTAGCAGCTTCTATGTTTTTGAGAGTGAGACTTATTCTTTCAACAACTTTCAACTTTTGTTTTTTAGATTCCTGAAGTTTAGTGGCTTCAGTATGGGTATAGGTTGAGAAACTTGTGTTAGTTACGTTCATTCGAACAATAACTGAATCCTGAAATAATAAATCCTGTTTTAATTATCGCTGTCGAATTACGTTTAAATTAAAATTTCAATTACAAAATAAATAATAAAATATAAAATCCACAGGATTGCGATTTATTAATTAAAAAACTAACTCAATTACAGTATTGCAGTGCTTCTATTGCGGATATTTAGACTTCAAAGGATTTAAAACATTTCGAAGAACTAAAGAAACTTGAAGAGATTCTTTAGAAAGTTATAGTCTTTAGAGAATTAGTTTCTCAAAAATAAATCAAAACGTAAATATACTTACGAGGTGAGTGTCAATACCAACTTCGGTAGAATTTTCCTTTTCATTTCCCCACAAGTAATTAACAAAGCTCGTACAATCCTTTATATTTCGAGTCTTTTCAATTTCAATATTGCCTTTAGAAACTTTATCAGGCATTGGCAAAATATCCAAGATAAAAGGACCTTCCTTACGAACACTTTCCTCTCTTGGTTTATGTGTTATTTTGAAATTGACTTTACACTCTCCAATGGTTGAATTTTCCTTAACTTCAAATGTTACCTGATTTTGAGCCTGGCTCAAATTGGCACCAATACTTAGCTGACTTACAATGGATTTAATGATATTCAAATTCCAAATTGATATGTTCTTCTGAACCACCAGGTTATTCACACCTGTACTGTTAAATTTAATTTCAAAATGATCTTCACTTAATGGATACTTTTTGGTTTCTGTAGTATTGAGTCCTGCAGCTTTATCATAGGTACTTTTTAAGCATTCTGGATTTTCCAGACGGCAAATCAATGCACTCGTGTCTTTAGGTCTGCATCGGAGAAGAGCTGTAGTATTGGCTGTTCGTCTCACCTCATTTTCAGAATTAGCTGTAAAATTTGCTATCACTTGAAAAGTGTATTCTGGCCCAAACTTCCAAGCATTTTCCTCCACTGGTATTTGGGCAACTAAAAAAAAGTACAAAAGAATGAAAAAGAATTTCTAATTGCTAATTCAGATATTTGTTTTACAAACAAAAACTTAATTAGATATTAATACATTTTTTTAAACTGGCAAACCTTCACGCAACAATTTTTCAGTAATTTTATGATTAAACATGAAACAATGAATCGCAAATAAAAAAAATGTATAAATGCAATTTTATAGACCCTCTAAAAAAACAATTCTATTCTCCTGACTTTTAATCGTATCTTATGTCGTTTGGCTCAAAATTTTAATTTTTTATTTTCGATAGAATCTGCGATTTTTAAAATAAAAACGATGAATCCTGACAAGAAATGGTCAAAAGCTTTTTACTAATATATAGTCATTATACTATTTGAATACTTGAAGAAAGGCGCGCAGTTTCTACACAAAAATATTCAAATCATCATAAAAAAGTTCTTCAATCATGAATTAATATTTCTTCATTGATTCCATATGAAATAAATTTAAACTATCTTTAATTTACTTCAGAGAGTTAATTTGACACAGTCCCTATTGCAAGAGACTGATTATGTTGGCGAAATGAGGGATTGATGAAAATTAATTTTTAATTAGAGTTGAAAAGTATACTATTGTTTACTACTATTTAATTGCAAAATGAGATCCAGGCATTTTTTTGAGTTATAAAATTCCAGCAGTTCCACTTATATAGGCAATATCATAATTTTCTGATTATTTTTGACAAGATTTTACTTACCTAGGAAGAACGGTATCAGGATGGCGATCATGTCGCTGAAGTGTGATGAATAGATTGAACGCTCCTGCCGGTCACGATCGCCCTCTTATATCACTGATAATGCGCACAACTGACCTCACGGTGGATGGTAATTTAAATAATTCCCTTAATACAATCTCAACGTCGTTGTAAGACTATTATTTCATGAATGGTTGCTTTTGACCTCTAAAGAGTAGGTGAAGTGCAAGCAGCGACAACAATTTAAGGAAATAAATACTCATCACAGAGCTCTTTCTAGTCCTAATCGCTCCCATTCTTTATTAAGAGGCTTGGATACGCACCAATTTCAATCACAGACAATGAAACTAATCTGGTGAATGTTTCTAGAAACTTCGCCCTTTCTCGAGATCGCAACGTTTAAATTACGTTTCATTAGGGAAATGCGAGAAGAGGATATGACTAATGTACGTAGGTAATAAAATGCATACAAGATCTATTTATTAATAAGCTGGAAATTATGCAAAATATACAGGGTAAGTGTTTTATCCTGATACATCGAAATATCTCAAAACTTTTTATTATCGAGGGGGAAAACGACTTCGCAAACATTTACCCCGCACAACTTATCCTACAGACATTTTTTTTCGTACGATGCATGTTTCTTGAGATATTTCAATGTCTTAAAATAAAAAAATCATGCTATATATGTCGTAAAACTTTAAATTTTTTAATCAAAACCTTTTACGTTCCTTTTTTGATTGGAAACCACTTTCAAGTTCCAAACTAAAGTCATGAAACAACTAGTATAAGATTCAATAAAACTGCTACATACAGTTTTATTGGGTTGGACTTTAAATCAATAAAATTAGTCATATTCTAATCAAGTTTCGCACTTACATGATTACTCTGAACTTCAAATAAAAAATATTTCTAAAAAATGTAAAGAAAATAATAAGAAAAATATTCGTGCAACAAAATGTTGTTTTGTTGGTTTAAAAAAAAACTGTGTGGTGTATAAAAAAAATTTAGTTGAGTGAACAAAAATCTTTTGTTGCATAAATAATAAAAAAATTATTTTGTTGTCGAACCAAATTGTTTTCTCAGTGTAGGTACACTGAAATTTTTTGTTTCGATAGCAGAACTCGTCTTAAAACTTAAATTGATCTTCAATTCTTTGGAATTTTTTGGAATTCACCATAAATTCTTACTTATCTGCAATTGATTTCTCCTTTAAAAATATAATGAGTCCAGTCGAACTCATGTCTGTGTTACATAAAATGATTGCTTGCATATATATTGTGATAAAAAATACCATATGTATCCTGGTAATAAGATACTGTTTAAACCTTGGTGCATAATATTATTTACAAAAAGTTATATTCTCTGCAAGTGCAGGAAATGTATAAACAGAGCCTTTATTTGTTCTTCTTATTTGTTTTTGCTCAGACAATTTATTTTACCTCATATTTATTCTGAAGAACTTCTATCTCACTTTTAGAATCAAAATATTTTTATTCACTTTTTATTTTCAGCCGCTCATGTATGCTATGAAGTTTAACAGCGAAGCATGCGCAATAGTGAAGAATTCGTGAATTCAAGAGATTGCATCCTCGACGCTGAACAAAATACGGCAGTCGGGTCAGAAAGTCCGACGAAACGTAATACTGTTCCACTGATTCTCTCATTCACGTGGGTTTTACGCGTCCTGTTATCAAAAAGTTATTCAAACTTGTATAGTCCATAAATAATTAATTTGAAAATGTAATTGGCTTAATTTAATTTAATTTGTTTTAAAAAGTGGAGTTGATTCAAGAAACCATTTATAATTTTAATTTGAAAATTTTTGAAATAATGTTCATTATTTAAGCTCTTTATTGAGATCATTACAATGTGAAATTTATATGATTTTTAAAATGAAAATGTGATTAAGTACCTGTAGCCGATGGCTGTAATCGCGTGAGTGTCAAGTCTTAACAGATCATTTATATAACATTATATATAATATTAATTCATCCAATTATTTATTTCTAAGTTTTAAGTTTGTTATGATTATTTGTTATTAGGTTTTTATGTTGTTTTTTTGTTGGGTATTTTCTTTATCGCAATTTTAACAAATTATGGAAAAGTTCTGTCGTTGAATTGTATTAATTACCTATTATTATTTAATAAATCACAAGTTGTTAAATTTTAGATAAAAATAATTTAATGATATAATATATTTCACCAATTTTTTTTTCACGTACAAATAACGAAAGTTATAAGAAATGTAAACTTTATTAAATTTAACTCTCTTTTCAAAATAATTCCTTATTTTTTTTAAAAAGACTTTTTCGAATTTCCTTTCTCTTGTGGAGTTTTCTATAGAAGAAACATTCAGAGAGCTTATAATGTATCCACCGGTGAGTGGGAATGTTAACAATATGTGAATGTTTTCTGTTTGTCTGTGAGAGTGACACAAAGTTTGTTGTTCTTGTATTTTTAAATTTGACCTGGAAATTAAACAATAATTTAAAACATGCAAACAAATTTCACAGGATTTCAGATATTACATGAAATTGTAACAATTTCCTAAGATTACATGGAATTTCTTGAGATGTTATGAGATATTTCAAGCCTCAAATATTCAAAAAGATTTCTTTAGGTTATTCACGATTTCAAAAGACTGCAGAAACTTTTTTCAATAATTAATGAACGTTTTGTGGTACAAACATTAAAATATTTGATAAATATAATAAAGGATGTTTCAATTTTTGAAAATGTTCAAAATTGTTCAACTTTTGAAAAGTAGACTGAAAAATTGAAACATCCCTTATTATTATTTATCAACACGCTGCTTATTCATATATTTGTATTTTCGCATGTTTCTCTTTATAATTAACCATACTCAAATAACAGGCAACGTTGATTCCTTTAGAGAATATCAAATTACATACGCGGCAAACAAGATCAAGAAAACAAATACAAATTGTATTGAGAGTGATTTTTCCCAACGATTGGATATAACAACGATAATTGACATTAAATTACACGGAAGTCGAGCTGAAGAGAAAATATTGCATTGCTTTCCTCTTTCTATTTTAACAAAATCAATCACATTAATGTTAAAAAGTTATCCATTACACAAAAAACATTTTTTTAAATATGCATAAAATAAAATATATATGTAGATTACTCATACATATATACGAAAACCATTTTTAATATATTTTGATCTAAAAATATCAACTTATTAATACTTCAAATTCAAAATCATCAAAAAAAATTTCCAAAACTTATCCAGAATTTTTTTTTAAGATTTTAATTTAAAATTGCTCAATTTCAAAATGTTTTAACTTTAATTTAATAAATTTTGAACGCTTAATGTTTTTCAAACTTTTATATTAAAATTCTAACTAGCTGTTCAACAAAAACCTTTTTTTGGAAACTGGATTTTGTCACCACCAAAGCTTCCTCTTTTAGGAAGCAATATGGATCCCATCTACTATTAGGAAAATTACTAATCTGATGAATCCCTTTTGTATAATTTCAGGAATATCCAGCAAAAGGAAGATAAATAAAAAACCTAAAAAATGCACTAAATAATTTATATGCGTAAAAGGCTAGAATTGAACACAAATAATCGTTACTAAAATAATTTGAAAATTTAGGCACTCTATTCAAGAAAAATGTCTGAAGAAGAGGATACGGTTGATGACGATTCCGACCAATTAATCTCTAAAATACTCAATCGACTGAGAGAACCTGGAAATTATACTGAAGATATTTCAAAACCGTTATTAAGGCCAATTTTCATTAACGTGTATCCATTATTGATTATCGTCTACTCAATACTCATCACTTTTGGCATAATCATGAATTTAGCTATGGTCTACCACATTTTAAAATTTAAATTATATCGAAATCCCACGCACGCCTTTCTTATAAATATGATGATATCAGATGTAATTAAGTGCATTTTTGTACTTCCCATCTCTCTGGCTGTTTTGCTGATCGACAACTGGTTATTTGGAAAATTCCTCTGCTATTTTCTGCCTATCCTACAGGTATTGAAATATTGAAAATTATAAACCATAACATGTATTGAAAGTGCAAGATGCAATCAATCGATGTATTGCACTTTTAGAATTAAGTATTAAATTAGTATTAAATATTTAATACAATATTAAATAAGTCAATAATTACATTCATTATTCTGGATATACAATACGTACTTTTCTTACGCCTACTCATACGTCACGCCTACATCTACGTTCCTTTGAATTTTTTTACACTTCACTTAACAGGGAACATTTGTTAATAATGTTTTGTTAAAATTACATTTAAAAAATGTAATAAAAACAGTACCAAAATGTTTTTAACTCACATTCTTGACCTACCGGCAGAGTTTCTGTCCAGTATTCCCTGAAATTTTATAACACAATCTTTCACGAAAATTATTTACGAAAATTGTCTGAACCTTCCTTGGAAATAAATTCCCTATTGTGTGAATATTTACTTATTTCCAGAAACCCTTCTGGAATATTTTTCGGAATGATCCGAACCTTATATGCAAATGTGATTTGCTTCCTCATATATAGAGGAAGCATTAAGTTTATTAAACCAATCTATATTCACTTCTTATTGAACTTTGAAATAAATCTTCCATGATTCAACTTGGAAAAATGCAAAAAAAAATTTGAATTTACTTCCATAGACAATTTTATATCATTCATATTTTTTAAGTATTATATAATAAAATGGATTGATATTAAGATTATTTAATTTTTTACAACACGAAAATTTGTTTCCTACATTAGCTTTGAATTTTGAAAATTTGAGGACTTACAGTGACTGATTTTTGTCACCACTACAAAGCTTCTATAAGGAAGCAAAATTTTTTATATGTTTTTATATATATTATATTTATATATTATATTATATTTATATATATTTATATATATGCATATAAAAATTAATAACTGGTATGAAATTCACATGCTTTCAAAGTACATATTGCTAGGAGTACACGAAGAGTAAATTCAATATTTGTAAATGTACATATATGTACATTTACTTTTTTCTGAAAATGTTTTTAATTTTCCAGTTTATATATAAACTGGAAAATTAAAAACATTTTTTTTTACTGAACGAAAAACAAAATTTTTAGAAATAAATACAGTTCGATGGAATCACGTATAAACCACAACCACACCATGTAAATAAATATAGATAAAAGTTATTGTTCTCTAATCCTTTCAAGTTATGCATGCGCTTAACACATGGAGAAATAATTTTAACACGGCTTAAAGAGCCATTTGTGTCATACAGCGAAGTGTACAACACATAAGTTGTACACTTCGCTGAAGATTGACAAGAGAATTTAACGGTCATTCAACATTTTGCAGTTGTGCAATAAGGCCTTTTTTTATTCTTATGTTTGAACAAAATATGACATAAAATTCAGACGCAGTATAAAGGCCTTGAAATGAGTTTTTAAACAAATCAAAATCACATTACATTACAATTTAAAGATTTTCAAAGAATTAATTTACCCTCTATAAAAAGATTTAAAAAATCTCCGTAACGACTATATTACTTATAATTTTCCTTTCATCTATATAACTTGATCTTTAAATAATATTCTGGAATAATAATATGATTTAAAAAAATTATGTTCCAGGATATGCCACTGCATATTTCCATGATGACTTATATGTTAATTGCTGTGGATAGATATAGAATGATCGATGATCCAGGAAAACCAAGAATACCAACATGCGTGTGTGCTTTAGGAACTTGGTTCTTTGCGGTTTGCATTGTCTTACCATATCCGATTTATACTACTTATATAGATCTGGAGGTAAGTTTTACATTTAGAAACGTATGATGTGAATATGATAACAGATGATAATACATAGATATGAAACATACGCTTATCAATGACTTGATTATTATCAAATTTGGATACCCTAGTATACCCTTGGATACCCTTGTATACCTATAGTTTCGATGTAAAAAAAATCGCCCGCCATCATCGTTACATCCGAGACCACAACTGTACTTTATTTTCCAACTTTATTTAAAATAGTTTAATGTATTCTATAATTTAAGTTTTAAATTGATAAACCCATTTATTATAAATACAATTTTTTTGTCTGATTTTAGAGTTACCATCCAATCGATTTTAAAGGGTTGGGAATGTGCTTCATGAATTTAGCAGAGGATATGCAAGATTACATGCGTGGTTTATTCATTGGAACGTAAGTTTTATGTTTTATGTACTATTTTAAATATTTACTTTTCATTCATTTTAAAAAATTTTAAATGTAAGGTCATATTCCTATATAAAAAATGCCTTTCATTTTTCTTCATACTTTTTTTGATTTTTTTATCATATAAATACTGCTTTTTGCTTTAACTTTGTTATCTGATGAAGATTAAGTATTGTCGCGAGTATAGGAATCGGAGAAAAAATACCGAGTAACTTTGAAGACACTCTCATGGGACAAGTAAAGGAGGGAAAAAGTTGAAAGCCGTAGGGTCTCATAGACTTTACCCCAGCCTGCATAAAATACTCACTCCTTCTGATGTATCAGTAAAAACTTACCACATACTTTCATTTATAGGCATCCAAGTTTTTTCTTGTTAATTCAATTTTTGAAAAACGGTTTTAAGCATAATATGAATTTTCAGCTAAATATATGACATTTTTTTATGTTATATGCAGAGACTGAACGAAAAAAGTGGATGAAAAAAATACTCTTGTACAAATGCCCATAAAAATTCTTCAGAGTAAACACGAAACGTAGAAATACAATTTCCTGAATCCTTTTTCGCTTTGAGAAAATCTTTTTCTATATTCCTACTTTGCGAATCTTTTATAAACGGATTTATATCACACTGTATACTTTCAACTGTTATTAAATAATATGAAATTCAAAATTATTTCAAGAAATGTTTTTCCTGTACATGGAAGGTATTTGCTTTAAAAAATGGGAATGAAAAAACCCTTAGTTTTATATTCCGATTACAGCTTTATTGATTCGCAAGGAACCTCTGCCAAGTTTTCCTGGATACCTACGTGAATTTTTTTTTGGCTCAGCGTATGTATATTATAAATGAGAAATCGTTTAGTAAAGTCATGTCATGGTTAACTAACACTATGAAAGTAGATGTATGAATTCATTTTAAAAATTAAAAAATTAGCCTTTCATTTTTTGTCACGTACAGGTGTGCACGCCATATTTACCTGAAGAATATATCATCCTACCCACATCGTTCTTATCTTAATTTTTCAACACCCTTGAACTTTTAATACCGAGAATTTTCCAAAGTGCTGCACTTTTAGTCGGAAATGGATGTTCTTCTTAGCTTCACGGTTCGTTCGAGAATCAATGTTTTATTATTTTTAACACGTGCTATGTATTTACTATATATAGTCATCATAAAAAACTTATGATCCATGTTTTATGATTAGATTTTATTTGATTTGTTCATTTTGATTTCAAAATGATTTTTGAAAGTAATATGCTCCCCAAATTGCATGCCCAGTCATCTTAATTTGGAATTTATCATATAAATATCATCATTCTCCATTTAAAATCTAATATGGACCGAAGAAAAACATTTTCGACTCGTGTATATTTTCAGTACTTTTCAAAAAAGTCTCTGTTTTCCCCCTTGGTGCATAATATACTAATTTTTCGTAGGTACGTGGCACCACTCGCTATTATAGCATACCTTTATGTGAAAGCAAGCAGAGAATTGCAGAATGCAGAAGAGACAGAGGCGATAGAAATCCCCAAATCTCGTGAAACTGATACGAATTCAATACATGAAAGCAATGAGAACAATGATATAACGTAAGATATGAGACAATATTAAATCATTATTATTATTACTACCATTATTAAAGTCATTACCATTTTTGTGTATTATTATCCCATCATTAAAACTTAAATAAGTAAAATAATAAATTACCTATTTATAAATTAGGTATTGTTTTTATAATACAAATATTGTCTATTTTTTCATAAGAATATGTTTAAAATTATGTGATAATAAAATAATGTATCAACTTTTAAGGGAGAAACACTTGACTTCTTAACATTATACGGCGTGATTAATCACTTGGTATCGCCATTGATGATAGGTTATTTTCAACGTGGATAAAAGTCGCTCTCATGTAATCAATCTTGCCCTCAATTTTAATTTCTTCTTTTTATTTATTTTTTTAAAACTCGATGCAATCAATATTCATTTTTTAGACAATTTAAAAGCGTTGAAGAAACATTAATCAATTGAATTATCGTCGGTAGTGTGACTACTGATTATAAAAGTCGGCTGTAAAAACGTTGCATGTTGGCTAATTTCGTGAGCCCGACTTTCTTTTGATTAGGTATTTTCATATGTTTTCTTTCTGACCATGCACGATGGCGCCTCGACACAACTTGTTCCAATTAGTTCTACTCCTTGAATGCTGCCATAACAAAATATGATTATTTATTTGACTAATACGTATTTTAATCATATGTGCTGTATTGCATTTTCAGAAATACTACGGATACTAAACGAGAAAGTATTACATCAGGAGGGTCAATTGGCCTTCAAATCGACTTATATGAATCGGAATTGGACGTAATAAAGGAGACAAGAACTCAAAAGTACCTCATCTTCATGGTTGCAGTTTTTGCAATTTGTCTTTTTCCTCTGATGGTGCTAAAGTAAGTTATGAAATTTAAATTAATAAAGTAGATAGAAAAAATAGAGGTATCATTGTGAACAATAAAATGGTGCGAACGTACTGAAACGACGTTGTAAAAAAATTTAGCTTATTACACATGGAAAAATGTAACTCAATTGATGTAGTGAGATATAAAGAAAGAACCTTCTTTTTAGAAAAATGACGTGACATCAATTTACTGCAACGTGCTCTGGACTAAAAAATTTCTTTAAAAGCACCGTAGATTAAAAAGATCTACACCAGGAGAAGGATAAAAGCTTTCAATATAGAATTCATAAAAATTATATTATTATAAGGTGTCAGAACACATAAATATAAATATATAAACTTGTCAAGTAACAGGAATATATCAAGTAAACATGTGAATAGAAACATCGGGGACAATTATATTGGCGCAGTAGGTATTGATCTCAACGTGCCAAATACATGCCAACTGAAAAAGAATGAGTATAAATTGAAAACTTAACCCTCTAACTTTTCCACTTTTTCAAACTTATTTTCCTCGGAATTTAACGCCGAATTTTCATTTAAATTAGGGAAGAAATTAATGAAAATGATGTTTTCGCATTTAAATTGTTCGATTATTTTATATAGTCTCTAAATCTTTCCTATATAATTAACACTTCAGATGATCACTTTGTCTACACGGAGAAAACTGGATAGTCAAACTGATAATCTGGAGTATAAACTATAGTTTACACTCCAGATGATCAGTTTGGCTATCCAGTTTTCTCCGTGTATCTATCAGGCATCCGAGTGTAAAATATTCCCTCGAGTTGAATCCTGGCGTTACGCTTGAACTCCTGTTCTCGGTCTGATTCTACGGTTTACTTGAGTAAAAGTATCGAAAAAGATTTTACCTTACATTTTCATTCTTTTAGAACGAAGTATCTTAAGCTTATCATGGAACTAACGTTCCAAAAACGTTCAAGGAATGGTCTTCATGTCCGATGTCCTAAAAATTTAAAAATTAAAATTTTAATAAAATGAAAATTTAAAGAAAGAAAATGTAATTTTTTATGGATTATTCAGAGTGAAAAGGGAGAAAAAATAATTTATTTACACTACCCTAGCGTATACACTATATAGTCCTTTATTATCTTTTTGCTTCAAAATCTACTGCAATATCTAAATCTCAAAATTTTTTGTAATCCATTAGGGCCTATTCCCCTCTATCTATATTAACAATGATATGGTCAATTAAGTTAGTTTGAAATTACTCAGCCTATTCGAGTATAGGACTATATATTATGGCTACTGTAATTACGACTATCCATACTTAATTTTGCACACATATGTATTTATGCAGCGTATTTCATTTTATGGTTATTATCATCCCTTGTTCCAGACTTGTAAGGTTGACTCTTCATGAAACGTATAAGAATGGCGGGTACTTTGACATTACGTACGTTGTATTTGTCTGGATTGCATTTCTGCCAACTGTAACTACGCCTGGTCTTTATGCATCTTGGCAAATGAGCAGGTAGGCAAAGATATCTACAAACAATTCATCAAAAAAATTTTAATCGTCGATTATTTTCGAAGGAATTTTAAATTGCATATTCGCCAATATAAATGCACAGCTGTCTGCTTTTGTTGCAATTTTTATAAGCTTATAACTCAAATAATATGAGAATCCTTTTTACTATAACTCACTTTTAGCTTTACTTTGATCAATTGGATGTCGCTATATTTCAGTTTTATATTATAGGTGTTTTAAAAATGTACCCAACCATTTTATGTTTTATTCATTTTGAGATGCATACAGCATTGTCGACAATCAATAAGCCAATTTCACGTTCCATTGGGAAATAGGAAAAACCCCTTATACCAATATTCAGTTGAAAACACGTGCAATTTATGTATACCACAAATTCAGAGAATATCTAAAACAGTACGTGCAAAAAATACGACCTGTCGTGTGAAGACTATATAATGAGATAGAATTTACGATTTAAAAGTTTGGCATGGAAAATCCTCTTTGGCTATATAAAAGGACATCTTGTTTAAACTCATGGATTTAAAAAATTATTCTTCTAACAATGAATAAAGTATTTTTTGGAGTGATATTTCTGGGGTGTGAAAAGAAATTAATCTTTTCTTTTGAAATTTTGAATAGAGTGTCCATCTATTCAGACTTATTCGGGCATGTCCTTTTGTTGTCCTTTTTTTTGGCCGCTCTTAAAAATTGTATCATGCAAAAAATATTTAAAAAATGATGAAAATCTGTATCCACTTTACCACGAGTGTAACGACCCACTTCTACATTGACATTTTTGATAAATTATGTATATTTAAAGAATTCTGCGAGGACGAATTGGAACGGTTCTGACTTCATGGGTGATTTATGAAACATGCATGAAATACAAAATTTTCTATAAATTTATTGTTCACACCTTGTTACCATGTCCTTTTTCGTCGGTAGAGGGTAAATCAGAGTTATCCTCTTTCTCCACACCCTTTGCCACCTCCTTTTCCACCCTACTTTTCCCATTTCTATACCAAAACTCCTTTTCTCCCCCTTTTTCAACCCTCCCTTTTCTCAAACATTTTTCTCAAACACTTTTCAAATCCCCTTTCCAAGTCCCTTTAGAATACTGATTTTATTACTAAATTATGTAAAATTAACGATTAATTAATTATGCGGCTGAACAGCCGCATAATTTTTGTCCAATCGTAACAGAGAATTCAAAAAACAATCGGACAATAATTATCCCGCTGTTATACATATATACGTGAACCATCTTTTAAACATTTTTTAATAACAAAATTACCTCAATAAACAATTTTGAATTACAATATTAAGAAGAATCGATAGTAAAAGAAGAAAATCTTATATTTTTAAGAAAATTCTCTTCAATTTGGAAATGAAATAGTAATAACTCGTTGATTCAATTTGACTTGTTGAATTGACGCTAATTTTGTAGGAAAATACCAAAACTAAAAATATAACTGTTGAAACCTTCATTATCTACAATCAAAGTTAACTGTTAAAGCTGTAAAGGGGCAATAACTATGAAAATCAAATCAAATCAAAAGATAAAGAGTGAAAGGTGCTTATTTCCTTATTCGTCTCTGAAAAGCATCATCTTTATTTTATATTTCCGTTTCTTTAACGTTTGTATTTAAGAATAAGTACTACAAATATCTGAAATCAAATTTATTTCTTCAGATATAGAGCTACATTTACAGACCTTTTAAAAATAAATTATTCATTTTACATCACCGAAAAAAATATTTTCTTCGTTTAAGAGGAAAATTCCTTTTACGGAATCCTCTCAAAAATGAGCATATTCCTCTATGAATTAGATTATTTTCCTCTACTTTTAAGAGGATTCCTCTTTATTTGAGAGGAATCTTTACTAGAAGAGAATAATCCTCTAAAATTAAGAGGAAAACTTTATATACCATATTGTAGAGGAAAAATTGCATCAGAATAAGAGGAAACCTCTTAAACGAAGAAAACATTTTTCTCGGTGTTCGCTTGTGACTTAGGGAGAAGAAGTCGGTACAGGGAATTTTCAAAGGTGGATGAAACAATGAAAAGAGGGTGTTCTTTCATGAAAATTTAATGAAAGTAAATGGGTACGAATATCCAAAGACGGTTTTAGAACGTTCTAAAATACCCTAAGTTATTAACGTTCTAAAAATATAAAATGTTTCAAAGACGTTCTTAGAACGTATTTGGATCCAAATACGTTCTAAGAACGTCTTTCTCGGTGGAACATTGGACGTTTTTATCTGACTTAGGACGTCTTTTTAGATGTACTAAAAACGTTTTTTAAACATTACGTCCTAAAAACGTCTTTAAATCTTGTTTCCGCTGGGTATTATTTCCATAATAATAATAGCCTAGTTTCAATTAACATCCGTCTATATAGTTTTCGAAGCAGGGTCAGCAGAACAAATTTTTCCCAGGTGTGGAGTACTCCTTCACTCCACACAGGTTCCGCCGGCCCTGTTTCGAAGATAAATATCCAGCGGACACGAAATTTACCTATTGCGGAATTTACGCTATTTAACTCCGTCTATTATACGAAGCAGAGGTAAATAGCCTAGTTTCTAAGAGATGCATAAATGTGAACATAAATGAAACTAAATATTATAGACTTTGTAATAAACTATCACATTTCTTCTGAATTATTTGACTTCTGAGATCTTTTAATTATTTTGAATTACTTTCAATTTTTGTTAAAAAAAAATGTTTAAAACAATTTGTGGGGCTTGGTTTTCAGAACAACTAAAGAGCGTCTTCGCGGCTACTTCCGGTTTTCAAATCGCCTGAAGCACGATCGAGAGGATGTCACAACTTCCCGAAGTGAACCACTAACAATTGCAACCAATGTCGACCAACCGCGTGACTGTCGGATCGGAAGTATGTCCGGAAGTCCAAACGGTAGTACAGGGGATCGCGCCGGAAGTAAGCGAGGAAATTTCAGAGGCAGTGTCAACACCAGATCGAGGTCTAGTATACTTAGTCTTGATTCTCTGGTCATTACAGAAATACAAGACGCTTAAAATTGATACATAGTACATACTGTAAAAAATATATTGATTTTATTTTAGCTAAAAAGAATCAGCAAATTACTTAATTTTCATTTCTTAATCGAAAAGTCCGTTCTCAAGAGAATGAGGAAAGTCTCCTTCTGTACCCAACTAGCATTATTTTTATATCCTCCCTGACGAGACATAAGACCACTCCAAGGATGAAAAAATATTTTTCAAAATATAATTCCAGGAGACCCGTGAGGCAAAATACCACATCCATCTATCATAATAGAAAATCCTTCGTATAATATTAAAAAAATATTTTTTCCCCTTTATTGAAGTTATTCCAGGAAATAATGCTCAATTGGAATTAATAATGTTTGAAATTTTTTTCCTGACATACCTTTTTTTTAAAAAAAAAAAGAAAATATGTTTGAATTATTAAAATATTTTCCTTTTGCAAAATTGGGGGTTTTATCTTTAATTGGCAATCATACAACCTCTTGGAAATACTAATTTAATTGTACAATAGTCTTATTTCTTTTGGTTCGATTTGGTGTTTCCATGGTTATATTATAATGGAAATTTAAACCACGCAATCAATACTAAATCCCGCTCGGGAAACAGCCCTAAATATTTAAGACTTTATATCAAAATATTCTCAACTAATATTATTTAGAAGTAATGTTTTTAGTTGTATTTAAAATATAACGAGTTTTTTTATTACATAGGAATGGAAATCTTACTTTATTTGTTGATTTCTATCTATGTATAATATATATATATATCAATATATATTCTGAAAGCACATATATATTGAAAGTAAAAAGAGTATCTGAAATAAAAAGTTACAGACTTTATTTATTCTTATTTATAAAATTGGATACGAATATTTTGTTTTGCAAGAGTGAAATAGAAATCCTTTCAGAGTAAAAATGAGACAAAAGAAGTCTCAGAAACAGAACGGAAAAAGGAGAACCAATTATCGCTGATTTCGTCCTAATGGATATTTCACATGACGTCGATTCGACATTAACACCCAGCAAACACGTTATGTTACAGCCCCTTAATAAACGGGTAACAATTTTATTTATGGTTACAGTGGCGTAAATAGCTTTTTTAGATGGGGGGGGGATATGACTTGGTAAAAAATTCAAGTATAAACATGAATAAACATGGAACAGAGTACTTTTCTTAATTCTAACGTGATATTAAAAGACTCATGGGGGGGGATTAATCCCCTGATCCCCCCCTTATATACACCACTGTCTGGTTATATAACGATTGTTATTGTTCAGTGATGTAGTTGCTCTATAATACTAAGGTAGCAATGTTATGTATATAACATATTGCATATTTTTTATGTAGCTCCGTTACGTACCTTCTATATAACATTATTGCATATAACATATATAGAACATATATATACTTTTACGTACAGTGTCCTATAGAGCTGTTATAGAACTATTTCAGTGTGTGAAATTTTGCGTTACAGGTGACTCACCTGAAGATTACCAACTATGTAACGTGTTACAATCTGTTACATAAGTGTTATATAACCGTGTTTGCTGGGCACCGTCCTACGATAGTCGAGTCGAAATTATCGTCGATTTTGAAGTCAGTATTCGACCACGTTTATTATGCATCGAAAATACTTTATGATGAGTGTTTATTAACTGTACTTTATGTCTTAAAATCTTAAATCTTAAAAGATTTAAATGGCAAGTATATTAATAAAATTACGAATGTTGAAATGTGATATGTTTAAATAAGAGATAAAAATATTATATATTATAATTATAACAGAATAATAATGAATATGTTCGATAAAATAATAGATCAATTTATCGGTATAATATTCATGTGTACATGTACAACCTTTGTATGAAGATGAGAATGTCAAAACAAAATGTTAATTGATGGAAAGAAATATCAATTACGAACAAGATGCTTTTCAGAATTTCACCCCAAAATCTTAAAAAGCGTATAGGTATACTAAATGTTTAATTGGTATATACGAAGCTACACGTGTTGTCCAATAAAAAATTTTATTAATGAATTTAAATTTGCTAATAGGATTGTTGCAAACAAAATATTATTTACTTTTTGTTATTTTTAACTTAGAATCTAACAATGGAAAACGATTTTAATGATTTTAACGATTAGTAGAACTGATTAATATTTAAAAGATAATATGTTATTAATAAATTCATTTTTTAATCATGCAACAACACTATTGCATTAGTAATATATATTTACTTTTTGTTGCCATCATATGATGGAATTCATTACTTTACTGTGTAAAGTAAATTGGTTGTAAATTGTGAAATATAAAATATAACAATATATGTTATGGAAAAAAGCTGTCTCCTTTTCTGTCAATAACTTTACAAATTTATCAATAAATTACGTTTGTTTTTCAATATTTCTCTTATCCTTTTATTTCCATATATTTCAAATTTATTTTTATAAACAATGTAAATAAAATTTCAAAAGAGGTATATTTTTAAATTTTATAATTTTAAGGATTAAGGCTAGCTTTGCTAATTCCTTAAATTCATGATTTGAATATAAATTGCTTCCTCCTTGGGGTGCTTAGTAAGAAGTTGTGTGTATCCAGTGACTGCCTTAATACTTGACAATTTAAATTAATTGTTGGAACAGAATTACTACGAAAACAATTAATTCAAGTTAATGGAAATGAAAATGCATTTAAACATATAAATAAAATCCCATTTGTCCATTATAAAAAGGGGATAAATCTGAAAATATCATTTAGTGCCTTTTCTCGAAAGGCCTAAATACATGCTCCTCAGCTGGTCGACAGCCAGCAGAAAATACATGAGAGAGAGTAAAAAAGATAGAGAGTTATTTTTGTCCAATTTTTCATTCTCCATCTCTTTTACTCTTATGTATTTTCTACTGCCTATCGACAAGCTGACGAGCATGTATTTAGACCTTTAGTTTTTCTTTTTTTTCGACATATGGGGGCACTAATATATGGTAAAGGATTGGTTGCTGACTTCAGCACTTATTCTTTTTGGATAAAAGAATCGCGTCTAAATTGCACACTCACTTCTACTAATAAGAATTAAGTATTAACTCGCTCCTTTCTTGTTCATTTACTCATCCAGAAAAAAGTTTTTTTAATATTTGATAAAAGAAAGAATTTCTTTTACTTAAAAAAAGTTTTTTCGATTCAAAGAAATTTTATTTAAAGTGTCCCTTTATTTTCTACTTCAAAAAAAATATTTCATTATTGCATTTTGTTGACACACAATTTTGTAGCAGAGCTAAAAATACAGAAAGTGGGAAGTTTGCTACTCAGGAAACACCTTATCAGTATTTATTTTGTACATACTGGTAATATTAGTTGATTCATCCCTCGCAAGGAACCCTAGGGGAAATGTCAACACGAATTGAGATGAAATAATGTGACTCGAAATAGTTTTCAAAGCCTGAAAACATATCTTAATTCTAATATAATTTTTTGTGACAAAAACGATCCATAAACTTTTATATTGATATATTTGAAGAATGTAAAAGTGAACGCAAAAATAAACTAATTTTATAATATTTGAAATTGTGACCTACAGAGAAGAAGTGCATATAATGATAACAATAACGTTGTCTGCACAATGATCACTATTCAGACCAGAATTCGCTGTCTCTTATATCGGTATTGCCAGGCAATCGATCATCATGAATATTCCGTGGACTTAATGAGTGATCACAAACAATAAAGTATGAAGAGCAGTTCAATGGGTCACGTGCGAGAAACTTTCTTTCAGCAGTTGCAAACGCATGATTGAAAGTCAAACAATTCAGGGCATACACAGTTTCATCCGTAATACATATACTTTATCACGTGTTCTCATTATTATATTCATTGTACAAATGTACAATGTTAATTTAAAAACAAATTCCTATCTTTTTTATGTAGCATTTAAAACCTCGTTTCAGTTTAACGAATTTATTGATTAAAGTAAATATAAAAGAAGAAAATAAATATTAGAACAGAACAGTTCATCTTTTTATGTATACAAGGAAACCTTTCAAGACGTCCGCCACTGATTTCCTTCTTTATATATGTTGTATGGTATTAAAAGCTAAGCTAAGTTAATGATAAAAAAACAAGTATCGCTCTTAGTTTTTGATGCCCTACAAAGATGCTTATCTTTCCTTTTTCAAAAAATATATAAATGACCCACTACAGAAATAATAAGAAATAGTAAATCGAAGCTGACTGAGGAATTATGCTCAATATTTTCTGCAAAGACAAGAAAAATGATGTCTTATTATGTAGAATTTTCAATGTAATAGATATTAAGCCAATTTGAAGGGAAAGCAATTTCTTCCATCTCCATCTCAGAAATATTAAATGTCCGGGTACATTCTGATCACGTTTTAAAGCAAACACTTCCGTAGTATATAAATCCCCACAAGGTATCGCGCTCTTGGAATAGAGTTTCGCTTTTCAAGGGGACGAACCCTATGTCATTGTGTTTTTAACTTTTCTTTGGTTATTCACGTGCCGAGAGATGCTGGTAAGTGATTGCGAATACAAGTTATATTGCTGAATGGGCAGAATACAAAAACCTTTCCTGGTTCGAAGCTATACAAAATAATTGAATTTTTTTCCTCTTTCAATTTAGCGCGAATTATTTATTGGATCTCAAGTCTCTCTCTCGCAATACGAATAACGTAAATAAAACAAGTTGTAGTAGGTGATGAAGAATTTGGGATTTTTATCCATTCTTTATTTTTTTTAGAAACTTTATCATTTTCCGTAAATTATGATGGTTTCTCAAGTTTAAGCGAAAGTCGTGAATTATTTATACATTAACTTTTAGTATCAGAAACTTTTAGTACCGAAACGCAATAAAACTAATAATAAGAAATCAAGAAGTTGGTATTTTTGTGGCTCAATTACACCTCTTTCGGCTGGTCGTCAGCCAGTAGAAAGTATACATGTATATATATACATTAGAGTAAAAGAGATAGATTTCTTTTTATCCAATTTTACTTCCTCATAGAGGATGCTTTGTAGTGGTGTTAAAATCCATTTTCCTAAAAAGGGTTTTTTTGAACATGTTTCAAGGGCAATAAACCTAATAAAAAAAACTGAAAAACTGTCCGGATGTATGTATGTAAGTATGTATGTATATATGTAAGTATGTATGTATATATGCAAGTATGTATGTATGTATGTATTTAGCACACTTATTATTACACTATATACCTAGTTGAATTTCTTACAAGGGTTTAACAAAATATTTAATTTTACAAGTTTAATATACTTTTATAATTTTCGTAAAATTCATTTTTCGACTATAACTTCTCAAATAATCAAAATTTGAAGCTGATATACGGAAAATGAAGATTCCTTTCATCGAGACGAATCGATTGACCTATATGATTAATGCATTTCATTAAATAATAAGGATTAATATTAATATTAATATTAATACATTTGATTAACTAATTAATGCTTCCTCCATGAGGAAGCAAAGTGCTCATTGAATGAGCACAACAGTTGATACAACTACACAGCTAGCTTCTTTCTCTATAATCTCTTTTACTCTATAATGAACATAAATTTACGTTCATTAGAGTTTCATCAATTTACCTTCATTAGTTTCCGCAATTGAAGTTGCGGAAACTAAATATTACCTGCCCTTAAGATTACAGGGGCGGCGCAGGCAGTATGGATGCCATGGATAAATCCATACATGGAAATTTTTATGTATGGAAATTCCATACATGAAAAACTGTCTGGAAAGATATAATGATTTTTGTTTCAAAGTGTTAAACGAATTTATATCTAGAAATGTTGTACGAAGGAAAAAATTTTCTTTCAAATAATGAAAAAGCAAAGAAAAAAATTTCGGTCTACACCCCTCCCCCCATCGTAAATCCATACATGGAAAAAATGGGCTGCGCCGACCCTGCTTAAGAACTCGGGATAATGGGGTGTTTCATCTCGCAGTTTCTGTGTATTGACATGCAATTTATAATGTGCAGAAGTTCATCCCTATCTGCGCCCTACTATTGAGGGTGGTGGCATCAGAAGTTTCTGTGAGTGGCATTAAACCATCAAACGTATTGGGAGGAGCAGAGCAGCACGCGTCATTCAGTTTTGTAAGACCGGGCTTAACACAAACGTCGTTCGCTTTTAATGGACCAAATTCTCATCAAGCATTCAGTTCGAGTATTGGAAATCCACATTTGGCCCAGAAAGTTTTTCCCAATGTTGCTCAAGCTCTTGCTTACAGAAATCCTGGTTTAGGTACAATTTTCATTATTATCTGAAATTTATCTTAAATGTACTAATCAAAATAAAACAATAATTCCTTTATACCAAAAAGAATAAATATTAGATTTTTTTCTTATCCGATTCTATCCGAAGTATTTAATTTCTCTCTTTTATTTGTTTATTTTATTTTCAGGGTATTTTTCCAATATTCCCATCGCGACGGCAGAAACCGTTTATTCTGGAAGAATTCCCGCAAGTAATTTGCCAGCAACTCCTTATCAACTTCCACTCGATTCAACGGCTCTGGCATACCTTCAACATATGCAACAGATTCCAACTCAAGTACAACCTCAAGTGGATCCATACTTCAATCAAGCTCAACTCCTAAGACTCTTGGCATTAAGACAAATACAGGCTCAGTCACACCAGGTGAATTTTTAGTGAAGTTCAGTAATTTCAGTAAATTAAAAGTGCTCTTCGAATTTAAAAATAATAAAATTTCCATGTCTCTAGACTGAATTTTTTTGGTTTTTAAGAGGAACCAATCACCCGCACAGAAATTTTATTTTGAAGACAAAGTTTGTACCCTCATCTAAATCATTTTCTTCCCTAAAAAAATGTTTGTATTCATATAAATTATATAAACTGTGTTTGTCTTTCATCAAAATAAATTTATCCCCTTTAAGAGGAACAGAATATTTCCCAATTCGAACCCAATCCGATTAAGCATGACTTTGAGTTTCAACAAGGATTAAAATAAAGCTATACAATTTATTTACCTTATTAAAAAGTTCTAATAAGATTACGAATTATTCATTAAGAGAAGTAATCCTAACAATTGAATAAATTTAAGCTCACTTTATAGTGATCAAGTAAAATTTTACGTCCAAGTAAAATTATTTTATATATTTTCTACCCTGTTTCCATCGTTTTTTCAACCCTTTTTTAAAAATATCTTTTTCCACCCTTTTCCAAACTTTACACACCCTGTCCTCGTCGCTAAGGCTAAGTACACATTGAGACTTTTTTTCATTTTTAAGATTTTTAACTTTCTCTACAGGTACCAGAGCAGATTCAACTGCAACGACAAGATCAACAAGTGCAGCAACCGCAAAATCTCTTAGGAGTTGCTTATTCGTCAGCACCTTCGGTTGCTCACGTCAAAGTAAGCGGAAATGGATACAAATTCGACTTTTGAATTCAACAAAGATGTAAAATATTCACGATATTTCATATTATCCTATTCATTTCCACCTGAATATTAAAATAAATTAATACTTTTTTTATTACTCATGTGTTTTAATTTATACCCTAAATCAGAAAACAATCTATGAAAAAAAATTTCATCTAAATATAACAACTTCCTGAAAAATAAATATTTTTTTTAAATTGTGTACTTAATTTGCATAGGTGTTCATAACTTCGAACTCCTAACTATGTAAATATAATAGAATTTAGTTTTAATTTGATTAACCCCTTCAGTGGAACAAACAATTTGACTCAATTCATCTCGACTTGATACAACTTTTTTATAGAACTTTAACAAGCCCGCCTCTAACCAAATTTACATCATATTCTGCAGATGCTCTCATAAATTAAGTTCTTGGCAAAATTAAAGTTCTAAAATGAATTGAAGTCTGCAAACCCTCACTTGCAGAAGTTCTATAGACACAGAAATTAAGATTGATAAGATTAATTAAGATTAATTAAGAAATTAAGATTAATTAAGCTGAAATTAACACGGTAATTATATTTTTTCAAATTCCAATAAAGGATCTTAGATTACGCCAAGTACTAAATTAATTATAAAATCTTGATGTATATCTTCATTCAAGAATTCAAATATAAAGAATTAAAATAATTCAAAAGTTGAAAGTTTCACCTGGAACTGTTTAAGCTTCAAATTTTATTTTTATAATGAAAATTGCTAAAATTGATGATACATTATTGATTCAAAGATTAATTATTTTAATTAATAAAAAAAGAAAAGGAAAAATATATACATATACTCTCTCTAAATCTGAATCAGCGATACGCATAACACTGATGATTCCAATTAATGCATATGCTAATGAAACAACGGAATTTTGCTGATAAAGGACACTGGTTCATCAGCGTATATACCTACACTGAATGGAATCAGTGGTATATTTGTCGCTGATTCAAATTAAGAGAGTACATATTTCACAATCAACTTAACTTTGATGTACGAATCACCTTTACATATATGTAATTTACAATGCGATAATACTAAAATCATTATAAAGAATCGTATATGCTATAAACCGGTTATCCTATGATGTAATATTCAATCTTTGTTCCGATTCTCTTACTATTGATCTAGATTTTAAATCAAAAATTACATCGTCACATAAATGTTGTTGGAGAAAGTCTGACCTTGTCTTTATATGACAAGGAACTTTATATGAGAGTAAATTACATACATAAGACGTAATTGCGAAAATTAGAAATAAAACGTATATTCTATAGCATGCAGATCAATCAGCATATCTGAAACCAACGATATGAATCAATGATATTGCGAAAAGTTGAATTAAATTTTATTCCACGGACTCATAGATTTAAATTTCTAAATTATTATTAGAATCAATTAAATATTAAACACTTAAATTATTTGAATTCTTTTGAATTCTAAAGTATACGTATAGAAATATTGTTGAAACGTTAAAAGAGGTAAGTACTAAGAATAAAATTTCATTTTTCAAACTTTCATGACTTTTCCAGATTTCTAGATTTTTTATGATCTGTAATAACCCTGAATATAAATTTTTATTACAGGCAATATTTAAGGATTACAATTCATAATAAAGATAGAACCTTAGCATTTTTCACAAGAGACGAAAGATTCAAAGTGACTGATCACCAATTTTATATCATATAAGCCACGCCTCTATATATCTTTTGTATTCTTTCACTTTCACTTCTATCATTTTTTTCCTTCCTTTTTAGTTTCATAAATTGCTTGCTTTAATTCATTTGACCCCTCCCAGAATCTCATTGCCAAAATCGAGCAATTTCGCAATTAACAGAAGGATCAAATATTTCACATATACCCCTTCTTTTTTGGCTAGTTAATTTTTCTCTCATATATATAGTGGACCTCGAATTGCAAACCATCAACAGTATCTCAACCACCAGATTATTCAAACCACTAATAGTATCCAAATCCACGATTTGCATCAAGATGGCTTTCAAGGTAAACATTTTGAGCTTATAGTCCTTTTATTATTAAAATGCGATATTATAATGTTTATAGAACAAAAATTTATATACATATTAAAATAAAAATTAGGAATTAAAGATAAGAAGAACAGTAAAGAACTTTTCTTTGTAAATATTGAATTCATAAAGTAAAGTCTGCCTCATCCAGAGCTCTCGGGTCATGGATGAAATTTACTCACTCCTATATTTACCATTTTTTATAAAAAAAAAAACAATTTGTCAAATACAATTTAGAAAATTTTTTGAAAAAAAAGAACAACCTAAAATGGTAATATAATTGCAATTTATTTCCAAAGTATATTTGAGAAATTGCTTTTTCCACAAAATGTTAAAATGAAGAGAGTAAATTTCATCCATGATATGAGAGCTATAGCTTCATCTTATTCAGAAGTATCAAAAGAGCGAAGGTACTATGTATTTTAAGCATTTAAATTACATGTCAACCCCACGTTCTTACGCAAAAATTTTTCAAGATGAAACCTTTCAATTTGATTCAAATAATGAACCCAGATAAGTTGCTTGAATTTCATATTAGAATCTAATTTTAAAAATATCAATTCATGGAAAAAGATTGAGACTCGATAATTTTAAAAATAAAATGAATACTTAGAATAGATTGTATAATTTGAATGTATAGTTTGATTAAAGATACATAATTCTTAAAAAGAAATTCTTTTTTCAGCTCTTAGCACTCGCAACCTTGTTGGCTGTAGCCAACGCAGGTGGTCCAGCAGCCTATGGCATTTCCACAGCAACTGGAGATTACGGAAGTATCGGTTACACTCAAGAATTGACCCAAAAAGGCTACGCTGGACAAAATGTTATCTCTTCCTTCAGCAAATCTGTCGAATCCCCACACTCATCTGTTCATGTCACCAACAGCAGAATTAGCAACGATGCTCTGATTGCCTCTTACGGATACGAACAACCTGCTTACGGATATGCTCACGCTGCACCAGTTGTTGCTAAAGCTGCCTATGCTGCCCCAGCTTACGGATATGCTCAAGCTGCACCAGTCGTAGCTCATGGAGCTTATGCTGCCCCAGCTTACGGCTACGCTCATGCTGCACCAGTTGTTGCTAAAA
>CAJFCP010000075.1:0-30498 GCA_904066005.1 Synergus itoensis | reverse complement strand
CTGCTTATGCTGCTCCAGCTTACGGATACGCTCAAGCTGCACCAGTTGTAGCTCATGGAGCTTATGCTGCCCCAGCTTACGGATATGCTCAAGCTGCACCAGTTGTTGCTAAAGCTGCTTATGCTGCTCCAGCTTACGGATACGCTCAAGCTGCACCAGTTGTAGCTCATGGAGCTTATGCTGCCCCATCTTACGGATACGCTCACGCTGCACCAGTTGTTGCTAAAGCTGCCTATGCTGCCCCAGCTTACGGATATGCTCAAGCTGCACCAGTTGTTGCTAAGACTGCCTACGCTACTCCAGCTTATGGATACTCTGGTGCCCCAGTTGTTCATGCCAGTTTCACTGGACTTGGTACCAGCTATGCTTGGTAATCAGGAAAACTTAAATTCTCAAAGACGTGCTCGAATTATTTTTCTTGTTACTTTTCTGTTGCACTTTCTTAACGACAATGTGCAACAAATGTGAAAGACTGGAACTTTTAATATTGAATGATATTTATATTGATTGTTGTTTGTTGCTGTGTGAAATTTTGGATACTAAAAATGTGTAAAATAAAAATTTGTAGAATAAAAATTTGTAGAATAAAATTTTATATGCAATTGTATAAGTATGGTGGTTTCTAATAATCTCTGAGTTCTTAAAATTAAAGTATCATAGTTGTTTCAACTAGAAATTCGCATTAAAATAACCAGAATTCTGCTTACTTTAATCAGAATTTTGAAGACCTTTTTCTCAGTGAAAAGCATGGAATTTTCGCCTCTTTATCTCAATCTGAAATAGTAAGAAATTACTAATGAAATAGTGCTGACTCGTTTACGAATTCACTTTAGTAAATATTTTCATTAACAATTAGTTAAAAACTACTAATTCATGTAATACAGGTAACTAAATCAATTAATAAGTGAATCGGTACTATTTGACTATTTCATGTGTAACTGCTTATTATTTCAGATTGAGAGAGTATGCAGACCTTGAAATTCTACTTAATATTGAAATTCCAGCTCTGATGCTACTGGCAATCAATACTTATAATGAAAAATATTATATCTTAAGAAGCTAGCTTCTTGGAAAGCACCTGCGTTATATGTATGATCTACTTAGAATCATAATCATAAAGCTTTTTATGTCTTAAATTAGCAAATTGAAATTCTCACTACTGCGAAATGACAATTTCATTTGTACAAGATTCTCTCGTTATTATTAATTATTATTGTCGTGTTATGAAAGTATACACACCTGACGTTTTATTTAATTTAATTAGAAAGTTTTGTCATAAACAGGGTGGATCGCTGGAGCTTTTACTGATTTTAATACATAATTGAAATTAAGATGAGTAAGTACCCGACCCACAATGTAAAATGAATTCCTTACAGTTTCTGTAAACAAAATGAAAATAATATAAAATTTCTGTTAGTTTGTGTTTGTGAAACAAAATTGTATTTTATCATTAGTAGATATAAGGTCAAATTTTCTCATAAAATGTTTGTTAAGAGAATTAAAATCATGGTTATACAAGATTTAAAATATTCTCTCTACTCTAAAGATTCTCTAAAAATAATCTAAAATATTCTAGAACAATTTTAATTATCTGCAAAAATCATTTTCAAATTCTGGAAAGAAGAAAGTGTTTCTACAATGACACAAATTATAAGACGTCTGTCAGAATAATAACAACTTTAGTGTACTAAACTTTCTGGTATATTGTCGAAATTAAATACGAATATAATACTGATATACGAAATTTAATTTATTATAAATCCAAGTTTCTAAAACAGCAAAGATTTTTCATTTTTAAAATGATCTGTTTTATCATTCTACTGGATGCACTTCTTATTTTAAACTTTGCGTATTCTTTCCAGGTAAGTTTTGAATATAGTAGAGAATTTTTTAAACATTATAGAAGTGATAATATTTTCTTAGAAGTTTTTTATTTTATTAGATTCATAAACATATGACTAACGAAGAAATTATGGATGTATTTCAAACAACTCACAACTTTGGTAATTAAAAAAAAACATTCATCTATTTTTTAAAATTTCATTTTAAGTAATTTATAAAAAAGTTTTTAAAAGTATAGTACCCGAATACAAGGTTGTTCGAATCAAACACAAGTTTGATAAAGAAACAGGAAATGGAGTCCTTCAAATGAAATTCTTTAAAGAAGAAAAGACACTCTATTTAAAACCAACTGAAGGACTTTTGGCTGGAAAACACACGAAAGTTTGGATTGTTGAAAGAGATCCTAATTCTGAACTTGGATTACGATATACATTAATTAAAAAAGTGAGTTCTATGTATTTTATGAAAGTGATTGAAAACTGTAAACTGATGCATCTTGAAAATTAAACAATTACTTTTTAGGCCATGGAAAACATAGGAATGTTTTATCATGACGAAGAAAATTCAGTAGCAATTTCAATGAAGGTTGATAAAAAAGGGAAGAAAATCTTTGTAAGATGTTTTTCAGAATTAATTTTTAAGTTTTAAATTAAAGTGCTCGATAAAAACAGTTTTATTTATGTTTAAGGATGGCATTATCGGAAACAATTTTGTCATTCGGCCAATACCAAAACGACATCGTTTTAAACGTGGTAGCTACCAATCGAACTTTTCATTTCATAAAATCGACAGCAACGGTTTTAGAACAACTTTTGATCACATTGTCTATAAGAAACCCGCTTCTAAATTTTTCAGTAAGTATTATTATCAAACTCCACTTTTTCTGTTAATTACTTTAATTTTGAATGATATTTAGATTCCATTTTTGGAATTTCTTCTATTTTTGGAAACATGGACCCTCATTACAAAATTTCATCAAAGTTTAGTAAAAACTCTGAACAAGAGGCTCCAGATGTTGTATATCCGGAAATTATGATTATCTTAGACGAAAAACTTTATTCGTGAGTAAAAAGGTCAATATTAGAAAGTCAATTCCTGTTTACAATTATATAATATTTAAATTTTTTATTATTTCAGAGAATTACATCAGGACGTTCATAAAGCAGTTAGTTATATTTTAAGTTTTTGGAACGGAGTCGATTTAAGATATCGTAGTATAGAAAGGCCAAGAGTTCGTTTAAATATAGCAGGGATTATTTTAGTTGAGGTACTGTGGCATATTATTACAAACAAAGGGACTGTTAACAACTTATGTTAGTATTTGATGTAATTTTTTTTAAAGGAAACTCTACCATTTATAAAATCTTCTATCTTGGATGAAAGAGTTCGATTAATAGATCAAATAGAAGCCACAAAGCTTGTAGCAGATATTGGTCGTTATTTGTACAAGGAGAAACGTTTTTCATTGTCAAAAAGAGAGTACGACTTAGCTCTTTTTATGACTGGGTAAACAAGTATAGAAATATTATGTATATATATATATATATATATATATATATATATATTATAAAAAAATCTCGCTGCCTCTGTGTCTGGAATAGATACATAAATATTTCCTTAAAAATTCAGATATCATTTTATTCCTTCCAATTTTAGTTACTAATTATGATATTCTTTTTTTTATAGATATGATCTGGTCAAAAAAAAGAATGGAAAATGGTCATTAGATTCGAAAGGTACGATTTAGCCATGAATTATTCAGTAATAGTTATCATATATTATAAATAAATAATATTAAAAATTAAATTATACTTTATATTTTTTCAGGCATCGCTTATAATGGTAGAGCCTGCTTTATTCGACATGTTAATGAAACAATCGAATCAGTGGGAGCGTTTGAAGATAATGCTGGTTTTTCTGGAATTTTGAGCGCTGCTCACGAATTAGCCCATTTGTAATTAATTGAAAATCTTAAAATATAAAAAACTTCAAAACTTAGGGAAAAATTTCTATCTAGAGAAAGTAGACTTCTATTTTCCATTAAAATTTAGTAGATAACTAAATTTTCTCATGTTTCATGTATACATATGTAGAATGGGAGTTCCACATGACGGCAAAGGATCGTCTAAGTATTTGGGTGGTCCAGGTGCAGCAAACTGTAATGAGCAAGAAGGCTACATAATGAGCCACATTTTCCACCAAGACACAAATAAACTTCGTTTTTCTCGTTGTAGTCAAGAATCTATGCAATATTTTTTAAAGTTAGTAGACTTTTTTAATATTTAAAAACTAAAAAAATGAGTCTTTCATTTTTAAAATTTGAATAGTAATTTTAATTTATTTAAATAAAATCAAAACAATTTTTTGTAGTTCCAAACATGCTGACTGTCTTCGTAATCTTCCTCCTAAGGACGAAAAGGTGCCATTAATCATGCCCGGTCAATATATCTCACTAGATAAACAATGCAAAAAAGCTGGAGGTATCAAAGCATATTATGTAAGTAATTAATATTAAAAATTTTATCATATTGATTTGGGTCAGGATTGACTAATATTAAATTCATTTTTCAATTAATTTAACCGTCGTAAAATTTTATCAACTTTAATACTACAACTATTTAAATCCAACTTATCATTAATTATAATTATCATAATTTAATTAATCTCTAATATTAATACTTTAATATTAATATCTTTACAAGTCAAAAGATTCAACTCTCATTTTGAAAATATGTATTTGAAATTGTTACACAGAGATTAATAATTAATCAAGAATTATTCTTGTTTCATTGGATATTTATTTGAATCTATACAAGATCTGATTTTAAGAAAAAGCTTTAATAGTCGGTATATATATTTATTGATTTTTGCGCATTTTTTTTCTCAATGTACGACTACAAAACTTCACGTTTTTTCCTTTGCAAATATAAATTCTAAATAATTTTGTTGCTTTTATAGTACAATGAAAAAGTTTGCACATCTCTTTCTTGCACAATGGGGACTACTTCAGACGGAAAAGAATTAAAAGTCCGTTATTTTCGCCCTGCAGCAGAAGGGACCCCTTGTGGTGACAAATTGGTAAGTTTCGAGAATAAAAATAAAGATCTATTTCCTTACTTCTAATCCATTTGTTTTATTTTCCATTTCAGTATTGTTTAAATGGAAAATGCGTTCCGATAACCACACAAACTGTCCCGGACTTTTTTAAAAATTGAAATATGAATGATTCTTTTTAAACTCTAGACAAAATTAAATCATATTAGATATATTCCACTACAAAGCTTCCTCTATGAGGAAACAATAAGAGTAAAATTTCGTCATTCAATTGGTCCCAATTAAATATGAATAAAAAATATAATAGACACTCTAATAACTCATGATTGTTTTAAAATGCAATTTTTGCATTTTCTTACAAAAGAGAGGCTTGCCGTCTACTTTGGCGTAAAAGACTGATATGCATGGCTAGCCAAGAAAATCGGGATCAGCGATCAATCTCAGTATGCCCCTCTTTATCGCCTATCTTCTATCCTACCTTCGGTTCTCTTTTTCCTGATAATTATTTTGTTTCCACAATTATTAAAGGTAGTACCTGTTGCACTTGTTTTATCGCTGTGCTTCCAAACTCAGTAAAACGTGGCAAAACGTGTTTAACTGCTGGAAAAACGTCTCTCGCCTGACGTTGGCCAGTTTGCTTTCTAATCTACTAGGTTTTTAGTACTTGACAGCCATATCATTTGTTTCTATTCGACATACTGATTTATGAGATAGTTTCTATCGTCGAAGTGAATAAGTAACACAGTATGGCTTTACGTTGTGTCAAGAGTTTGCAGATTTTTTGTGTTATGTGTACTTTAATATTCGTTATTTTTACTTATTCAAACGTAATTAACATAATCAATAATCGAAATTCATCGAATGATGTTGAATATAATAATGAGATAGAAAACACGCCGAAAAAGAAGAGAAGTTTCACAAAAGAGGAGGTAAGTAGAAAACTAAATGATTTAATTATAATCTTATTGAAAAGAGTTATTCATAAATTCATTTGTTAGATGAATAAAATGTCTGAACTTGGAAAGTGGCTAATTTCTCCTGAAGGAAGTCCACCCCCAGCAATTTTGAATTCAAAAAAAACTCCTTATACTATTTTAATTTGGAAAAATGGACCCTTTTTAGAGAGGCGACACGTCAAAAGATTTTCGACTGAAAAGTAATTATTTCTTTACAAATATATGTCTATAATATGTATATTAATTTCAAGGCTGATTTAATTTTTATTCTTTTAAGAATATCGAATATTATTTGCAACGCACAATGCATTTTTTTCTATTTAACAGATTCTCTCCCTGGGAAAACTGTTCAGTTAAGTGCCTTCTTTCATATGAATCCAGGGACATTAATAAAGCAGATGCTGTGTTGTTTCACCTTCATCGCACGAAAGAAGTTAATGAGTTACCGTCTAGGCGAAATTACAAACAAAGATGGATTTTCCTAACGGATGAATCACCGTTGCATACTTTCGTTTATGGAAATCAGAAATTGTCAGACTACAATAAACTTTTTAATTGGACGATGACTTATCGAATAGATAGCGACATTCCAGTTCCCTACGGACGAACAGTTCTCTCTAAAAAACTCAGAAGGCAATCATTTTTTCTGCCTAAGCTGAAAAATAAAAAGAAACTTGTAGCAATTATGGGAAGTAATTGTGCTGGAAGTAATGGCCGGTGGAATTATGTTCGCGAGTTAAAACGTTTACTCGGTGATGATTTAGACATTTACGGACATTGTTTTGATGGCGATACAACGAGCTGTCCTGGACATTTTAATAAAGATTGCAAAATTCTCAAGGAATATAAATTCTATCTTGCCTTTGAAAATTCAAATTGCAGAGAATATCTAACAGAAAAAGTATTTTGGAATGGATATGAAAAATTTGCGATTCCAGTAATTATGGGTGCAAGACGAGAAGATTGTGAGCGTTTATTACCACCGCATTCGTTTTTACACGTTCGCGATTTTTCCAATCCATCGACACTTGCAAATTACTTGAAATATTTGCATCATAATTCTAATGATTATATTAAATATCATAGATGGCGAGAACATTATGAAGTAATTAATGAGCATGGATATTTTGGTAGCGCATCGAAACATTATTGTAGAATTTGCGAAGCTCTTCATTATAATTCAGTGGAAAAGAAGGTTTATGATAGTTTCGAGAACTTTTGGAGTAAAAAGAGGGATTGTTTTTTATAACCGAAATCGGTAGTAGATTCCAATAATTTAGGGAGAAATTTAGAAAGCTAGAAAAAGTACTTAGGGGATATCCATATACCACGTGGGTACTTTATCACTAACTTTTAAACCTCCCTTTCCACTTGTGGACAACTGTGGAATTTTTACGAGCACCCCCGTCACCCCCAAACTGTCACCACGTGTTATATATGAATGGTCTCTTATTACGGAAACTCACAGTGTCTAATCGTCCAGCTTTTTCTCTTCTCCTTTCCAATTTAGCCTGTTAGTCGATCAAATTTGCAAGATTTCGTTATTCATCCCAAAAAATTGGACGACTAGTCCAAAAAAAATGACTACAGTCATTTTATATTAGTCCAGAAATTGTTAAATAATAATATCAAAGTATATTTTAGAGGTTGAAAGTAAATAGTGAATAAAAATAATTCATTTGGTGGGATACAAATTCTTTAGAATAAAAATGGGAGAAAATACGATCTCTATTTGGTTCTCCTTTATTCCTTTTTTGATCTGAGAAATCATTTTCTCCCATTTTTAGTCTAAAGAACTTTTATCCCACTTTTACAAATGAAACAATGCTTTTTCAATTACTTTGCATTGCTGCTTAATAGAATTTTGCTATATTTGTGTAATATATTTGTGTAGAGATTTTAAGTTTTAATTATTAAACGGTCTTTTTGTAATTTAGATGTAATAAGTTCTAACACAAATGTTTTCTAATCATGGCTTATCGACGAGTATTTATTTTTAAAAACTGATAAAAGAATTAAATCCTGTTTTAGAAACATTCTAATAATAAATATCATAAATATGCATATTGCATACATTTTGATGTGCAATTTTATTGAAAAACTGGCACTGTATCACGCACGTCCATATCAAGATTTCAAATAAAAATTTTGGTTTCGCGCGAAAAGTAACTAATCAGGACGTCATGCGCGACGCATCCATTGTTTATACAATTTTTCTAATTTTCTGTAAAAGAAAAATTAAAAATTAAATTATTAATTAAAAATTCTTACTTCTTTAAAAGTAAATTAATTGTGTATTCATTTATCCTTGAAAAAATGAGTAAACGTACTCATATACATATATAGAAGAGCTCTAGACACATGTTATTTTTAATTGATAGAATTTTGCTATACATAAAATTCATTTATGTATATAGTTTTTAAATATTAATTATTAAATGGCCTTTTTGTAACTTAACTGTAAGTTCCAACACAAATGTTTTCTAATACCGACAAGTATTTAATTAAAAAAAACCTTATACAAAGAATTCAATCCTTTACATTTTGATATGTGCAGTTTTATTGAAAAAACTAGCACTTTATCTCTCACGTCATGTCAAGATTTCAAATAAAAATTAATAAATGCGTGATTAATTTTCCCTTATCGCATTTTCACAGAGTAAATGTATTTCATGCGTTATTCGTGTTACGTAAAGACTTGCCAGTAGTTATCCTAAACGCGTATCGTTAAGACGAACTGATATAATGCCACATGAATGAAAGAAATAATGTGTTTCGTAAATGATCATGAAGTGATTTTTCATGTACAAGTGTAAAAATACATTTAATGTTCAAAATAATAATTTCCTTCCGTAGTGCATGTAAGAAAATAATACAAAAAGAATTTTTATTGCAAAATCTGAGACTCTGCACGTCAATAATGAATGCGGAATGTTTTGAGGGTCATTTGGATCGTTACAATGGTGTTACAGTCGACTCGACCAAAGAACCTTGTAAATCTGATGTTTTCTCAAGTCGCCTCAGAGGTACTGATTAAACAAAATGATTTTATTTATTTATTTTTGCACACTTGCCAAAATATGTAAGTCTTGAAGTTGCGAATTTTACACGGCGCACATATTTCTGAGCATTTCTGAAGCAACCAGAAGCAACTTAATGCAGTTTGCCAACTGCTTGAAACAAAAGTTATTTTCAGTATGTATCAGTGTTCCAATGCTGATAGTGGAAAAACAAAATTCTTCTTTAGTTTTAGGATTTTTTAATTTTCAATAAATACCCTAATAGCACATTCTGTTCCTGGGACGTTCCTGGACGTTCCTGGAACGTTCCTGGAACATATGAACATTCCAGGAACGTCCCAGGAACAGAATGTGCTATTAGGGTAAATTGTATTAAGGGCGTTGGGCCCAAGTGTTAAGCTCAAATTCTATTCTCCATTTTATTCAACGAAAATTATAGATAAATATTTTTTCGCTCTGTAGCACTAATCTTTTTTCAGATTGAAGATTGCGTACAGAGCGAAAAAATATTTAGTTTCGATACTTTTTGCATAAAACGAAGAATTCAAAATCTAACTTCAAAATTGAATATTATCATTTTACTTAAAAAATATTTGAATTAGGTATTTTCTCGCTCTGTACGCATAATTCTAGTTAACAATTGATTAATTCTACAGAGGGAAAAAATTCAAAATTTAATATTTGTTGAGTAAAATGAAGAAATCGAATTTTTAGATTAGAACTTGGCTCCAACATCCTTAATCTATAAATAATGAATAATCTATTAATCTAATGAAGTTATTCCGTTCTTTATTTATTAATCTTAAAAATAATATTATTATCGCAAATTTAAATACAAAACAACTTTTAAATAACACTTTTGTTATACAAATCATACTTTAATTTATGGAACTTTAATGCAAATTTCGAAACTTTTATATATAAAGAGGAGCCAATAAAAATTCCGGGACTAATCTAGGTTTTTAATCCATTTTTCTGAATTTGATATTTTATACAGTTTCGTTAAACAAATGGTTAGAAGAAAATAGACGTACAATTTGGTTTCGCGTTAATCTCGCACAAGCAGAATGGATACCAGTTTTGGCACTAGAAGGCTTTAAATTTCATCATGCAAAAGAAGAATATGTAACATTATATCGATGGCTTCCGAAAAATGAATCTTCAAACATTCCATTTTATGCTCATACAAATCTTGGAGTTGGTTCATTTGTACTGAATGAAGAAACAAAAGAAATTCTTGTCATCAAAGAGAAATACATAAAAACTCCAATGTGGAAATTACCTGGAGGCTACGTCGAACCAGGTTTACATTATATTTTTTTTGACTACGTTTTACTTTCTTTGTGGGATTTTATTTAATATTTTAATTGATTCCAATTTTATTTTTCAGGTGAAAATATCAGCGAAGCTGCAGAAAGGGAAGTTTTAGAAGAAACGGGAGTTAAGGCAAAATTCAAATGTCTTGTATCTTTTAGACATGGTCATCAGTATGCTTTTGGATGTTCTGATATTTATATGATAGCTTGCTTAATTCCCACGACTTTCGAGATCAAAAAATGTGATCGAGAAATTTCTGAGTGCACCTGGATGAAGGTATACAAAAGTTCCAAAGTATTTTTAAATTAAAATTTCTAGTGGTTAAAGTTTTAAATAAACAAAACATTTCTTAATTGTTTATATGCATTCCTTTAAGATAATGATGATTTTTTAATTTTTAGTTGGAGGAGTATGTCGATCATCCCCTTGTTCACGAAAATAATCGCTTTTTCGCAAAAAAAATGCTCGAGCATTTAAACCATGGTATGGGAATGGGAATGAATAGTACCCTTCATCCTATTACAAAAAATCCTATTTCTGTCTATAGTATCGAAAATGTAGACAGTTGATTTTCGTATTAGTTAATTTAATTTAAAAAATATTAACTATATAAACTTTTGAAACAATAAGAAAAAAAACAAAATATAGGAGAATTATATAGAATTAATGTCATTGTTTTTAATAATCTACTGCTGCACAAGTATCGCAAACTTTGATTTTGTACCTGAGATTTTAAAAAATAATTATAATTAACCGTAGAGCAATTTTAAATTATATTTACTTTACAAATAAAGTATGCTGTACTCAATTAGCATTATAAAAATAAAAGTTTCGACATTTTCCCTATTTAAGTCATATTTCCCATATTATTCTTCGTAATATTATCCAATTTTAAAGTTTAATTAATTTTAGAATTTAAGTGTTCTGAAATCAAATACAAATTACTTTTGAAAAGCCCGCTCAAAATTTGGGGATTTAAAAATGGCGAGAAAATATGTAAATATGAATTTCTAATAATTGTCACAGCTATATCAGACTAATTTTGCTATAAAAAATATAATTAACAAGAAATTTGACATCCTGATACTACCACAAAATCTAGAAACACTTTTCTTATCAAATTTACATATTCAACAAGCGCTGCAATCGTTTTTAGCACAACAAAAACAAACTACAAAAACATTGTTCGTCATCAGTTATCAGTTCGAAAGATCTTTAATCAAATCCAAAAAGTTTCCACCTTTCAGCGTGGAGGCTTATCTCTCTGATCCGAATAGCTATGCTTCTCAATTAATTATAAAGTTTCTAAATACTTGTAATCTATCTCTATAACTCATTCATTTTTTATCTATTTATTTACTCTTCATGCTTTGAAATTCTCGCTTTAAACGGCCTGCGAACCCCACTGATCTGCAATCACCAACTATATTTAAATATTGAATTTCCCGCCCAACATACAAGTTACTACTAACTCCATCTGCAATTCAACATATTGCATCTACTTATCATCAACTACACAATGAACACCAGGGTTGTTATATTACGTGCACAACCCTGATGAACACGCAACTCTAGTTACAACGCCTTTAGCTATGGCCTGATAGGTCTCGCTTTTACCAAGCAAGGGATGTCCACAGCGGCAACTCGGAAATCCCTATGGACCTAGTGCTAATAAAATCCCCAAAGAAGAAGAAGAAGAAGTTATCAGTTCGCGGAACGTCAAAGACAAAAATGGAGTTTCATCGAGGTTATGGGTCCTTTTGCTAATATCTTTTTGCTTTTTGTTCGCTTTCCTTTTATTTGACCTTGTTTGCGAAAAGAGTTTTCAAAATAACCAAGTAATTCTTGAAACCATATGTAGTGTACTTTTTAGTGCCAAGATAGGCTTTCCATCATGAGTAAAGTGTATTCAACGTCAAACCTCACCGATAAGGAACTGAAGGAACAAGGAAATCGGCTTTTTAGTCTCCTTAAGTACGAAGATGCTGCGAATTGCTACACCAAAGCAATTGTAAGTGCTACTAAAATTTTAATTGCGAAATTTATTAAGTAGGAACCTAACCTTCGAACTGTCAGGTTACGAATCTCTTCTGTAGATCAAGAATCCAAGTCAGGCGCTGTATTTCACAAACCGAGCACTTTGTCACCTGAAACTAAAGCGATGGGAATCTTCCTGTCAGGATTGTAGACGTGCTCTGGACATGGATCCCTGTTTGGTCAAGGGACATTTTTTCTTAGGACTCGCACTCCAGGAATTGGAACTCTACGATGAAGCCATCAAACATTTACAAAGAGGTCAAGTCAAGTTGTGTTTTGTTCTAGTAATTTCTATTACAATTGAAAGTAGTTTAGAGCTTTTAACAAAAATATTGTTCTACACTTTTATTTCTTGAAATATCGATTATAAAATTTGACCCTTATCTACTACAGGTGTAGATCTGGCAAAAGAACAAAAACTGAACTACGGAGATGACATGACTAGTGTCCTACGGCAAGCACGCAAACGTCGTTTTCAATTGAAAGAAGAACAGAGAATCGCGCAGGATATTGAACTTCAAACATACTTGAATCAACTAATAATTGAAGACGCTCAACGGAGTCTTGAAGCTTTGAAAGAAAAAGAGGAATCTGAAGGGAAAACCGAAACTGAATTGGCTCAGAAACGTGAAGAAATAGAGGAAAAGAAAGAATCCTGCATCACTCGTCTGAACGATCTCTTCGCCAAAGTTGACGAGAGAAGAAGGGTTTGTTTTATTTCTCAGATTAATGTATTAAAATCTGAAGAATGAGCATCATTTTTGAATTGTCAATATTTATTTTGTTGCATTTCACAGAAAAGGGAAGTACCAGACTACTTATGTGGTAAGATCAGCTTTGAGATTCTCCAAGAGCCAGTAATTACACCGAGCGGAATTACTTATGAACGTAAGGATATCGAAGAACATCTTCAGAGGGTAGGGCATTTCGATCCTGTGACTCGTGTTCGTCTCACACAGGATCAATTGATACCGAACCTGGCAATGAAAGATGTGGTGGACTCATTTCTTCAAGAAAATGAATGGGCTCTTGACTACTAAATCACAAATATTTATCTAAGTAGTGTGTAATATGTAAGTTAAATCGTTAAATAAGTATTATAATAGTATATACTTTAACACGAAATTCTCATAAACAGGATGTTACTCTTTCGACATATCGCAGAAGCTACATAGATCTACTAAAAACTTCTCAGTTTAACTTGACCTCATTATAACGTGAGCCATAATTGGTGGAACAGACTTTTTCGTTATAGTGGTAACTTCCCAAAACTCTGAAAAAAAAACCTTTATAGTCTCGACGTGTCCATAGCTTGTAAATGTAAGAGAACGCAGTGCCTGAGTACACTGTACGGATTCGCTATTTCTGTCATATGCCCAAAATATGCACATTTGATTTTTCACAGAGAAAAACGTATAGTATATTTTAAGATCGAGGGAAGTTATTTCTCTCATCTCGTTTTCTTCATATGTGTGGCGCAAAGGCACTGGTTCATTTATAAAAGTGCCGTTGATTTTTGTGTACAACTATTTTATAATAAATCAATTAGAACTTTGAAAATGGAGTCTATTTAATAATTTAGGGTAGCTACTCGACCGAGAAAATCCCACTTTCAACAAACAAATTCTTAAATTAGAGTTTCTTCAGGATCTGAAAGACCTTGAAATCTTGGGAGTCATTGAGGATTGAAAAACTCTGAATAACCTACAAAACAGCAGCCATAGTAAAAAGTTTTGTGATTTCAATGGTCAAAAAAAATTGACAAAACAAAAAACAATTGACAAGATTCTCTATAATTTTTTATATAGTCGCAAGACACAATTTACTGATTAAATAACAACAACGCATAACAAATTTCATTGCACTAAAAATGCACTTACATAAAATTTGAAGTCTTGGAAAGTCTTCCTAAATTGAGCAGTTTGATTAAAAGTCAATAATTTAAAAACAGTCTTGTCAAAATACTAAAGCACTAATTGATATTAATGTCATAGAAAAAGCGACCAATGGTGGCAATAGCCACTGATAAAAAAATGAATCTGGAGTAGCGGTGGTGCAAATAATCATCCACGCGATACCTCGCAGTACGAATGATATAAATCGAGCCACTTTACCCTCACTTTTGCAAGGAATTTGCACAAGGTCCATTGTTCCGCTTCCTACTATAGCAATCCAGCTATAAAGCGCTATTGGATCTTCTGTAGTTAATCTCGTACTGTAACTGTAAAAGAAACATTTCTTATTACGTTCATAATAAACAAAAGTTGTAATTGTGAAACTTTCTCATCATAATTTAAAGTATAGAGGGATACCTAAAATTTTTGGCCCAGAAAAGAACAGATGGAACGGCAGACACAGCTGTGAAATTCCAAACTAAGAAAAGAATCATCTGATTGAGTATTTTTTTTCGCGTGTCTTCCTTTTCACCATCCTCATTGCTCTGGCGATCACTGCGACGTTTTATGAAGTTAAAATGTCGCAATGAAGATAAAAACAGCTCTTCCAAGTAATCTTCATACATTCGTGTCAATTTCAAAAACTGCAAAAAGACGGAAATAATCATCGCGAGGGCTCCACAAGTCGCTGGCACAATTGAGAGGATGATTATCGTGGTTACAATAGGCAGTTGATTTAATCCTCCGAGCAACCAATCAGACCACGTGGTTGAAAAAGCAATTGCACGTGCCAAAAATCTGCACAAGTAAAAACAAGTACCCTTAAAATTCGCAAATTTCTATTGAACAGTATCTAACTTTCAATATCTTCTCTTCAATAACTTCAGTATCTACTTTCCATCAATCAGTCACTGAAATTTACTAACCTTACTGCGATATTGTGTGCCACCGAACCGAGAAAAATTACCGCGCAGCTAACGCTGATCGCCAATAAATGTAAAATTACAAAACATACACAACTTTCCAAAATTATTCCTAGTGCAATACAAAGAATCACAGTTATTCCTACAGTTAGGAAGAAATCTCGATTGTCGTCGAATTTAACAGCGACTGTCAATAGTAGAAGAGCAATTGATATGGGTTGAAGAATTGTCCATCGGTCTCGAACTATCAGAGCAATTCTTTCCACTATGGATGCTCTTTGAATACTTAAACTGTAGGAACAGGTGGAATCCAATGTCAGTCTTAATTCTGGAGGATTCGTATTCCGTTCTCCAGGTTTCGTTTGAATTTTTAAACTCTTCGGTCCTTCGTTACTGTAAGCGAGAAATAATTAAGCTCAATCCCAAAATATTAAGAAAATCAATTTTCAAACCTTCAGAGAGTTACCTACTTTCCACAAGTTAGAAAAATAAGTTGAGTTGCTCCAATGTTCCACGGTTCTATTAATTCTGCTATTGCGCAAAGTGATTGCGTTATGTCTATACATTTAATAATTTTTAGCTCTGCAGAAACAGCATCCGTGATTCCTGAGAGCTTCACATAATGTCGAATATTCCCACCTGCTAATTGTACATTCATCGACTTCCTGGGATGGAAAAAACTCCCTAGGAGAGAAGTTTTCTGATTGAAGTTTAAAATTCGGGATGATCGAGAATGCATGTCAACCTGCACATTTACATATTTTCTCTCTTTACCCGGTGGAATTCGTACTATTATATGTGAGCATTTGTAGGCTTTAATCTCTTCTAAACTTATATCAGCGCTTTTTCTGAGCCGATACATCGCGTCTGGTAAAATTTTTGATCGGTTTGATAAATTCCAGCCCCATTCGCTGAAAGAAATAGAAATAAAGCATTCTGTAACAGTATAGTATTATTATTATTATTATTATTATTATTATTATTATTATCTTATTTCTGTAGTACCAAACGTCATTCGTCATTATTTCATCTCAAATTTCATTTTACTTAAAGTAAAATTGAGATTCATATTTACCAGACACGCGATTGGCCTTCGATGCTAGATGCAGAACAGGCATAAATCCAATCTTTGCTTTCTAAATTCAGAGTTTGAATTGTTAAATGATCTGCGAGATCAGTGAACCTGATCATAAGATATATCACAGATTTTGCTGTATTTTCATCAGTGATGTTTCTACCACTCCATTCATATTGCCTACGAATGTCCTCTATCCATATACCACCTGGTTCGAATTTCATTTTATCGTGATAAAATCGCAAATGCTTTCCTGAATGACGCTGAAATTATATTATGCTTTAAATTAAAGCACACTAATGTTAATGATTTGACTTATACTTTTAAAACAGTTATTCAGCTTGTTTTGATTTTATTATCATTGAAAAAGGTAGTAACATACCTCTAGGAAGTGGTAGGACAAAGCCCGCATTTTTTTCACAGGATCTGAAGCAATTCTTGGAGGTCGTGCTGTAGCATCCACGCTATCAAAAAGAGCACGAACTATTGAAAGGACCAATTGTTTGCACCATAAAATACACAAATGATCCGTACTTCTCCAAACATCCGGAATACTGTTAGAAAGAAGATTGAGGTCGGCAGTCGAATCTACTGTTTGTTCAGAAGTCACCAAAATATCTTTGGATCCACCTCCTATTGAAATTACACTAACGTCTGCATTCTTGAGTTCAGTCTTTAAATTTGCTAAAGTATGATAGTAGTTTGCAAGTGTGCGATCAAAAACTAACGAAGGAGTATGAGGTGATGCTAATGTAATTAAAATACTCGAAAAACTCGCGTTGATATTTGAGGTCATGAGGAGCGCACCCTTGGCTACAATTCCACCCTGGAAACAAAGTTTTACATCTCAGAATTTTAACAAACCTTCTCTAGATAATTCGCTACTAATTTTGCCAATTCAACTTACCATTGAGTGTCCAATTAGAACAACGTTGTTAATTTTGCCTTTGTATAATTGCAGGATTCTTTCTATACAATGGGATATGTATACTGTCTCCTCCATTAAAATACCTCCATATAAGGCCGAATAATCTTTATTAAAATGGGCGGCAAAGTAATCGAAATGAAATGGAGTTCTTTCCTCTAGACCTTTTCTTAAACTAACTGAAGCCAGGGAACGCACTATAAGAAAATAATTATTTATTTAAATTGAATAATTCGCCAAAATTAATTGGATAAAAAAATTATGAATTACCTTGTTCGAAAGAACCAGCATTTCCTGGAATGAAAAGAACAGGAATCCCAGTGAATTTCATTCTTCGAATTTTTTCAGTTACAAACCCTTCACCATAGGCATATAATGCATATCTTGGAAAGCGATTTTCTAAATCGTCATTGAGTGCTATCCTCTGTAATAATAAATTGCACAAGGTAAATGTGGGCTTCAGTTCATAAACATGGTATCTAATAATTGCGATGACGGTAGACACTTTAAGTAAATTAAATAAAATAGGATAAAATAAGATTGTTTAATAGTTACGAACCACATATTGAGGATATTCGAACATATATGTCATCTCACAAGTGTTTTCTTCATGAGATATTAAATAATGGGCCGTAGCTAGAATATATAAGACAAGGACGAAAAGACAGGATGATAAAAAGGCCCCATAAATAACCACTGACCTGAACCCGAACATTCTAAAATTAAAAAAGATTATTTGCTTACAGTAACGTAAGAAATGAATGCAATAGTAAAGATAATAATATTAAAGAAAAGATAATCACTTTAATAATTTGGATCTTCTAGTGTTTCATTTTCTCATATAGACAATCTTAACATCAACATTCATAATTTTTGTAATAAAAGCAACATTCTTCTGTAAAAACAGAGAAAACTATATTAATACACTATCAATATAGGTTATGTTCTAATTCAGGATATTATATAGATTTAAATCATGTATGTACTTGCTTCTTCTTGGGTACAAATTTTGATATTAAACACTTTAAATACATTAACAAGTTAATATAATATTCTATTTTGGCAGAAATTGTCTTATTTGAAAAAAATCATTCTTGTCAACACAACCATCATCAAACGCATCAAACTCATCAAACCCAGTGCTCTCAAACGAGGCACCCTGCGCGCGCATAATTTTGGCTTACTGCTGGAGAAATTTTCCCATTGGTCCAAACTTTACGCGCGCGATTCAAACTCGAATTAATAGTTAGAAATTAATTCGAATTTGAATCGCGCGCGTAAAGTTTGGACCAATGGGAGAATTTCTCCAGCAGTAAGCCAAAATGATGCGCGCGCAGGGTGCCCCGTTTGAGAGCACTGATCAAACCGGAAACCGCCTTGATGATGCCCCCCCCCACCCTAGCTACGGTTGGAGAAATTCTGCCGTTGGCTGAAATTTGATGTGCAATTCGATTTTGAATCTCGCGCGCAAAATGTTAACCAATGACAGTATTTCTCTAGCGGAAAGCTAATGTGTGCTGCCATTGGTCAAAATTTGGCGCGCGATTCAAAATCGAATTAAATCAATTCGATACTGCCATTGGTTAACATTTTGCGCGCGAGATTTAAAATCGAATTGCACGTCATCTTCACGACCATCCTAAAAGGTTACTACCGTAACTTACCTAATTTTGGAGAATTTATCAAAATTAAATTTTTTAAATATTATTTTATCAGAAATTTTATATTACACAAACTAGCTTTAAAATAACTCAATTATGAAGAGTTAAAAATAACTTCAAAAAATGATAGCTTTGCAAATCAAAATAAAATAAAAAGCAGTCTTCTTTCAGTTTAAAAATAATTTTTATTATCAAAATTAAAAAATAAAATTAAAAATCTCTCGAATGTATAATTATATAATAAAAATGTAAATTCTAAAAAACATAGAACAAAATTGTTACAAAAATCTAAGAAAAGTGACAATCCGATTAACGAAAGAAGTTATTTATTGGCAGATAATAAGATAATGCGCATTCGTCAACTTTTTCTTCAAAAGTAAACTGAACAGTAGCGTACAAATCTAAAGCGGACAATAAGGCGAAGTTTTCGTTTTCGCGAAATCGGGGAATGTACAAAAGGATGTTGAAAGAAAAAAGCTAAGCGAAAGAACACTGCCATTTTTTTTAACTGTCGTTCATGTTGATTGTTTCCACCTCTGTTTTAGATTCCCAGTCACGATAGAAACATTACTTAAAATTAAATAAGTCTTCATGGCATTTGCGTTACACAGAAGTTAGTACATGCGACAGGTATGTATTATCATTTCCAACGAAGTTTCTGATCGCCATTTCACTTTTATTTATAATATCATTATAATAAGCGCATCAAAAAATGATTTGGTGGACATTACGAATAAAGTTTCGAAGCTGAGCAAGCACTTTCTATTTCTCGTTTCCATCCATATTTTATCTCAGTACAAACGAGATCGCGTCTTATTTCGATAACAATGATAATTCTACTAAATCTAATGATATATCGACAGATATACGCAGCTCATCTCGTAGACTCTCTAAATAAACTTTCAGTTTCAATATCGCGTTTCTTCGTCAAAAAATATAAAACAGAACTAAAAATAACTGTTTCAACCATCATATCAGATAAATCTCTTAAGATTTGTCGCGCTATTGGAATTGATCTAGTTTCTTTAACTTACAAAAGTAATTTTAATAAATGACAATATACAAGATATCTGCAAGCTAATCGAGCATAGCTTGCTAGCATAGTCTTTGTCTTTAAACTCTGTCGCCTTCACGAGATTCGCAACACCTAAAAACATCTATTACCGTACAATTAAGCTATACAAAATTATTTAACAAAGTAAATTTTAAATTATCCTATCAGTCACTTGCAAGATTTAAATTAAAGCTGAAATCCGAACAGAGGCACTACTACTGCAAGCACGCTTGAACTTTCTCGATCCACTCTTGTGCTGTTGCCGCGTCGCCCGCGCAAAAATTGTAGGTTCGTCTGTTTGTGCGTAGCTAGAAATAAAAATCCAAATGTTCTTTTTATTTACGAAATACGAGGTCGCATTATAATCACATTGTTTTACTTTTAAATAATTTACTTTAAATAATCTCTATTCTCATCTACTCACATCAAAAAATGATTTGTCGTCAGTTTTCTTTGGTGGGCCCTGCATTGGCTGTGCAGGAGTCACAGACACAACCTCGGCAAGATCTGAAAATAGACGTTACAGTATATTATATAAATAACAACTTGACATTTTTTAAAACAAGTTAGACTCAAAAAGTTTGGAGTTTCAGGTTTGTCTTACCTATGTAACCTTTACAATGCGAGTCCTCCATTGCATCGTAGTACCTCAACTGATGTTTTATGGAATCGAGTACGAACCATCTCTGCTTCCAGCCTTTGAGAAGTGCGCCGCGTTTGTACAAATAGCCCTCATGCGTTCTGTTCTCAGCTACGTTACTAGAAAATTGCTCGTAGTACTGTTGTGAAGTCGTCTGCATTGTAGTGACACCTGCAAAATAATACATTTTTAAATTAATTAATTAAATAAATGTGAAGAGGTTGCAGGAAAATGATTGAAGTATTAAATTTATAATGGATACTCACTTGAATTTACACTTCCGTTGTCACCGCCACTTCGAGTAAGAGTATGATTTTGTAAATTATCAGCTACTGCTTTGTACTTTGTACAATTTTTGGGCACTGCATCAGCACATTTGTCGTGGCAAACGTGTCCACAGTCGACGCATCTCAATCCGGCTTTCACTGGTCCCCATAAAACGCCGGAACATGCATCGCAGTGAGTTGGAGTCGCAGTATCTAATCTTTCAAACCTAGTAAAAAAAAAAGGAAGAAAGAGTAAGTATTATTCTATCTATAAAAGATCATTGCTTTAAAATTGTATATAAATACAAAATTTTCCAAGAAACCAGAAAGATTTATATAATACCCAAAGTATTTAAAATTGAATTTATAAAGTGAAGTACCTATGCGGATGAGCATAAACTGAGCTTTCGTTTCCAGTTGCTGTTCCACCAGCGTGTTTTCCTCTCAAAAGAAGTTCTAGCGTCGAACGTTTGTGGATGAGCCTTCCATGATGCCTAACTAAAGCGGTGCTGAAGGATGCGTGTCTCTGTAAAAGTAAAGACAATCCGCAATGAATTTCTAAATTAAAAAAGAATTAAATAAAATTGAGTATTATATTTAGAAAATAATTAATATTAAATTAATCAATTTAATTAATTTAACTTATATTAATTAAATTCTTTAAAAAAATGCACTTCTAAAAAACGCAGTCTTGTATGTAGAATATGCGAAGAATGTGCAGTTCTAAAATGTCTGTGCACTCGTGATCGCAGGCAAATTCATTGCTAAATTAATTTTGGTAAAATGTGCAGAGTCGACACTTGTGCCGAAATATTTGAATCGTATTCTTTTTAAGCGCACCTTATCGCAAATCTGCTGGATATCCATGCAGAGAGTTTTCGAAGCAACTTTGCTGCAGAATGTTCTCTGGCATTATATCAAAACAAAGTGACAAAAATATCATAATTATGTCTATCAAATTCTTGATTTTCTACGACTTTTTATTGATACTTTAGAATGTTTGGTAAAATTTAAATGAAAAAGTTCCTTGCTCGTAATTTTGGCAACTTTTATGTCTCATTTAAATAGGAAATTTTTATAACGAGTAATTAACAATTTTATTTATTTTATTTTTTTCTTTTAATATAATAGAAAATAATTTGAAAAACTTACCGCAAGAGAATCGGTGTTAGGCAGTTCGAGTTTGTCCCAAAGAACTTTCCACTTCTGTGGCAAATGGCCTAATTCCGTTTCTAGCTTGTGAATCTCTTCTAACAAGTGAGTAAATTGATCAGGTACCATTGAACTGATGCTGTCGTATCTAAAATTAAGGAACAGATTTTTATTGAGCTCTCTTACTTTAATTCACATTTAACAAAAACAAGGGTAAATTTCTTGAAAAATAGTGTAAGGAGGATTCCAGAAAATTGAAAAGTAAAACTTACCCTTGCGTTACGACCTTCCGATTACTTTTTTCAATCCCATCAGCAGCTTCAGCCTCTTCTTCCTGCTGCGAATCTTGCTGAAGAATCTCTAAATCATAAGCGGGTCCATGTGCCAACTCTTCTTCTAGGTAATAGTTCCAGATATCCAAACTCGGTAGATGAGAAACCGGTCTCAACACCGGATGTTCCGTATTTGGAGTATATAGAAAGTTGAAAAACAGGGGACACCTCGCATGTTGTTTCTCAATATAATCAAATATACTCTGTCCCAAATTGCATCCCATACTCGTTCCCGCCAATCTCCCTCCAGGATAGACCGTCTCATCATCACTTCCAGTATCAACTCCCTTATGATGACTCGTGAGGGATCCTCTCTTATCCTCAACAGCAGTAATTCCACACTCCATCCTATCAAACTCGCAGTCCAGTAGAAAAGTTCTAAACCTACAAGACACCGAATGATAGGCTAAGAACTTGAGATAATACTCGTTGAACTCAAACGCTAAGGGGAACTGCCTCTGAATCTGGTGTACAATATCCAGGAACTGAAGGAAGGTCGGCGTGAAATTTGTCGTCTGTGAATTTGTCGCAAGGTTGCTCCTGTGACCGAACCTGTGTCCAAACCCTAACCACTCTTTTTCAATCAAAGTCCTGAACCCATCTATAGTCCTATAATGTGGATCCAGACACACTTGAGCTATGGAACAGACCGTCGCTGTTGTGTCCCAACCATCTTCCAAACAGACAGCAACGGAAGAACCCTGAACGTCCATTAAATCTATTACAGCTCCAGCTAGTTGCATCAAACTCTGAAGCTGTTGTAGCCATTCGGAACTCTCGATCAGCTTGTAGAAACTTTGATCAGGTTCCATGTTTAGAGAGCTAGGCACACAAGCCCTCATCAATTTCTTGAATGCAGCTTTAGTGTGTCTTACGTCGTAAAACTCTACCGGAATGAAATCCGTCTTGGGTGCCGATTCCGCCTTGACGCCCTTCATGTAGGATTTTTCTCCGAAGATGTACAACGCAGCTCGCTGGAAGGTGTGTACGCATTCAGTTCCACTATCAGAGTCTGCAGAATGACGAATCGTGCCACGTTGGTTAACCGAAGACAAAGAGGCTTGTGAGCTATGTCTCTTGTCCTTCAAGGATCCCCAGCGTCCAAAATTCTTTGGTCCTTTTCCTCCTGACGAACTTAGATTGCCCATGGCTTTGTTAAAAGGATTCCGTCGAGATTGTTCTGGAGTCGCGTTTCTTTCTTCGGCAGCTATGAGTAGAGAATCTATACTGAGCGTACTATCTGACATTCCCCAAGCTGATCCCTGTCTCAAAACTGAAAGAGGAGTTGCAGCCACAAGGGCCATGATATACTTCTCTTGTTCTAGGGAAGACGTACTTTCTGAAGAGGTAGTTTTCAAGTTTCCAGAAGATGCTGGATGTGCTTTGAGCATTCCCATGACACCCTTGCCATGATATCCGGCTCCTCTAATTAGCAGAGCCTTCTTACTCGGGTGTCTCCAGGTGACAACAGGGATTCTGCTGTGTCTGTATAATCTACAAAATCTACGGATGCTATCATCCGTCACGGAGGTAGGAACTATGAGTAGGGCCGGGTAGCTTCTGCACATCATGTAGGCACAGTTCGCTGAACTCAGCCGGAAAGGTTCGTTTCGTCGGTTGTTTTGCGGTCCGTTTGAGCAGAGGCCGAGCCGGTACCAATCCCTGACATAACTCCGTTCTGATAATCGTTCCAGAGTCTTCGCGTCAGTTACTGGCTGCTGCACCGGCATCCCTGGCATTTCAAATTCGTCCACGCTTAGATCGTCATCGTGACTCAGGTCGTTGTTCTCAGTCATCGGAAGACTCATTCTACCGGGAGATGTCATGTATTTATTGCTATTTGTGAGATTCATATTTGGTAAAACGTACTTCTGCCGCTTTGATGACTGCTTAGGTTTGAAACCCGCTTTTCTCGCTGTTTTGAGAAGAGTCTTTTTCGCGAAACCCTTCAGCGTGGCATTCTTCTCTTTCCCCTTATGATGAGTAGTAGGAGTGACTAGTACTTGCCCGTTGAAGGCGAAATGATGAAATATGTGTGGTGGATTACGAGCTTTGTGCACCAGTTTGCGAAGCGTTTCAATGTTCTCGGGTGTGACTTCCTCGTCGAAAGCCAGCTTTATCAGCTGGAAAGTGCACGAGCGGAGCTGCAAACCTTCCTGAAGGCACTGATCCAATTGCGCCAAGTGCTGAACGGACACACGTTTCTCCTTGGTTAAGGAAGTGACAGGAAAGGCGCGAACTACCAACTGCTCGCAGGCGAACGGATCGCAGGGAATTCCCTTGAAGACAATTCTGTAATTCGTCAGGAAAATAGCTCCCTCGGCGGGCAAGAGCGGTGGTGCTTTCGGAAGACCCGCGGAACCTTCTTCTCTTCCATCTGGGAGCAAATAAACTCGCAGACCGTCCATGATGATTTCCTCTCCAGGAAGCATATTCGGCGTTAAAATCTTCGGTTTCTGAATAGGTGGAAGTCGTTTGCTTTCCCGATGTACAGCTTCCAAAGTCTCAATGTGCATATGAACGACTCCTGGAACCATTTGATGGAGACACCTCACGTGTTCGGTACTTACACCACCTTCGGTGCAAACGCGATCCACGAAACGAGAAACCATTCGAATGACTGCAGTACCAGTTTCTCCAGGATCAGTTTCCTCGAAGCCAGATTCTGCATCGCCACTATCACTCGCTACGCTATTAGTAATGCTGTTACTGGCTCTCTCATCATCGTAGACGTTGTCTTGGCGATGAGTTTTGGCACCAATATCAAGTGGAACTAGTAAATAAACCATCCTATTTGCATAATGAATTGCCTGACTGTACATTGTACTTTCTTCACTAGCGATTAGTTCTTTTTGCTTGTCGGGATTAATCGTCGACCAAACTCTCATCTGCTCGGCAGCAATTTCCAGAGCAGATGCTTCTTGGACTCGATAGATAGACGAGCGATCTCTAAATGGAAAGTCTTTGTTTTCTCGAGGACTAATTGGACTTAAAATGCCTTCATTTACTTGTCGAGGTGGAGTGTTTTCACCAGGAAGGTATAATCGTTTGATATCTTTTTGCACGTCCAAGTAAAACGCATCTTCCCAAAACTGCTGATTCTGCCAAACTGCATGTTCCTGGATGCAAGTGTAGGCAAACTGGATCACTCCAGTGCAGAGTTTTCTACAAAATGCGGTTGCTAGAGGTAGAAGCGCTGCAGCGACTCCATGTTCGTCCATAGAAGAATCGTCTTGTAAGGCGCAGTTCATCAATCTCACTACTAGATCAAATTGTTGATGCTCAAGCATTGCCTTGTTTCCCACTACATGCTGAGATAATTCCATACAAAGAGCTAATCGAGCTGCTTTGCTTTTCAAAGCCCGGAGTACAGCCGGGAATGTCTTGCGCGCATCAGAAATTTTGTTCTCAAATATACAGTTGATACAGTTTCGGAGAACTTCGAGTCTTCGTGCAGAGTTACTAACTAAATGCCTAGAATCATGAACGATAGATATGTGTGGTCCCATTGGAACGATTCGAGGTTGAACCGGTCTCAAAGATGATAATCTGACTTTGAGATTGCTTTTCGCCAAACCTTCATCAATGATGGCCTGCACATTTTCGGGGTTTATCCTTGGCAACATCGGCTGATGGATTCTCGCAAAGGCTCCTTCGGGTGGCTTCAAAATTTTTTGAACGTAGGGTTGGGGATTTGGATTTTCGTTCGTGTACAGTTGCTGTGCTAATTCTTGGATGTGGGTTAGGATTAACCTATGATCTTGAGCTTCTTGCTTGACGTGATCGCTTAGGTTGCTGTAGAGTTCATCCCACACGTCGCAGGGTCTCCAGGGAGGTCCTCGTTCCGCGATGAAGGAGGTGAAAAACATGCAGTCCAAGACTTTTGTTGTAAAATCACAGTCTGTTAGGCCTCGTTCTCCTAAGAAGGCAGCCTTGTGGAACGTAATTACAGGCTTCGGGTGAATCCTGATCAACGTCAAACAACTACGATATCCTTGCAAAAGCTGAGCGAAAGCTCTCATAAAAATTGCTCGGAGTTCTTTGTCCAACATCGGAGGATGCGGTGCTCGTGTTGCTAAGGGAGGAAATGCATAATCTGCACAGGCCAACTCTGGTTGGAGAACAAGAGACAAGGCATCTTGAGTTTGAGAGAGAAGTGGTTCTGGAAGGAGCGAAAGTGAGACTCCGTCTGGAACCATTATTGATCCTCCATCCAAATCGGCCACTATAACATCCATCTGAAAAAAAAATAAATAAATGGGAAATTAAATAAATTACAAGGCTCGGCTTTATTCTTGGAATTAGAAACTGGTAAATGATTAGATAAAATCACGAGTGTAATGTAATGACTATGATGAAGCAACATTTCAAGGCCAGAAAAGCGTAAAAGGAATTAAACAGTGGTTTCGCAATTCTATTTTCAAAAGCGGTTACGCAATTGTGGTTTTATCTTAAAATCAAGAGAACCGCAAATACAAGCGATACTTACAAGTTCAGAAACTTCGTATTTTAGGGAACTATGGACACCCATGATGAAGGGGGTTGGTGTGCTCAGAACTTCGACGAGAGCCGCAGGCAAGAGTGGAATGTACACATGGGTGTATCTAAAGGGATACATTAAAGCTGTGAGCGCTCGGCAACCTTCCGTCAATCGTGAGTAACTAGCTGAATGGAAGAGAATTTTATGTTCCGTCATAACAGCACAGAACAATACGAGAACATTCCGAATACCTGTACAAAAAGAGAATTAAAACTTTAGGTATTAAGATTGAAAAGAGAAATACTAGTAAGAGAAAAAGGTATTAGGGAATTTACCTAATTGTTGGAATAGTAAATTGACGCTGGTGTGGGTTATCGGCAGGGAAGGACTGATAGGTGGCTGTAATGCTTGCCGATCTCCAGCACCGATGCTAAATCGAACTTGTGGACCACCTGCTGGCGGAACCTGGATGCATCCCAAGATGTTTCCCACCAAAGTCTCGAGAGGAATTCCCAAGTTTTCCACGTAGACGGTGTAAATGATTCCAAGACAATTCTGCACAATGAAACAATTCAATTTTGAAATTTAAAAGATCATTCATTTTATATCAAGTAAAATTTTAAAACAACATTCTGTAGAAAGTATCGGAAACTTCAGTCGAAACTTACTCGAAAAGTTTCGATGTAATCAAGTCTAGAAACTAGCACCAGACATTTGGGAGCATACATGATGCTATGATGTGAAACAGCAGGTATCGCTTTCACCAGAGCATGATTGTCCCCATCGACGGGATCCTCTTCTTCGTCTACAGGTTTGCTGGGTGTTATAGATACCGTTTCGTTGAAACACATACACGCACAATAATGGCGATTTGCGTCTATGTCTGTTAGAATGGAGACGAAAAATCGAGGCTCCTGCCTTTCGGTGGACAAAGCCCATCCTTGCGGTTGACAAAACTAGAAAGGCAATTGAAAATTGTATTTTTATATGTAAAATTAATATTAGAAAAATTCTAGAAACTTGATATTTACCCATTCTATGCCTTCAATAAATGGTGTATCAGGCCAATCCTTTTCTGGAAACCTTTGCAGTATAATACCACTGCTAATTCCACCTCCTGGAATTAATTATTGCTCTATAGTATAAGGTCATTAAATAACTGTATCAATCTAAGTAAATGCTGAAATATGTTTATGCGAAAAAGTCAGTAAACTTTAATACTTGCAAATAATCGTTTTGTTACTGAGCAAATTTAAAGTATGAAGTAGTGCTTGCTCTCTTGTCTAATACGTATAAATAGTAGATGAACAGCTAAGGTTACCTAATCTATGACAAATCAAAAATATGCATTCTGAATTTATCACTATCCTTAATGAATTAAGAAAGAACCTTGAGTTTCTAAATCAATCAAATTTATCTGACGTCAGCACTGAAACTGAATAAGCATTCTTGAATGAGAATGGCTTATTCGGAATATTGATATATGACCTGTTATAAAGAAGTTATAAATTACAAAGAAATGTATAGAAAGAGAGGATTTAGTATCCACTAAAAAAGTTAAGAAATTGAAAAAGAACTTAGGTCTTAGTACTTAAATATAAATATTTTTATTCAATGCAATATTAGTATATAATTGTTACAATATAGATTGAGTTCTAATAATACAAAAACGAGAAACATAATATCTATAGAACCATACCAGTTGATGATAATCTGATCAAAATATAAATATCACCTCTAATCAATAAATTATAACTCCAAAATTTGTAATTCAACAATACAATTTCGAGACAACAATCATAAAATACATGACAAAGCACAAAAATTAATTCTGAAAATAAATTCCAATAGTGTCCATCAATATGGAAGTAGACAGACTTCTTAAATATGACAGATAGCTTATTATCAAAGGCTTGAAATAATATAGAGGCAAATATGAAACTCGACCAAGAAAGCTTTGATCATCCTTATTTAATTGAATGAATTGAACGTCATCCATATTAATTAAGATTGAGGTTATCTCTTGAAATAAGGTTAGGAGGGCAATCTTTCGGGGGTAACCACAGCAACTCTAATTTCTATCCTACTTAATCAATTTCTGCAACTGATAAAATAAAGGAAATTAGACGAAATGGACCTTTTGCACTTACTCTCTTTTTCGTGATGGTAGCCGACGACTATGAAGTAGTCGGCTAACCGAGACATCTCGGTATATTCGTGGGGCTGAGTGGGAGTGGTAGCGCTCAACATCCCACTTAGAGTACGGAGCCTTTGATTTCATGGACAAGGTGCTGCAGAGCAGAAAATTCACCGCTTTTTTGGCGGTGTCTTATCTCGATAAATGTCAACGGTCTAATGCTAATTAGACTGACGTACAGCGAGTCAGGGATCGCATTGTCCGACACTGAAATACTTTGCACAACATGATTCACTCGAAGTTAAAAAGACATCGAACCCAATCAAACTAACGCGTAATTGATCCCAGTCGATGATCCTCGGCTTGTTTATGATGTTTACGACCCGATTTTTAACAAATAAGAGCAATTCCCTCGTCGACGTGTAGGTCTCGAATAAACGCGAAACGACTAACTCCGAGTCACTGTTTTCACTCTATTGTCGCGATTTATTGCGAAGGAAGAAGCAAAGCAACATAACATAATTTTCATTAGGTATTTTCATTTTTGTAAACCACAATACGATGCCACACCCCGAAGCTTTAATCCATAACCTTCCAAAGTAAAGCGCCACATTGAAGTTTCGGTTGAACGCAAATCATACCAGACCATACCACGGGCACGGACACGGACAGTGATGGCACTTTCTGGTTCCGACCTTCCGACTTCCACCATTATACTTCTCCATTTCTCCTCTCTCCAGAAGGTTTCTCATCTTTTTCTAATTATCGTCCAGTAGTAATTACGGAATACTTGTTTTTTTTTCTCCCTAGAGCTACCTTCATAAAAAAAATATAGGTAAAAAGGTAAAAACGACGATTTCTCGTTTTGTAGGGACTTCCAGGGCCGTAGATATGTTTATTTTGAAGGCCCCTTACCATTTGAATAAAAATTAAAAATAGAAAAAATGAACCGCCCCTCCGTAACACACAATAAAAACTAGAACCAAAGATATAATATCTTTGCCTATATTGCAATAATTACAGTAATAAATGACCTGTAAAATGAAGAAAATTTCATAAAAGATATTAATTAATTATTATTATTATTATAAAAATAATATGTACGTGTAAAACAATATATAAAAAAGTTATGTAAAATTTTTATAGATTATTAATTTATTAATAATTAATATTAGTATTGTGCAATAATAACATAAAAATAAATACATAATTACATATAATTACATTTTTTAAATCCGATCGGCTTTCTTTTTTTTATTATTTAATTATTTGATTAATTGAATTGATATTTTTAATAAAATTTTCTTCATTTTACAGTTTTATCAAATTAATTTTTAGCAATAAAATGCACTTTAGGAGTTTTTTTTTATTATTATTTTTGTTCTTTTCCATAATACATTTGAATCTCCCGCCATATTTTTTTGCCACTTGGCAGTTGGCAGCACTGATTATTTTAAAATGGAGATTTTCTTGCAACCCTTGCAACCGTCAGCGCAGTGGCCCCAACCTGAGCCCCGTACTCTACTGCGCATGCGTCGCACTCGATACCTGATTGGTTGCTATTCGCGCGCAATTTGAAATGCTAAAAAATATTATACATTTCAAATTACGCGCTAATAGCAACCAATCAGATACCGAGTGCAACGCATGCGCAGTAGAATACGGAGCTCCAGTTGAGGCCACTGCAGTGGGATTCCGAGGCTTTCGACTTCGGTCGATCGACCGTCCGCAA